>CM077169.1:54271576-54401576 GCA_039654105.1 Coreius guichenoti | reverse complement strand
CTGGTGCCATGTGTTCCCCAGGTAAGCCACACACACGCACCCGGCCATCCACGTGATGTAAAAGAAAACGTGATTCCTCAGACCAGGCCACCTTCTTCCATTGCTCCGTGGTCCAGTTCTGATGCTCACGTGCCACTGTTGGTGCTTTCGGCGGTGGACAGGGGTCAGCATGGGCACCCTGACTGGTCTGCGGCTATGCAGCCCCATACACAACAAACTGCTGCACTGTGTATTCTGACACCTTTCTATCAGAACCAGCATTAACTTCTTGAGCAATTTGAGCTCCAGTAGCTCGTCTGTTTGATCGGACCACACGGGCCAGCCTTCGCTCCCCACGTGCATCAATGAGCCTTGGCCGCCCATGACCCTGTCGCCGGTTCACCACTGTTCCTTCCTTGGAGCACTTTTGATAGATACTGACCACTGCAGACCGGGAACACCCCACAAGAGCTGCAGTTTTGGAGATGCTCTGACCCAGTCGTCTAGCCATCACAATTTGGCCCTTGTCAAACTCGCTCAAATCCTTACGCTTGCCCATTTTTCCTGCTTCTAACACATCAACTTTGAGGACAAAATGTTCACTTGCTGCCTAATATATCCCACCCACTAACAGGTGCCGTGATGAAGAGATCATCAGTGTTATTCACTTCACCTGTCATAATGTTATGCCTGATAACGTATTTTAGAACTTTGCATTACTAGAAAAATGTGTATTCATTTTAAAAATGTCCATTGGATTAAAATGAAAGCTTAACACTTTACAAAAACAATTTATACGAAGTGGCGTCTGTCAATGTTGATTTAGTGCAGAACACAGTCATTAATGTTACTTTGATCAAAAACAATGGCCAGTAAACAAGTTAAAGGGATAGTCCACCCAAAAGGGACTTT
This sequence comes from Coreius guichenoti, assembly GCA_039654105.1. NCBI lineage: Eukaryota > Metazoa > Chordata > Actinopteri > Cypriniformes > Gobionidae > Coreius > Coreius guichenoti. The sequence continues at coordinate 54,400,685 of CM077169.1, read as the reverse complement.
CTTTCTTGATTACCAACATTCTTCCAAATAACTTCTTTTGTGTTCCACAGAAGAAAGAAAGTCACACAGGTTTGGAATGAAAACCCTTCACTTTTGGGTGAACGGTCCCTTTAAACTATTGGCTCTGTATCCCTCGTGCCCTTTCTCATGTAACCACAACACACACTGTTTCAGAAGTCACAGATCTCAGACCTTACAGTGTTCACATGAGACTAGTGTGACGTACCCATCTGATCTGTGTGGAGTTACGTACCGTGTTTCATGTCATGTAAAGCCACGCGATGCAGAAAGAGAGTCTGAACGGAAGCATGAGCTGCACATTCTGGCTGAGCAGATCGATTACACCTGCAGTCACTGTCTTATAAACGCATAACAGAAGGGATGTGGAAATGACTTTCTGCTTGAATTGGCATTATGACACTGTCACTGTCGATAGAGCTGAACGTGTATCACATGCCATCTAATGAGACACGCATGTAGCGTGTAGATCTGTGTGTGAGCTGCATGTACAGACGGTCAGCGCTGCTCATCTGTGTGTCTCCGTTCAAACCAGGAACGAGCGACAGACTCTGTGTGTGTGTGTGTGTGTGTGTGTGTTCTCCGGCTGTGTTGCCATGGTTACGAGGGGATTCTGGGGAGTAAGGATATTTCATTCACTCTTCTGTGAAACATCAATAAAGCAGAAGATCACGGCGTGTGTTTGAGTGTGTGCAGCCCATCAGTGTTTGCAGGCTCAGTCCCTCAGCGCTCAGCTCGAGTCAGTTCTTGCTGAAGTTGCAGCTTCACTTCAGTTTCCACTCAGACAAATCAGTTTTTCCCATCAAGTTCAAAACATTTTCTCAGAACTTCAGCACATGTGGATCATCTGCTGGTCAACATGTTAAAAGCTTTCTGAGGCTTTATCTTTGCAGTCATTCACTGAAGTGTCATTGGCAGTGGTGTACAGGTGCAGTGTGGTGACAGCGCCCCCTACTGGTCAGTACACGGTCACTGTAACTCAGATAAAGTGATATAACATACATGTCTCCAGATATTCCTGAAGCTCCACCATGTGCCTTTCCGCTGGTTTGCAAGCATTCACACACTCTTCATTTGCTCTAGTTTGTCCCGTTTCACACATGAGCAGATGGATATTTGTTTAACACGTTTCTCTAGAAATACTGTAAAGTGCTAATGAATACGCCACACACAAAATGTGTGTGTGTGTGTGCGTGCAGACAGTCGTGATTAACTGCTGTAATGTGGGATTGTCTTGCAGTGGTGGAGGAGGGATTGTGGGAATGTGGCCTGTCGTATGAGTGCCGTACGCTGCTGTTCAAGGCCATTCACAATCTGCTGGAGAGGTATGTATTCATACTGTACATGTGTATACTGTACATGTTCATACTGTACATGTTTATATTGTATGTTCATACTGTACATGTTTATACTGTATATGTTCATACTGTACATGTATATACTGTATATGTTCATACTGTATGTTTATATTGTATGTTCATACTGTACATGTTCATACTGTATATGTTTATATTGTATGTTCATACTGTACATGTTTATACTGTATGTTCATACTGTACTGTATATGTTCATACTGTATGTTTATATTGTATGTTCATACTGTACATGTTCATACTGTATATGTTTATATTGTATGTTCATACTGTACATGTTTATACTGTACATGTATATACTGTATATGTTCATACTGTGCACACATTCATACTGTACATGTTTATACTGTATGGTCATACTGTACACGATCATACTGTACATGATCATACTGTACATGCCTATACTGTATATGTTTATACTGTACACACGTTTATACTGTACACACGTTCATACTATACATGACCATACTGTACATGTACATACTGTTCACACACGTTCACACGTTCATATTGTATGTTAATATTGTTCACACGTTCATACTGTACATGATCATACTGTACATGCTTATACTGTACACACACGTTCATACTGTACACGAAATATACTGCACATACAAATGTCATACTGTACACACATTCATACTGTACGTGTTCATACTGTACGTGTTCATACTGACGCTCTATGTGGCGATAGTGAAGGTGAATCTGTGATTGGTCTGCTAATGTTGACTGTAATTGCTCTGGGAGTGACTCGTGTGTTTGATTCACAGATGTTTGATGGATAAAGATTTTGTTCGCGTTGGGAAGTGGTTTGTCAAGCCGCACAAGATGGAGGAGAAGCCCGTCAGCAGCAGGTGAGCGTCTGAAGCCTTTCAGCATGAGTGACTACAGAAGAGAAACTCTGAACACTCTGATTGTGAAGGTTTGAGTAACAGCAGACGTATGGCGTTTGTGTTTTTGTGTGCGGGTGTGTGTGTGTGCAGTGAGCACCTGTCCTGCTGCTTCTCGTTCTTCCTGCATGGCTTGAGCAGTGTGTGTAGCAGTGTGGAGGTGTCGCAGCATCAGCCGCTGCATCGCGTCACGGAGGATCACATGCGTCTGGCCCGGAGCGGCCGCTCACTGAAGGGTGCGTCCCGTCAGCTTCTCTACTGCATGCACTGCTGAATCTAATAGCATTATAAACTCACCTGTGTGTGTGTCGCAGTGGTGTTGAGTCCGTACGGCCTGTGCGGGACACTGACTGGTCGAGCCTTTAAGATGAACGACCCTGCGGCGCGTAAACTTATGGAGGACTGGAGTCATTTCTACCCTGTGGTGCTGAAACACAAAGGGACGGACGGCGACCTGACCGTTGACCCTCAGGGTTACGCCGCACTCGAGGTCATCGTAGGTCAGCACGTTACAACAACAGTAGTGTGATTGAGTGTTGGGGTTCGTGTGAGACCTCACATCTGTCTGTCTGTGTGTTCAGGAGGAGTGCGGATGGTTTACCCAGAAGCCTTAGTGCTCGTGGCTCAGAGTGACGCACCTGTGCAGGGTTCAGTCAGAGACCTAGCCAGCTGCGGGACGCCCCTCACACCCCCCGCCTCACCGGGACGGCCCTGCTCAGGTAATAAACCAATAAAGCTCCTTTATTGTCATATATATATACACCGATCAGGCATAACATTATGAGCACCTTCCTAATATTGTGTTGGTCCCTTTTGCTGCCAAAAGAGCCCTGACCCGTCAAGGCATGGACTCCACTAGACCCCTGAAGGTGTGCTGTGGTATCTGGCACCAAGATGTTAGCAGCAGATCCTTTAAGTCCTGTAAGTTGCGAGGTGGGGCCTACATGGATCGGACTTGTTTGTTCAGCACATCCCACAGATGCTCGATTGGATTGAGATCTGGGGATTTTGGAGGCCAAGTCAACACCTCAAACTCGTTGTTGTGCTCCTCAAACCATTCCTGAACCATTTGTGCTTTGTGGCAGGGCACATTATCCTGCTGAGAGAGCCACAGCCACCAGGGAATACCGTTTCCATGAAAGGGTGTACATGGTCTGCAACAATGCTTAGGTAGGTGGTACGTGTCAAAGTAACATCCACATGGATGGCAGGACCCAAGGTTTCCCAGCAGAACATTGCCCAAAGCATCACACTGCCTCCGCCGGCTTGCCTTCTTCCCATAGTGCATCCTGGTGCCATGTGTTCCCCAGGTAAGGCACGCACACACAACCGGCCATCCATGTGATGTAAAAGAAAACGTGATTCATCAGACCAGGCTACCTTCTTCCATTGCTCCGTGGTCCAGTTCTGATGCTCACGTGCCACTGTTGGTGCTTTCGGCGGTGGACAGGGGTCAGCATGGGCACCCTGACTGGTCTGCGGCTATGCAGCTCCATACGCAACAAACTGCTGCACTGTGTATTCTGACACCTTTCTATCAGAACCAGCATTAACTTCTTGAGCAATTTGAGCTCCAGTAGCTCGTCTGTTTGATCGGACCACACGGGCCAGCCTTCGCTCCCCACGTGCATCAATGAGCCTTGGCCGCCCATGACCCTGTCGCCGGTTCACCACTGTTCCTTCCTTGGAGCACTTTTGATAGATACTGACCACTGCAGACCGGGAACACCCCACAAGAGCTGCAGTTTTGGAGATGCTCTGACCCAGTCGTCTAGCCATCACAATTTGGCCCTTGTCAAACTCGCTCAAATCCTTACGCTTGCCCATTTTTCCTGCTTCTAACACATCAACTCTGAAGGACAAAATGTTCACTTGCTGCCTAATATATCCCACCCACTAACAGGTGCCGTGATGAAGAGATAATCAGTGTTATTCACTTCACCTGTCATAATGTTATGCCTGATCAGTGTATATTATATTGCATTTTCATGTGAAGTGTTACCGATTGTGTTTATGCCTCCTCTCAGTAATCTCTGTAAACATGTTTCTGAAAGCAGTCTTACATCTCAAGTTGAGCTGTTACTGAAGAAGCTGAAGTACTGTCATGTGACCGACGTGTCATTTGCAGTTTGTCTGTAGTTAGTAGTTCATGTTGAAGTGTTTTCAGAATCTTGACATTTAGCAGATGTTCTGGATTCACTAGCTGAGTGTGTCGTCTGTTTCCAGGAGAGAGTGGCTCAGTGGATCAGATGACCGTCTCTAGTGTGTCTATCCAGGAGAACGCCCCAAACTCCAGCCCAAAGCATTCTGGGAGGAAGCTCATGAATCAGATGCTCCACGAGGCCTGGAGGGAATGTTACGTCAATCCACTTCAGCACAAGTGAGCACTGCATGACACCAGCCGCTGACGTTTGCTTGTGAACATGAGAAATGGTTTCTGTTCAGATCGATTGGTCTGTTGATGTTCTGATGTGTGATCCAGCAGCGCTCGGCCCGACGGCGTCTGGGGCTTCTCCAGCCCGAGAGAGAGAGTTTCCTGCGGCTGCTACAGGTGAATCTCCTCAGACACGCATGTCTCCACCGATGGTCCCATTAAGTTATGCTGAACTGTTCTGGATCTCTTTCTGTGTGTTTGATGGTGTAGGCTGAAGCAGCAGCAAATGAACGGCACAACTGTGTCCGATGGCACCATCCCTCCACCCTCCACCCAAAAACACAAGTCAGTCGAAAAGCCAGATAAACCCGAGAAGGGCCCTAAACGGGTGTCTCAGGCACCTTTCCACCACCGCGTGTCTGTGGATCCGCGGCTCTCCTCCGGGCCTGAGCTTGTCCTGATGCCCTTAACAGACTGCAAATACTCCAAACCGCCGTCCACCGCTAGAAAAGCCCCCGAGTCACTCGTCCATTCTCCCGCATCACCACTGCCGCCCACACTGAGCCCCCATCCGCGGGACCACGAGGCCTCTGTAAGCGTCTCCGACCATCTGGAGGGCCCGTCAGGACTCACGCATGTGGAGACGAGTGACAGGAACCGGCACAGGATGCCTCTGGGCACGAAGGATGGCACCAGTGAATGGTGGCGACACTACAAGATTCCCACAGCAGACAAGGTGAACTTTAGACCTCTGGATCTTTGCTGCAACTCAGAGGAGAATCGCCCGGAGAATGACGGAGCCGCTCTCAAGAGGTACGAACAGACATCAAGCGTGCGCATGTACATACTTAAAGGCACAATATGTAATTTTTTGTCTCTTATTCACAACAAAGGCGTGTCTTGATGGCTTGATTGGGCGGAGCTTTTATTCTGTCAGGCGAGCGCTTCTGCTTCTTCCGCTCGTGTGTGTGTGGGGGAACGCAGCGCTGTTTTATCATATCACACACATTTGACTGTGTTAAAGTGATGTTATAATGCTACTCTGTGCATTCGCTCGGCGCTACTATGAGACACTTGTTCACACTGCAGTGAGCTAGATCATTTTAGGCATGATAAAACATGGTACTCGCGGTAAATCAAGAACACCAGATTTAAACAATAAGACTAACTGTGTTGAGCTGGAGAACAATGATTAGTTTCTGTCCATGAATGATCCAAACAGTTGCTCACCTGTCTAATAAAACACATCATATATTAAAGCGGCTTTGGTGTTTCCATGGTTTCTACTAAATAAAACCGGAGGGTAACGCGGGTATGATGTCATTGATAGGCGACGCACACACATGGTCCGTGTCCTGGTTTTAAATCGCTTATTTCTCTGGATTTAAACATTCTTGGAAACATTTGGGATAATGTACACAAGCCAACACAATATATAACACTGTTCTAGTGATTTTTGCATATTTTAATCCAAAAATCTTACATATTGTGCCTTTAACAAGTGTGATGAAGTCTGCATTAAACAGAAGTCTTTTCTCCTGTATTGTGCCGTGTATCGAGTGAAACGCTACAGGAACAAGAACAAATGTAGGGCGGGGCTTGATTTTGTCTGTGGGGAATTGATTGGATGGTTGGGTTTGCTTATTTATGATGTAGTGTGTTTCTTGCCGGTTTCTCAGACACAAACACACACACTTTCACACGCTCACAACATCAACACGCTGAAATGAACTTCCTCTCAGGCTGTTCACTCAGATGCAGAAGAGGTTGAAGATCTCAGAGGAGCACGTGAGGAAAGACGTACCGACACCGGCTGGAGCGGACGATCCCGCCGATGATCCGTATGACTTTAAAGAGGGAGACATTGAGTACAGCTTCCCTGCCACCAAAAAGCTGAAAGGATTGAGCCGAGACCCCAAACGCAAAACTAAGGTTGGCATGTGACATTTGTTAAAACAGCTGGTTTTTGTGATGTACTGTATGCAAATAGTGTCGATTAGACTCTCTGTAACCCTGTTTGTGTCGTGTCATGCAGGCCGAGGAGGAGAATGGGAGCAGCGTGGTTCCTGAGGGGAAAGATGCCATGTCCATCTTTAGTTCATCCCCACATTCAGGTCAGTGCACACAGTCAATGGGACATATGGCAAATAATTCATAAAATATGATGTGACCCATACACTGTCTGTCCTGTTCAGAAGAGTCAAATCCAGATGAATCAGATGCAGACACAGTGAATCCTCCCTTGACCAGAGAGAAAGATCTCATTGTGCTCATCTCTGACCTGGAGAATATCTTTGGGGAGGAAGATGAACTAGCGGTGAGAAATTTATAATGACCTATCCATCACTGATCTATAATAAACATCTTGATTGTAATCAGTGACGGTGTGCAGACATCTAACACAATTCTGTATTTTCAGCAAAGCAGAATTATGAATATTTTATACTGGTGTCAAGAGATTGGAAATGTTTTAGTTTACAATTCCACCAGCAGTCCAGTCCTATAGAGATCAGTAGTTCTGGCCTCATCTGTGACCCTGGAGCTCAACACCAGTCATGATCTCACGGGTATATCTGTGGCAATAGCCAACAATACATTGTATGGGTCAAAATGATCCATTTTTCATTTATGCCAGAAATCATTAGGATATTAAGATCATGTTCCATGAAGATATTTTGTACATTTCCTACCATAAATATATCAAAAATTTATTATTAGTAGTAATATGCATTGCTAAGGACTTTAAAAGGGATTTTCTTAAGCTCTCAATTTCAAAAAATGTGCCCTTATGACTGGTTTTGTGGCTGTGTTTCCCAGAAGCATCGTAAGTCCATGGTTGAAACCAACGTTCTCTACGGTTTACTTAGGCTTGCGATGATTTTGCGATGACTGTTTGGCCTATCAGTACTCTGAAATGTCTCAGATGTTGCATGATTCATAAATGTTTCTCCACGTAAACCATGCCAGAGCACATTTCCGAACCAGCAGTCATCCAGGACTGGGGCCGTCGCAGCGGAGGAGCGCCCTGTCGGAGTCGAGGGGAGAGCTGCAGCGCCGTATCCCTCCAGTAAGTCCAGCAGCACCACAGGTCAGCAGACACCAGGAGAACCATCATCCCTAACAGTCTGTGGTGTTTCTTCTCAGCAGTAGCAGAGCTCCAGCGCATGTTCCCCACACCTCCGTCTCTAGAGCAGCACGCGGCCTTCTCTCCCATCATGGCGTACCGCGACACGCCCAGCCACGAGCCGGCCGGCCCTGCAGCGGGTCAGGATCAGTCCAGCAGCTCTCAGTCCAACAGCCAGCTCGCCGACTTCAAGATGGAAGTGGAGGAAGACATGACCAGCCCCAAAGCCGAGGGCGTACGTCTGCGTGTTTAGCTCAATGTGCACCATCTTTATTTGTATAACACATTACATTGTGTGTTCCACAGCAGAACTAAATACACACTCCGTAGGCTGGAAACTTTCCGTTGGAATTAACAGGAATTAATGGGAATAAGCAAAATTGCAGGTTAGCCTATAACAGGGAACTTAAATGTAGTTGAAAAAAAATCTTGCAGCATAATCTTAGTTAAAACAACCAGATTTAATGCACTTTCAGTTGAATTTCTACCCTACACATTCCTCAATCACACACACACACACACACACACACACACACACACACACTCACACTCTGCAGGGCTTTTGAGGTACTGTGCATTCCTCCATCACATGCACATTTGATCAAAAATACAGAAAGAACAGTAATATTGTGAAATATTATTACAATTTAAGTATAGCAATTAGTGGTTTTCTCCAGTCTTCAGTGTCACATGATCCTTCAGAAATCATTCTAATATGAGGATTTTTTCAGGATTCACTGATGAATAAAAAGTTAAAAAAGAACTGCATTTATTTAAAAAAGAAATCTTTTGTAACAATATACACTACCGTTCAAAAGTTTGGGGTCAGAATGTTTTTTTCCCTTTTTTTGAAAGAAATGAATACTTTACGAGACATGTCAAGACTTGAATGTTACGTATTTACTATATTAGAAGTAATTAATTGGAAAATATATCAATATGCAAAAAATAAATGAATAAATATATAACATGTCCATTTATGACCAAACAAAATGTTTATATTTATGTTTGTATATGATGCAGTTTATATACATTTCCCAAAATTTCCAATTTATTCCCATAAATTCCTGTCAAGTTTCCAAATTGGAATTCCCCAGATTACGTTCTCGTGGAAAATTTACCGGAAATTTTCCGCCCCTTTGCAACCCTACTCAAGACTGAGCAGTGGCTAGCTCTAATGGGACATAAATGGCAGTTATTCACGTCTGAACTCTGACACTGATGATTCAACTGAAAACATGCAGTGATAAGGGAAGATACATGGGGAGAATAAGAAATCAAAAGTTCATCACAAGAAGCTTGAATGCTGCCTTGATAAAGCCTTGTGTAAAAGTTTGAAAATACTAAAACCTTGAAGTTTGAAAGGAAAGACAAACATATAGAGAATGGCTTGACTGGTTAAGCTCTTCCCAGTTTCATGCTAACCACTGTTCTACCCACTTATTTTTTGGAGACATCTATGATTATTCATTTGTGTGCCCTCTGTCCAGCTGCTGATTGGTTGCTCCATGTACGCCCCCCTGCGTTCCTTACCCAGCCAGTGTTTGCCTGCTCTTAAGATCCCTGAGCACTGCTACTACAGACCGTCCTGGGCCGATATGACCAAGATGGAGCAGTACTGCCTGACCGCTCAAAATCCCTTCGGCAGAGACGGATACGTGTAAGTCCAATTTCTCAAAGTTTGATCAGTGAATTGCATGAAAAAATCTTTAAAAATCAGCATAATTGAGTATAACAAATGCTGCAATCAATAAACTTTACTGTTTAAATGTATTTATTTAACATTACCGTGAAGAGGATGTGGGAGAAAATGTACTTAATTGCCATGAAAATGTGTCAGTGCAAATCAGTCTTAACGGTCTAAAAAATAAGCTTAATTTTTTAATGCCAAAAGCCATGTGTGTTTTTTGCACTCTCTCACATGAATGTTTTTCAGCAGTGGTGCTCTTCTGGAGCAGGACTACACTCCCATGACCACTGGCACCGCCGCAGGTGTCCTGCCTTCCCCGGCCACCTCTCGCTTCTCTGTGCCGACGCCTCGTACCCCCCGGGGCGGGCAGGGCTCGGTCAGACAGGACGGCACTGAGCTCAGCTCACCAGCGTCCACCCCTTCCACCAGCGTGCCGCTCAGCTCGGTCGAGCCGTCTGTATCTGGAGCGCTGCTGCCCGAGGCGCACAGTCTCTACGTTATACTGCTGCTGTCCGACTCGGTCCTGAATATTTTCAAAGACCGCAACTTTGACAGCTGCTGCATCTGTGCCTGTAACATGAACGTTAAAGGGGCGGATGTTGGTGTCTATATCCCAGACTCCACCTGTGAGGACCAGTATCGCTGCATGTGCGGCTTCAGTGCGATCGTAAACCGAAGGCTGGCGCACGGGGCGGGCCTGTTCCTGGAGGATGAGCTGGACATATTTGGCCGTGGCTCTGAGGCGGGCTGGGCGGCAGAGAGGAGACTGGCACTGTGCAGGCGAGACCCCCCCGGCCGAAGAGTTCAGGAACAACAGACGCCCGCCGCGGTGATCTCTCTGCTACAGGAGCAGTGCTCTCAGCCAATCACGTCCCTGACCTCCCTGCACAGATCACCTGGCTGTTCCTGTCGCGGCCGCCAGGAGGCGCTGTTGCAGAGCTGGGCAGCGGACAGGCTGTGGGCGGACAGCAGCGATGCATGTGTGGAGTGTTATAACGCGCTGGTGCAGGGACTGCAGTATGTGGACAATGCCGCTGGAGGGAAGGTGGAACAGGCTACAGTGAGGAGTAGTGCACTTCACGCCTGGCCACAGACCAACGGTAAGAGTCACTAAATGGCTGAAGAAGGGACTCTAGACGTATAGTATGTAGAGACCAGAATATTATGCATTATTGATAACCCTAACACAGAAGTCCTTAGCAAAGCCATAGCAGCTGCAAATCAAGCAATTAAAAAACAGCCACCCAAACATTGCAACCACACCCTAACTACTGAGAATACTCTTGCAACCACTTAGCAATGTCCCAGCAATCACCCACAACACCCTAGCAAACACCCAGAGCACCCTTGCAATTGCAGAACCACATGCTAAAAAGACCACACATATCAATGCCCTGGCAACCACCAAGCAACTCCGGTCCCAGAAATCCTCTGCAGAGTTTAGCTCCATCCCTAGTCAAACACAACTGATAGATCTAACCAAACATTACAGACAGGTGTGTTTGATTAGGGACGGAGCTGAACTCTGCAGGGCAGTGGCCCTCCAGGACCGGAATCGCCCGACCCTTGATCTCGCAACTACAGAGCGTCCGGAAAGTATTCACAGCGCTTCACTTTTTCCACATTTTGTTATGTTACAGCCTTATTCCAAAATGGATTAAATTCATAATTTTCCTCAAAATTCTACAAACAATACCCCATAATGACAATGTGAAAGAAGTTTTTTTGAAATCTTTACAAATTTATTAAAAGTAAAAAACGAAAAAAACACGTGTACATAAGTATTCACAGCCATGACACTCAAAATTGACCTCAGGTGCTCCTGTTTCGACAAGTTTATTGGAGTCCACCTGTGGTAAATTCAGTTGATTTGGACATGATTTGGAAAGGCACACACCTGTCTAGTCAAGTCAAATCACCTTTATTTATACGGCACTTTTTACAATGCCGATTGTTTGAAAGCAGCTTCACAGTGGTAACAGGAAAATAATGCAACAGAATTTGATTCGGCTGTACAGCCGCTCTGGAGAAAACGGTGATGTCATCAGCTCATTTCAATTATCATATAGTGTCAATGCGGGCAGATCAGTAATATAGTTGAATATTTAGTGTCCCCAACTGAGCAAGCCAAAGGCGACGGTGGCAAGGAACCAAAACTCCTTCAGGGCCAGAATGGAGAAAAAAACCTTGGGAGAAACCAGGCTCAGTCGCTCAGTTCTCCTCTGGCCGACGAACTTGTGAATAAGTTTCGTCAGGGCGTGAAGAAATATAGAGCTGAGTATCGTCAGCATAACAATGAAAACTAACGCCATGCTTCCTAATAATATCTCCCAGTGGCATGTACAGGGTGAAAAGCAACGGTCCTAGCACTGAGCCCTGCGGTACTCCATACTGAACTTGTGTTCGGTGTGACATCTCTTCATTTACTGCTACAAACTGATAACGGTCAGATAAGTATGATTTAAACCATGCCAATGAAATTCCACTAATGCCAACATAATTTTCGAGTCTATTCAAAAGAATGTTGTGGTCGATAGTATCGAATGCAGCGCTAAGATCGAGTAACACTAACAGAGAGATACAACCACGATCGGATGATAAGAGTAAATCATTTGTAACTCTAATGAGAGCAGTCTCAGTACTATGATACGGTCTAAATCCTGACTGGAAATCCTCACAGATACCATTTCTTTCTAAAAAGGAGCATAATTGTGAGGACACTGCCTTTTCTAGTATTTTTGACAGAAAGGGTAGATTTGAGATTGGCCTGTAATTGACTAATTTTGTAGGATCAAGTTGCGTTTTTTTAATAATTGGTTTAATAATAGCCAACTTAAAAGTTTTCGGTACGTATCCTAATGTCAAGGATGAATTAATGATATTAAGGAGAGGATCTATGACCTCTGGAAGCATCTCTTTTAGTAGTTTAGTCGGTATGGGGTCGAGCATACATGTTGTTGATTTTGATGATTTAACGAGTTTAGCCAATTCTTCTTCTCCTATAGCAGTGAATGAATGTAATTTTTCCTCAGTGACACTACAATGCACTGTCTGATGTGATACTGTAGTAGACGGCTGCATGGTTATCATTTTTTTCCTAATATTATCAATCTTGCACGTAAAGAAGTTCATAAAGTCATTACTGCTGTGCTGTTTACAAACATCAGAAGGTGAAGCTTTATCTTTGGTTAATTTAGCCACTGTATCGAATAAATACCTAGGGTTGTGTTTGTTTTCTTCTAAGAGAGTCGAGAAATAAGCAGATCTAGCAGTTTTTAGGGCCTTTCTGTATGCAATCATGCTCTCTTTCCACGAAATCCGAAAAACTTCTAGTTTTGTTTTCTTCCAGCTGCGCTCCATTTAACTGGGAGACTAGTCAGGATCGAGGGAAAGATGAATGTAGCAATGTACAGAGACATCCTTGATGAAAACCTGCTCCAGAGCGCTCTAGACTGGGGCGAAGGTTAATCTTTCAACAGGACAACGACCCTAAGCACACAGCCAAGATAACAAAGGAGTGGCTACGGGACAACTCTGTGAATGTCCTTGAGTGGCCCAGCCAGAGCCCAGACTTGAACCCAATTGAACATCTCTGGAGAGATCTGAAAATGGCTGTGCACCGACGCTCCCCATCCAACCTGATGGAGCTTGAGAGGTCCTGCAAAGAAGAATGGGAGAAACTGCCCAAAAATACAAACCCGATTCCAAAAAAGTTGGGACACTGTAAAAATTGTGAATAAAAACAGAATGCAATGATGTGGAAGTTTCAAATTTCAATATTTTATTCAGAATACAACATAGATGACATATCAAATGCACTGTAGATGATAACTTCAAACTCTTTGCAATTTTTCTCTGAGAAACTCCTTTCTGATATTGCTCCACTATTTTTCGCCGCAGCATTGGGGGAATTGGTGATCCTCTGCCCATCTTGACTTCTGAGAGACACTGCCACTCTGAGAGGCTCTTTTTATACCCAATCATGTTGCCAATTGACCTAATAAGTTGCAAATTGGTCCTCCAGCTGTTCCTTATATGTACATTTAACTTTTCCGGCCTCTTATTGCTACCTGTCCCAACTTTCTTGGAATGTGTAGCTCTCATGAAATCCAAAATGAGCCAATATTTGGCATGACATTTCAAAATGTCTCACTTTCAACATTTGATATGTTATCTATATTCTATTGTGAATAAAATATAAGTTTATGAGATTTGTAAATTATTGCATTCCTTTTTTATTCACAATTTGTACAGTGTCCTAACTTTTTTGGAATCGGGTTTGTAGGTGTGCCAAGCTTGTAGCATCATACTCAAAAAGACTTGAGGCTGTAATTGGTGCCAAGGGTGCTTCAACAAAGTATTGAGCAAAGGCTGTGAATACTTATGAACGTGATTTTTTGTTTTTGTTTTTTATTTTTAATAAATTTGCAAAGATTTCTAACAAACTTCTTTCATGTTGCCATTATGGGGTATTGTTTGTAGAATTTTGAGGAAAATAATTAATTTAATCAATTTTGGAATAAGGCTGTAATAACAAAATGTGGAAAAAGTGAAGCGCTGTGAATACTTTCCGGATGCACTGTATGTAGCAACACACCAAAAAAAACTCCTAGAACACCTTAACAAACACACAGCAATGACCTGGCAACCCCTCTGAACACCCCGGCATTGTTGTGGTGAGTTGCCTGTAATTGCCCACAGTGCCCATAATTTTCAAGCAATCCTCAAGATTTAGGTTAGATTTATTTAGGTTAAATCTAGGTTAGATTTTTTTATCCATCTAGGACCGGAGTTGCCTATCCCATAGTGTGTTCTGAGGACTGTGCGATGTCTTACTGACACAGCTGTTCTCCTCGCATGTCTTCAGTGTTGGACATCAGTAAGCTGTCCTCTCAAGATGTGGTGCGGATGCTGCTGTCTCTCCAGCCATTCCTGCAGGATGCGATCCAGAAGAAGAGGACAGGCCGGAGCTGGGAGAACATCCAGCATGTTCAGGGTCCTCTCACATGGCAGCAGTTCCACAAGATGGCTGGACGAGGTTCATATGGTGAGACTACAATACAGCTGATCTTCATTACGACTGTTCTCCATATTTATTAAAATTTTGAAAGGACTAAACATCTGTTTCTGATGGTCAGGTTCTGAGGAATCCCCAGAGCCGCTGCCGATCCCCAGCGTGCTATTGGGATATGATAGGGATTTTCTGGCTCTGTCTCCGCTGGCTCTTCCCTTCTGGGAGAAGTTTCTGCTGGAGCCGTACGGAGGTCAGAGGGACGTGGCCTTCCTGGTACTGTGTCCCAGTAGTGACGCCCTGCTTAGCGGCACCAAAGCTTTCTTCCAGGATCTCAGCTCTGTCTATGAGGTATATCATTATCACTCACATGTTCTTACCTGCTAGACGTGTATCGCTCTTATGTAAATGACAGATTCTTGTCTATGTCAGGGGCAGGGCCGTCCTTAGGGTGGTGCGACCGCACCTGGCCCCACGCATGAGGGGGACCCCCGCTTCCACTAGCTCACTCTGGGCCCTGCCCCATGCTTAGGATGGCCCTGGTCAGGGGTGTCCAAACCTGTCCTTCAGAGTTTAGCCCAGACTTATCTCAACACACCTGCCTAGAAGTTTCTGGTAATCCTGAAGATCTTGATTAGTTGGTTCAGGTGTGTGTAATTAGGGTTGGAGCTAAACTCTGCAAGACAACTCTAAAAAGCTGACAAAATGTTCTTTTGGGAAAACAGTACATTCATGTTTGTCTACAATTTGTTGTCCAATCAAATACATCAATGCAGTAAAAAGCAAACTGTGTTGAGGTCTGACAACTTCAGTAAATCAAACGTCATCAGTCAGACAGTCTCTTTCACACAGACGTGTCGGCTGGGGAAGCACCGTCCGCTGGCGCGGGTGTCCAGAGACGGGATTGTCCCGGTGGGATCAGAGGAGTGTGAGGAGGAGACAGATGATCAGTGGTTCTCAGGACTCTGGGCTGGACAACATCAGGAGGAAAATCTCAACAAACTCAGACTCTACACACACACCTGCAGACATACACTTGGTAGGTCCAGTTATTCTGTTCCTGTTTCATAAGAGCGAATCACCAATGATTGTGACAATGCTCTGTACCATAAAGGTGGCCATGATTTAGTAGGATGTGTTCCTAGATCAATGTCTTCTGTTGGTCCCGGAGCAGTTTGAAGTGACACTGCTCTGTTTCAGTGCCGCAGCTCTCTGCCCTGACGCTGGACGGCAGCCTCCTCCTGCCCCCAAAGCCTCCACCCGCCCCGCCAGCATCCACCCAACAGCCTGCAGCCGCTGATGGAGACGGACACTCAGGAAACACCCCTAACGCCACGGGCGGCACCACGTCCCAGCCCAGCAGCACAGACGCGGTGGTTACGGGCGGCTCAAACCCCACACCATCAGCAGAGAGCGCTGAGAGGTGAGACGACACAACTTCAGCTGAACATCAGGCTGTGTGATCCGCTGCAGTTCATGTGTGTCCTTGACTGTCCACTGACATATATATTTATTTATTTAAAAAAATCCCCCATGCAGCGCTTTAATACCAGTAATGATAAATAACAATTGGTGCTTCTCAAGGGTGTAACCACATACTGTTTCTAGATTGTGGTAATACTTTAATGGTGAAGTATGTAGTTTCTGTGACACTAGCGGCACCTAGCAGAATTACAAAAATAAAGCATATTTTCAAACATCTTGCAATGACGCCCCTTTCGTGCATCGCGCCTCCCCATCTCAAACATCACAATCACAGTTCTCACGGGTGCTTGTGAAGGCATGTCTCAACAGGTAGGCCACTTTCAATAAAAGGTCCAACATATTACTATACTTTTAGCTGTGATGCTATGTGTCATGAGTAGACTAAAACACTCTGTCTAGAGCGAACATGAGCGTCGCACTTATAATAAACCCATCCAATGCATCTGCACCACAACTGTTTGAGTCGGTCTACACTGGACACATCAAAGAAAACATAGACTGGCACATTTGTCTTTCTGAACGGGTGCGTGATGATGCTGTAAATTGGAGCGCGTAGCATCTCAATGCCCCATTCATGACCTGTTTAATCTTCGATGGAGTGAATTTTGGCTTGCACACTTGTAACCGAAGGTGAATGTCTTTTCCCATGTAAAGCGTCAGTCATGGTCCCACCCCCTGGCTCCGCCTGCTACAGTAGCCACGCCCCAAACTATCACTATTGGTTGAGCGGGAAAGTGATTGATGGATCTGGGGGGCTCAATGTTTACACTTTTGGGGGAGATAAAACCATGAATGGCATACTAATAGAAGTCAATGAGCAATAAACTGGGTTGAGAGAATGTATTTTAACAGAAAAATCGTACATGCTTCACCTTTAAGAATTGCGCTTAAATGAACAGATAATAGAGTGTGATGTGGCCATATGTGATTTGTAATATATTATAAATCATCCTTATTTATTACTATTTTTAGTTATTAATTATTGTATTAATGTCGTTGTTGTAGCTCAGCAGAGAGGGAACGGATTGGCATTCCTACAGAGGCGGAGTCAGCGGACAGCCACGCCCACCCGCCTGCGATCGTGCTTTATGTGTTGGATTCCTTCCTGTGTTCGGGGGCGGGGTCAGGGGACGAAGAGGGCGGGGACAGTGTGTGGCTCCTAGCGCTGCTGCGCTGCTACACGGACATGCTGAGCGCGCTGCCAGAGAGCATTCGGCCGGCGCTGGTGCTGCAGGTCAGGCTCATCCTCACGCTTTCACTGCAGCTCATCCATCAGTGATGGTGTCTCAGATGTTAACTTTGATTGGCAGGTGTTGCCGTGTCAGTATCTGTTGCAGACGGCCAGCGGAGACAGTCCTGTGTATCTGCAGCAGCTGCGGTCGCTGGCCTTCTCCACATACACACGGAGCCGCCGCCTGTTACCCACACAGACGCACATCAGGTCCCTCACTGGATTCGGCCCCGCGGCCGCCGTACAGTCAGCGCTCAGGAGCCCAGAGGTCACGCTTCACGATACTGTGTCTGCCAATGATAGCAAAACAGCGTTAAATCACTCTGGTCATAATAAACAGAGCTACCTGGACTGCAAGTGCTGTGAGAGTGTGTGTGCATGAGTGTGTGCGTGTGTGTGAGAGAGAGTGTGTGTGAGTGTTAAGTGTGTGTGTGTGCGTGTGTGTGTGTGTGTGAGATGTGTAGGTTTAGGGGTAGGGTTAGTATGTGTGTGTGTGAGTGTGTGCGTGTGTGTGTGTGTGTGTGTGTGTGAGATGTGTAGGTTTAGGGGTAGGGTTAGTATGTGTGTGTGTGAGTGTGTGCGTGTGTGTGTGTGTGTGTGTGATGTGTAGGTTTAGGGGTAGGGTTAGTGTGTGTGTGTGTGTGTGATGTGTAGGTTTAGGGGTAGGGTGTGTGTGTGAGAGAGTGTTAAGTGTGTGTGTGATGTGTAGGTTTAGGGGTAGGGTTAGTGTGTGTGAGAGTGTGTGAGTGTGTGTGTGTTTGATGTGTAGGTTTAGGGGTAGGGTTAGTGTGTGAGAGTGTGTTTGTGGGGGGGTTTAGGGGTAGGGTTAGTGTGTCTGTGTGTGTCTGTGTGTGTGTGATGTGTAGGTTTAGGGGTAGGGTTAGTGTGTGTGAGAGTGTGTGTGTGTGGGGGTTTGGGGGTAGGGTTAGTGTGTGTGTGTGTTTGATGTGTAGGTTTAGGGGTAGGGTTAGTGTGTGTGCGTGATGGGTAGGGTTAGGGGTAGGGTTAGTGTGTGTGAGAGTGTGTGTGTGTGGGGGTTTGGGGGTAGGGTTAGTGTGTGTGTGTGTTTGATGTGTAGGTTTAGGGGTAGGGTTAGTGTGTGTGTGTGTGTGTGTGTGGGGGTTTGGGGGTAGGGTTAGTGTGTGTGTGTGTTTGATGTGTAGGTTTAGGGGTAGGGTTAGTGTGTGTGTGTGTGTGTGTGTGTGTGCGTGAGTGATGGGTAGGGTTAGTGTAAGGGGAGAGGATAGTGTCAAGGACAGCTGTTTCACACTGGGGTAATATTTCACTGTTTTTACTGTATTTATGATCAAATAAATGCAGCCTTGGTGAGCATTTCTTTCAAAACCATAATGAACTCTAACCAACCCCAAACTCTGGAATTGTAATGTATTTATACAGGATCATTTGTCCATGTGTGTTGAATGAATGTGTTCTGGGGTCCCCAGAGCCCCGGGGCCATGCGGCTGTATTCCCCGCCCTTCATCCTGGCTCCGACACGCAGCAAACCGTCTGAGGCGTGTGACGTGTGTTCGGACGCTCCTTCACGCTATAACGTACTCTTCGTGGGATACTGTCTGTCACATGACCAGCGCTGGATCCTGGCGTCCTGCACGGACCAGCAGGGGGCGCTCCTGGAGACCTGCGTCCTCAACATCGACGTGCCCAACAGGTAACGCTGCTCATTGGGTTCATCCGCTTCAGATCCAGGCTAATCTCTCATTACTCGCAGAGCTCGACGGCCCAAGTTCTCTCCTCGGAAAATCGGTCTCCAGAAGTTATGGGAGTGGTGCGTAAGCATTATTCAGATGACCTCGCTGCCGTGGAGGATCGTGATTGGTCGATTGGGAAGATTGGGCCATGGGGAACTGAAAGGTTTGTCGGCTGGACTGTAATATTTTCAACAGAGAGAGATCATCATGAATGTTTATTAAACTCTCTCTCTCTCAGACTGGAGTGTGCTGCTGGGCGAGCATTCGCTGCATTCGATTGGCCGTCAGCTGCGGGAGGCGTGTCTTATGTGTGGTTTGTCCGCTGCTGATTCGCCCTCCATTCTCAGTGCCTGCCTGGTTTCCATGGAGCCGCAGGGATCTTTTGTGGTGATGCCAGGTGAAAATGTGCTTTAGTTCGTATCATTCAGCTGCTTAAAGATGGGGAGTTAAAGTGCCACTATCATGCTATTTTAAAGGTTCCTAATGTTGTTTTGAGTCTCCAACAACAGGGTCACATGCATCCAAGGTCAAAAACACTTTGATTGTCTCATAATATGTGTCTGTGTGTGTGTCTCTGTGTGCGTGTGTGTGCGTGTACATGTGCGTG
The DNA here is from genome assembly GCA_039654105.1 of Coreius guichenoti. Taxonomy (NCBI): domain Eukaryota; kingdom Metazoa; phylum Chordata; class Actinopteri; order Cypriniformes; family Gobionidae; genus Coreius; species Coreius guichenoti. The sequence continues at coordinate 54,381,173 of CM077169.1, read as the reverse complement.
TGTGTGTGTGCAGATGCGGTAACGATGGGCTCAGTGTTCGGCCGTGGCACCGCTCTGAACCTGCAGACGTCTCAGCTCAACACTCCTCAGGACGCGTCCTGCACACACATCCTGGTGTTTCCCACCTCCTCCACCACACAGGTGGCGCCGAGCACCTACCCGACCGAAGACAACCCCGGTACGACAACACGTCACACACAACCCTCACAACACTAGAGGCCGCGGACGTGTGTGTTCTCTGTTCATCTGACTGCAGAAAGATGCTCACGACTCCTACAGACATAAAGCACCATCACTCACACATATCGAATTTAATCCACTTTATAGGCTGAGTAGTCCTGAGGAGTAGTCCCCGCACCAGGAACACTTACACTCACATGCACTGCATTATAGTAATAACAGATGCCAAATACAGAAACACATTAACATACAACAGGATGTATTACTGTACCCAGTGTGGAAATAGAAGTAATGTTTATAATATCTTCATGCCTTAGTCACATTTATCAGATTAGAGCTGAGTGATAATATTTTGCAACAATATAAACATCAGTTTTCCTCTCTGTTGTGTCTCTGTCTGTGGTGTAGATGACATGTTTGGTTTGCCCTTCCCTGATGAGCTGGAGAGCGACATCGGCCATGACGACATGATGCTGCTGACAGGAACGCTGCACCCGTCGCCCAGCTCGTCCCCCGTCCCGTCCCCGGGGTCGCCGAGCGCCGGCTCTCACTTCCAGCACACGCGGGTCAGTCCCGAACGCACGCTCTGCTCTCCCGCGCCGCCCCGGCCCGTGTGAAACTGTGTGTTTGTGTGTGTTTGCAGAGTCAGGGTGAGCGCTTGCTCTCCCGGGACGCTCCGGAGGAGCTGAAGCAGCAGCCGCTGGCTCTGGGATACTACGTGTCCACGGCTCCGGCCGACGGGCTGCCGCACTGGTTCTGGGCCTCCTGTCCGCAAGCGCAGCATCAGTGTCCGCTCTTCCTCAAGGTACAGCTCGTATGTTCTGTAATGTCAAATGTTTGCCACACACACTGTATAAAGCGCTTGACTTCTGATCAGACTTGTTTAAACTCAGAGACAAGATCGAAAAATCCCAAACTGTTTCTATCCAAATTGTTGTTGATGTCCTCATTGCCACAAAAAAAGATGTTGCCTATAATTATAAGAAACTCATCAGAGCCTGACAGCAGGAGAAACACGGAACGAGCTTCAGGACGAGCGCCGACTGATGTGCATCTGATCACAGAGCAACTGCTGCTTTTTCTGATTAATAAATTAAAATTGTGGCACATCTTTTATTGAAGACGTGTTTGTGTTGGCAGGCGTCTCTGCATCATCACATCTCCATCGCTCAGACGGATGATCTGGTGTCTCCACGGATTCACCCGCTGGACTCCAAAACCACCTCAGACGTGCTCAGGTCTGTTTACCAGCGAACGGGGAACGTTCTGGCAAGGTTCTCTCAACGTTATGAACAAACGTTAATAGAACATTCGTCCAAAGCTATCTGGTCTTTAACAATGTTCTCAAAACGTTAGCACAAAAACATTATTAATACACTGTATTGCCAAAAGTTTTGGGATGTCTGCCTTTACATGCACATGAACATGCACATCCCATTCTTAATCCTGGCAACCACCAAACCCAGACTCGTCCATGGGATTGCCAGACAGAGAAGCGTGATTGGTCGCTCCAGAGAACACGTCTCACTGCTCTAGAGTCCAGTGGCGGCGTGCTTTACCCCACTGCATCCCACGCTTTGCATTGCACTTGGTGATGTAAGGCTTGGATGAGCTGCTCGGCCATGGAAACCCATTCCATGAAGCTCTCTACACACTGTTCTTGAGCTCATCTGAAGGCCACAGAAGTTTGGAGGTCTGTAGCTATTGACTCTGCAGAAAGTTGGTGACTTCTGCGCACTGTGACTCTCAGCATGCGCTGACCCCGCTCTGTGATTTTACGTGGCCTATCACTTCGTGGCTGAGTTGCTGTTGTTCCCAATTGCTTCCTCTTTGTTATAATCCCACTAACAGTTGAGCGTGGAATATTTAGTAGTGAGGAAATGTCAGGAATGGACTTAATGCACAGGTGGCAACCTATCACGGTACCATGCTTGAGTTCACTGAGCTCCTGAGAGCGACCCATTCTTTCACAAATGTTTGTAGAAGCGTCTGCATGCCTAGTGCTTGATTTATACACCTGTGGCCATGAAGTGATTGAACACCTGAACTCAGTGATTTGGAGGGGCGTCCCAATACTTGTGGCAATACAGTGTATGTTGTTCATCTAAGGTTTTTTAAATGTTTCTACTTGTTTCTGAACGTTCAGAGAACATACAAAAGGAACGTTCCCATAATGTTTGAAGAATGATACAATGGAATGTTCACATAACCAAGAAAAAACTTTTCAAAAATATTGAAAAGAAGGTAAGTTTTGAATATTCAGAGAACGGTCAGAAATAATGTTTTCGTAACTTAATGGGAACATTAGCGAAACATTCTTGGAACATATATTTCACACCCAAATCTTGTGTTCTGGTCATGGGGTTGTGCTGGTGAAGCCCATAAGCCCGTGGAGCGTGGCGGTTCATCTGGTCCTCACAGGTTCAGGCTTGTGCTGATGTGTTTCAGGTTTGTTCTGGAGCAGTATAACGCTCTGTCCTGGCTCACCTGTGATCCGGCCGCTCAAGACCGGCGTTCCTGCCTTCCCGTTCATTTCACCGTCCTCACGCAGATGTACAACGGCATCCTCAAACTCCTGTAGATCTCAGACTGAAGCAGAACCTCGTCACTGATCCTGCTCCGGCTCAGAAAGACAGACACACTTCTGTAATGCTTCTCATCTGTGGAGATGAAATGTGATTATCAATGTACAAACAGCTCAGCATCATCATCACGTGTCTGATCTGATGCATCGGTTCATGCGAGAGACAGACGGCCGTCTATCTGATCATCTCAGCACGGTTAATGAAGACCGTAGAACAACAAAATGGCACTTTAATGATCCAACATTGGACTGAGTAACGTCTGACGGTTGTTTAAAATGTAACATTTGCAGAGGATTATTTTTATTAAACATTTGAAAACTTTTTTTCCAGAAGCCTTGAGATCACACGAGCAAACTCCAATTTTAAATATAACTAAGAGATGCTAAAATGCATATTTATATATGAAATGTCTTTCTATGAAGAGCGCTGTGCTCGGTTTACATCAGAGGACGCGTTATAAAACCTTATGAATGACAATGCATTACCTTTTATTTTCTCTTATGAAATGTCTTCAAGCCTTTTCTTATTTAATAACTAAAAATGCAGCACAAATTATATTTATAATGCATTTTCTGCTAAATAAACTTGAATAGGCAATAGAGTTAAATCAGTTAATCTCAGCATAACACGTGCATATGCATTATTTGCTATTTGCTTTGTAAGGATGTCCATCGGTCCATCGACAGCGGTCCGCGTTTGTACTGTCCTGCATGTTTAAATACACTTTTCAACTGTTTTTTGATATTTCTTAAAACTGTACATTTCGTGTCGGTTTGATTTATTTTATTCTACATGACTCCTATGAAGTTTTTTCTTGATTTTTTTTTTTTTTTGCCTTTTTGAAATATGACTACACATCGTACTTGAATAACGATTTATATATATAACATTATTCAAGTACTGCCAGTATGACTATTAATGTACCAATAAAAAGCATTTGTTACACCATCATTTGAAATATCACGCCGTTGTGACTCAACACAGTGATTTGTATCTTTTACACGTTTTTTTAAAGTAAATGCCTGACATATGAATGTTCTCCTGCCTGTGTTTTCTTGCTGACAGTCATTCCAGCACAGTTTTCTTTTAAATGTTCAGGATTAAAGGTGTAATTCACCACGGTCAAAATGGGCTTTCAATAAAACTTGGCTGCCTATGCGGTAGAAAGGCGAAAAAACTGAGAAAATATCTCTTTTCAATCTCTTTTGCCAAATAGGTAGGAAAACTCCAACACCCATAATGCACTGGGCATGTTGCCGTCCGAGGCCACGCCCAGTCAGAGTCAAATACCGCATTACTTTAGTAGGAAATACTTCTTAGCAAAATACTTTTTCTTTGTTGTTATTATCTTGTAACTGAAATAGTCATTAAGTGGCAATGAGATTTCTTTACAATAAAGTTCCATTTGTTAATATTAGTTAACTACATTATATTAACGAACCAACAATAAACAATTCTTGTAAATCATTATTTAAACTTATTGTTAGAATATAGGGAATACTATTTTTTTATGTTTTAAAAACTGTTACAATAATGAAAATATGACGTTTTTGGTGAGTTCAAGATTTTATTACATTTTGAGAAAGTTATTACATTATGAACATTTTATTATAATAATAATAATAATGTAATACTTATTACATTATGTGCAGTTATTACATTATGTGCAGTTATTTTATTATCAGTTGCTACACCTTTCATGTGTTATTTTCACAAAACCTTTGATGTCCCCTAGAATATTTTGTTGTGTGAATATTTGAACTTAAAGGCAATGTGTATATATAGCCTATGCTTTAAAAAAAACTTTTATTCTAGCTTCGTGTATTTTTTTATCAACACTTGAATGTGGGTATTGGGTAAGTTTTATAAAAAAAAACATTTTGAACAAAAAGCAGAGAAAGTCGTGTTTTTTCCCAAAGACTACAACATGCATAAGCACTGCTCTTACAGCGCGTTTCTGCTGCTTTGATCTAATGATTCTGTACTCTTTCAGAAGATGTGTGATGACCCTAACCGCCCCATACAGCAGTGAAAACACGGACAAGTTCATATGTAGCTGCTTTTGGCCAGAAGTTCTGAGCAGCTCTGGGTCAAGAAACATTACAATTTGATTTACATTTTGATTGTGTTCGGCTCATTCTCCAAATATGCTGACAAAACTGTCTCGTGACTTCATGGAAAAAGTTTGTAACATCCATCCATCCATCGTACATGTGGGAATGCTGGAGCGAATCCCAGTGTGTTGTGTGTGTGTGTGTGTGTGTGTGTGTGTGTGTGTGTGTGTGTGTTTCTGTGTATGTGAATCCCAGTGTACCGAAACACCCCGGACAGGTGGACAGTCGTAACGGCTTATAACATAATATGAACTTTGAGTTGGTTACACTTTATTTTGAGTTAACTGTGTAATTAGACAAATAAGTACTGAGTGATATTAATAACAACATGTACCCTAAGATAGGGTTTAGTTAGTTGATGGTAATTATGCATAATTTACTATACTTACTATAGTAAGTATATGTAACGTGTAACTACACTTTAAAGTAAAGTGTTACCTTTGACTTTGACTCTATTGTTGTACACACTCATAAAAAAGGTTTGAAAGCGTCGGTTACATTTACAGTTTTTTTTAATAATTTTCCCTCGTGAAGTTAATCATTAGTGCAAAGTCTAACAATTGACTACATGCACATCAAAATAATTGATAATATAAGATGAAATTTAATAATTTAAAATGCGCTGGTCTTTTCTCCTCTGTTGTGTCGTATATCGAGTGAAACGCTTCAGGAACAAGAACAAATGTAGGGCGGGGCTTGATTTTGTCTGTGGGGAATTGATTGGATGGTGGTGGTTTGCTATTGGTGGATCTCATGTGAGTGACAGGTTGCCCCGCCCTCGTCATCAGAGAAGAGATGACATTATTCTGATTCAAGATTATTAAAACAATAATGATGTGCACCGATAAATCATTTAGAATGCAATATGCCTTAAAAAAAGGTTGTCCATTTTGATTTCATGGTGACAGATTTCAGGTTGAACATGGATCTTTACTCCATCAAAAGCAGTGGGTTGGGCTCAGTTTAGCAATTTCTGTAGATGTACATGCAGAACATGACTGTAAAATACAGCGCTACATACAATACACTAAACAACGGTTTACATGATGCTTCTCACGAGTCAAAGGGGATGTGTATGAAGAGTGATGCCGTTGAGATCATTACTGTGTAATAGTGTAAATCCGTTCTGTGCACGCTCTCGTTGCTAGAGTTCTGGAATCATAAGCAGATCCACAGGAGCGCGGCGAGCAGCAGCTGCAGTGTGTGCGGCGGCCGGCGGGTGGCGCTGTTGCACAGGTCCGAGTCGCAGCAGTGGATGGTCACGCCTGGCAGTTCCTGCTGCTGACAGTGGCGTGAAGTGGCGCAGCCGCTGGTGAGGACGATGCCCAGCGCCGCTAGAGAGAGAGAGAGAGAGATGTCAGTCACTTCTGATCTGCACTGCGTCACTGGAGCGCGTGTCTTAAGGCTGATAATTAAACTCATTAATAACGAGGCTCAGGGCCCCATCATGCGGTCAATGTACATACAGCAAACGAATCTTAGAACTAGCTATCGTTCTGGCAAGGTTCTCTCAAAGTTATGAACAAACGTTCCTCCATAACTTTAAGAGAATATCTTAGTTGGACGTTCATCTAACGTTTTTTTTTTTTTTTTTTTTTTTTAATGTTTCAGAACGTTCAGAGAACATTCAAAAGTAACTTTTGAAGAATGTTTAAATGGAATGTTCCCTTAAATTCCCATGTTCCCATGGAAGGTTTTTAAAACATTAAAAATTGGATGTGTTGCACATTCAGGGAACATTCAGAAATAACGTTTTATTTAACCCTAACCCTAACCCCAAATAACCCAATGGGAAAGTTAGCCTGTTTTCATTAGCTGGGACTGTATATTGACCCTGTTTTAGGCTAAACTGTCACGATTCTACCAGTTGAAATACTTGTAAATGCAGCTGATTGAATTCCTGCTTTCACAGTATGAACTAGATTCATGTGTAATGTTACTGATGTTACTGGTGTTACTGGTGTCACTGGTGTTACAGGTGTTAAAGGTGTTACTGGTGTTACTGATGTTACAGGTGTTAAAGGTGTTACTGGTGTCACTGGTGTTACATGTGTTAAAGGTGTTACTGGTGTTACTGATGTTACTGGTGTTACTGATGTTACTGGTGTCACTGGTGTCACTGGTGTTACATGTGTTAAAGGTGTTACTGGTGTTACTGATGTTACAGGTGTTAAAGGTGTTACTGGTGTTACTGATGTTACAGGTGTTACTGGTGTTACAGGTGTTACAGGTGTTACAGGTGTTACTGGTGTTACAGGTGTTACTGGTGTTACAGGTGTTACTGGTGTTACAGGTGTTACAGGTGTTACTGGTGTTACTGATGTTACAGGTGTTACAGGTGTTAAAGGTGTTACTGGTGTTACTGGTGTTACTGATGTTACAGGTGTTAAAGGTGTTACTGATGTTACAGGTGTTACAGGTGTTAAAGGTGTTACTGGTGTTACTGATGTTACAGGTGTTACAGGTGTTACTGGTGTTACTGATGTTACAGGTGTTAAAGGTGTTACTGGTGTTACTGATGTTACAGGTGTTACAGGTGTTACAGGTGTTACAGGTGTTACTGGTGTTACTGATGTTACAGGTGTTACAGGTGTTAAAGGTGTTACTGGTGTTACTGGTGTTACTGATGTTACAGGTGTTAAAGGTGTTACTGATGTTACTGATGTTACAGGTGTTAAAGGTGTTACTGGTGTTACTGATGTTACAGGTGTTACTGATGTTACAGGTGTTACAGGTGTTACAGGTGTTAAAGGTGTTACTGGTGTTACTGGTGTTACAGGTGTTAAAGGTGTTACTGATGTTACTGATGTTACAGGTGTTAAAGGTGTTACTGGTGTTACTGATGTTACAGGTGTTAAAGGTGTTACTGGTGTTACTGATGTTACAGGTGTTACTGGTGTTACAGGTGTTACAGGTGTTACTGGTGTTACTGATGTTACAGGTGTTACAGGTGTTACAGGTGTTAAAGGTGTTACTGGTGTTACTGGTGTTACTGATGTTACAGGTGTTAAAGGTGTTACTGATGTTACTGATGTTACAGGTGTTAAAGGTGTTACTGGTGTTACTGATGTTACAGGTGTTACTGATGTTACAGGTGTTAAAGGTGTTACTGGTGTTACTGGTGTTACTGATGTTACAGGTGTTAAAGGTGTTAAAGGTGTTACTGATGTTACAGGTGTTAAAGGTGTTACTGGTGTTACTGATGTTACAGGTGTTACAGGTGTTAAAGGTGTTACTGGTGTTACTGATGTTACAGGTGTGTTAAAGGTGTTACTGGTGTTACTGATGTTACAGGTGTTAAAGGTGTTACTGGTGTTACTGATGTTACTGATGTTACAGGTGTTACTGGTGTTACTGATGTTACTGATGTTACAGGTGTTACAGGTGTTAAAGGTGTTACTGGTGTTACTGATGTTACAGGTGTTAAAGGTGTTACTGATGTTACAGGTGTTACAGGTGTTAAAGGTGTTACTGGTGTTACTGATGTTACAGGTGTCACTGGTGTTACTGGTGTTACAGGTGTTACTGATGTCACTGGTGTCACTGGTGTCACTGATGTTACTGGTGTCACTGATGTCACTGGTGTCACTGGTGTCACTGGTGTTACTGGTGTCACTGGTGTCACTGGTGTTACTGGTGTCACTGATGTTACTGATGTTACTGGTGTCACTGGTGTTACTGGTGTTACAGGTGTCACTGGTGTTACTGGTGTCACTGATGTTACTGGTGTCACTGGTATTACTGGTGTTACAGGTGTCACTGGTGTTACTGGTGTCACTGATGTTACTGGTGTCACTGTTGTTACAGGTGTCACTGGTGTTACTGGTGTCACTGGTGTTACAGGTGTCACTGATGTTACTGATGTCACTGGTGTTACTGATGTCACTGGTGTCACTGGTGTCACTGGTGTCACTGGTGTTAGAGGTGTCACTGGTGTTACTGGTGTCACTGATGTCACTGGTGTCACTGGTGTTACTGGTGTTACAGGTGTTAAAGGTGTTACTGGTGTCACTGGTGTTACAGGTGTCATTGGTGTTACAGGTGTCACTGGTGTTACTGGTGTTACAGGTGTCACTGGTGTCACTGATGTTACTGGTGTCACTGGTGTCACTGGTGTTACAAGTGTTAAAGGTGTTACTGGTGTTACTGATGTTACAGGTGTTAAAGGTGTTACTGATGTAACAGGTGTTACTGATGTTACAGGTGTTACAGGTGTTAGTGATGTTACTGATGTTACTGGTGATACTGGTGTTACTGATGTTACTGATGTTACTGATGTTACAGGTGTTACAGGTGTTAAAGGTGTTACTGATGTTACTGATGTTACAGGTGTTAAAGGTGTTACTGGTGTTACTGATGTTACAGGTGTTACAGGTGTTACTGGTGTTACTGATGTTACAGGTGTTAAAGGTGTTACTGGTGATACTGATGTTACTGATGTTACTGATGTTACAGGTGTTAAAGGTGTTACTGATGTTACTGATGTTACAGGTGATACTGGTGTTACTGATGTTACTGATGTTACAGGTGTTAAAGGTGTTACTGGTGTTACTGATGTTACAGGTGTTAAAGGTGTTACTGATGTTACAGGTGTTAAAGGTGTTACTGGTGTTACTGATGTTACAGGTGTTACAGGTGTTAAAGGTGTTACTGATGTTACAGGTGTTAAAGGTATTACTGATGTTACAGGTGTTACTGGTGTTACTGGTGTTACTGATGTTACTGATGTTACAGGTGTTAAAGGTGTTACTGGTGTTACTGATGTTACAGGTGTTACAGGTGTTACTGATGTTACAGGTGTTAAAGGTGTTACAGGTGTTACAGGTGTTAAAGGTGTTACTGGTGTTAAAGGTGTTACAGGTGTTACAGGTGTTACTGGTGTTACTGGTGTTACTGATGTTACTGATGTTACAGGTGTTAAAGGTGTTACTGGTGTTACTGATGTTACAGGTGTTACAGGTGTTACTGATGTTACAGGTGTTAAAGGTGTTAAAGGTGTTACAGGTGTTAAAGGTGTTACAGGTGTTACAGGTGTTACAGGTGTTACAGGTGTTACAGGTGTTAAAGGTGTTACTGGTGTTAAAGGTGTTACAGGTGTTAAAGGTGTTACAGGTGTTAAAGGTGTTACTGGTGTTAAAGGTGTTACAGGTGTTACTGGTGTCACTGGTGTTACAGGTGTCACTGGTGTCACTGGTGTCACTGGTGTTACGGGTGTTAAGGGTGTTACGGGTGTCACCGGTGTCACCGGTGTCACCGATGTCACCGGTGTTACCGGTGTTACCGGTGTCACTGGTGTCACTGGTGTTACTGGTGTTACAGGTGTTACAGGTGTTAAAGGTGTTAAAAGTGTTACTGGTGTTACAGGTGTTACTGGTGTTACTGGTGTCACTGGTGTCATCGCTCTTGGAGTTTGGAGAAGATTGTTCTTAAAGGAAATTACTGGACTCGTCTTCAACTCGTGCTGCTAATCCAGTGTGTTACTGAGAGAATTAGATGGAGTGCCTCTGCTTCAGGTCTTTAAAAGATATTATAGATATTTTTAGATATCCCTCACATGTGTTTGCTCTACAGCCGTTCATGGACAGCCACTTCTGAGATTATTGAGGGATCAGCAGTGTGCTTGACATGAACTGCACCGGTTAGTCAGATGTGCTGGTTAAATTAGGTCAAGTGTTAGTTGTTTAGTTGTTTTCACACTATTGTTAGTTTTAGTGCACTGTAATGTCTTTGTTTATATGTGTTCAGAGCGGATGGCATCACTGTAAAAAAACCAGCCTAGTTTAGTTCCTGCCTTATAATCAAATTGGCTGAGAGTCATTTTTAAAAATTCTTGTCTCGTTGATTCTTATAAAATTAAGCTGAAATTGGTGGTTATTTTGGAATTGCAGTGACTTATTGGTCATATTATTTGTACAGTGAGTAGGACTGTAAATGTGTTACGCAACACTTCACTGGAATAAACGCTTCCCGCTGGGATTACAGAAACACCGGTGCGGATTCAAACAGTTCAAAGAGCCGTCCTGCAGTCTTCACCGTGACGGCTGTCATCAGCACTCTGTTCTCCTGAGCCGGTGGAAAGCAGCGCCGCGTCAGCCGTTTGCTTCAGACGGCAGGAGATTGACGTGGACGTCAGCGCGCTTCATGATTGACCAGCCTAATGTTAACAGACTGAGACTGATGTATTTCTGAACACAGACAAATTCATGGATTCTCTGTGAATCGACTCATATTGTGAAGGAACACTTGATCATCAGCTGCATTTACAAGTATTTCAACTGGTAGAATAGTGACCGTTTAGCCAATACAGTCAACAAACAGTCCCAGCTGACCAATATAAATTCTAAGAACATTTCGCTGACGTTTCCATTAAGGACACACGCGATTCTGGCAGCACACGGATCACACACACACCACACATCATCACATTACTGTCATTTAATTACTTTTCCTTTGAAAAAGTAAAGCAAGGGATTACTTGTGTGATTTAAATACAGTTTCTTCTGATGTAATTGCATTAAAACCAACAATTCTATATTAAACAATAGTGGGATTATCATCAAAATGTAACATCTAATGTTAAAATCTCCCTTTAAATACTTTGGTCAGTTCAAGAATAATATATGCAATTTTATATTATTTATTTGAAAGAATTAAAAGAGCCATTCAAGGTTGATTTGGGATTTACGAAGTAATAAGTAATGCAACAAATGTTATTTCTGAATGTTCTCTAAACGTTCAGAAAGTCCAGTTGTTTAAATGTTTTAAAAGCGTTTTTTCTTGGTTATGTGAACGTTCCGTTTTGGGAAACATTATGGGAATGTTACTTTTGAATGTTCTCTGAACGTTCTGAAACAATTAGTAACATTTAGTATAAAATGCAGTTTTGCTCACTTCCCAAAAGTTTTTTAATTTTGTAAATTGAAATACATTGAATAAATCAATGGGATAAACACAGTAAATTAAGTTTAGTTTAGTTTACTCAAATAAAAGATGTTTGACTGTGTGAGTGAGGTCTATATTTTGGGTTGGTCACTATAAAAATGACTTATCGAAATGATAAAATAAAACTGATTATTGGAGGATGTTTTACAAGAAAGTACCATTTCAGTTGTTATACTTCAAAAGTTCAAAATTAATACAACGTTGTAATTATTGGAGAAATTTAACAATTTCGGAGTGAAAATGGTTCCGAACACTAATATTCTTCAGTGTTATGTCATACAGATGCCAGGTAATTTCCTGTTGAATGTCCAAACAGCAGAAGATTAAGCTCTGTAATCTTGGCATATGTGGGTCAGTGTCGATTCATCCACATAAATACTGAGGACGGACACAAATATTCGGAATAGTTCGATCTAATATGACTTCTGACCTGTAATGTTGCCAGAATCATAATCATACACTATTTGTTCGTCGGCCAGAGGAGAACTGGCACCCCGACTGAGCCTGGTTTCTCCCAAGGTTTTTTTCTCCATTCTGGCCCTGAAGGAGTTTTGGTTCCTTGCCACCGTCGCCTTTGGCTTTTGGCTTGCTCAGTTGGGGACACTAAATTTCAACTATATTACTGATCTGCCCGCATTGACACTATATGATAATTGAAATGAGCTGATGACATCACCGCTTTCACCAGAGCGGCTGTACAGCCGAATCAAATTCTGTTGCATTATTTTCCTGTTACCACTGTGAAGCTGCTTTCAAACAATTGCCATTGTAAAAAGCGCTATATAAATAAAGGTGACTTGATTTGACACAGCGGCATGTTAAGAAGGGCCGTGACTCACTGCTCTCCGTCTTGATGCAGAAGCGATGCTTGAAGCCCTTGTGCGAGTGTGTGCACGTGATGACCTCCGGACGGCTGCAGCCCACGTCCACATACTTCTGCCCGTGGAAGACGTTACAGCCGTAACACTGCAGGCCGTCCACTGGGAACACAAGACTCAATGTCATCTGATGCATGTACAGTGCACGGAAACACTCATTCTGTCCATTCCTTTCAAGACAGACGGGCATAAGAAATAATAACATTCAAAGACAATAAATATGAGAGAGAATACGCAATAAGGCACAATAGGCAGTAAACATAAGAATAAACAATTATACACAATACAGCACACTCTTAGAAATAAAGGTTCAGTGGTTCTATACAGAACTCTAGGGTTCTTGACTCAATTTTAAAGAACACTTTATGCCAAAAAGGTTCTATATAAAGAGAATTCTCTTGTTTAACGGGTTAATAGATGTTTATGAGCTGTTAGATTCATAAAATTAAAGCTGCAGTCTGTAAGTTCTGCCTCTTTGTCGCCATCTCTGTTTGAAACCTGCAGCTGCAGTTATTTGTTGAATTATCATCTTTACGTGTGTTGTGCATCGGCATCGGCTCCTCAGCGCGGATGAATCTCATGTTTTGAGAAGTGTGTGTGGCTGTCGTTCATACTGTACTTCAGAATCACAGATTCTACATCTTGGAAGTACGATCAAAATAATAAGTTTCACCGGAAAATGCAATCTAAATAAGTAATTAACATGTCTGCCACTTTTGTTCTGACCGACTGAGAAAAAAGCATTACAATAAATCGCGCTAACAGAGGTGATTAAATCTAACGTTCGCTTAGCTCATATCACATCAAACCGTGCAAATTATTATTATTGTTATACTTTGTTCTCAAATTGTTAATGTTAACAACATCAGCATTGTGTGACTGTGTGTATTTAGTGTGTATTAGCGTTACCTGTAGATTTTAATTTCTGTACAGTCTAATCTTCTGCTTTTGACTCCGGGTGAATCTCCAGTCGTCACTGATGATTGTCGTTTGGACTTTCTGGATTACAATCCGCCATCAAAATGATGTTTAATTATTCCAGCGGCTGTGAGGAAAGGCTGTAAATGTTCCGCCACCTGCAGCATCCTCACATGTGTTAGCCTACAGCCGGACTCCTCCTTTATGTGTACAGACGTGACGTAATGACGCAAACACATGCTCGAATTTTCTACGGAAATCACTCAAATTAACACATTATTCCAAGCTTACCGTTGTGAATCGGGATAAGGAGATCGTTCTGAACACTGGCTGGTTATGTACTTGCTCAAAATTAGATTTTGATCATTTTTAACCAAAACAAGTTACGGACTGCAGCTTTAAACAAAATGTAATAATTAAAACTAAATCCATGACATGATCCTATGATGGCACCCTAACAGGTTCTATATATGAAGCGCCTGACGGATCCACACAGAACCTTTTCTTCTGAGAGTGATGAGGCGATACGCAACAAGAGCAATAAAAATAAGAAATGAAAATAAAAATTAAAATATTATAGTGCACGTAATGATAAAGTGTAAAGTAATGATTAGAGCTGACTGCAGAAAACATTATATATTAACATGATTTATATATAATATATGAACGCAGTCTCGATTCTGTATGTGTCACGGTCGGTGGATGTGAAGAAGCGCACGACGGCGGAGAGATTCAAACTGACTTTTAATCTAGTAAACACAACACACAGGAGAATAACAACCACATAAACATTAAACAATGCAAGACAAGGAACTATCAGACAGTGAGGACTCGAGTACAACGGCACACAAAGGAGCTAATGAGAGAATTAACGAAACACACCTGAACTGAGGACTCAGATCTGTAACCATAGAAACAAACAGGCAGGGAATGGAGGAGAACCGAACCAATCAACAAACTAACAGCAAACACTAGAACAGGAAGGTTAAAACTACACAAACGTGAAAAACGTCCAGCTCCACGTTGTTTAAATATCAAATGCACTGGCGCATCTGTTCACCCATGGGCGTCTGGTCTAAACCAGGTGTGTGTTCAGGAGCGTTGCTATTGTGAGGAACTGAAAACAACTGCGCCATTGACCAACACACACCTGCTCTAAAGTCAATAGTGCAGTATTTGTGTGTTATTTAAAGGGTGTGTTAGTAATCTGAGAAAAAATAATAATAATATGAGCCTATAGGCGGTGCACAACGCACACACTCTCTGCTTATTACACACACACGCACACACACTCTGCTTATTACACACACAGGGACGCGCAGCAGCACACACACACACACAGTAAATTTGTGATTTTTACTGATTTTTGACACATGCGTGTTGATGTGAAATCAAAATGTGATCAGTTTTTCAAGAAAATGTGTTATATAGTATAAAATTGTGTAAAATGATTGAACAGAACAAGATTTATTTTGAGTATTTTCAGTTTCCTCTGTTGCCATAGTTACTGATTTGGTTTCCTCCTCACTGATGATGTTCACCTGTGTCTTGTTTGCTTGTGTTTATTTAGCTGTGTTTTGTCTGCTCTTGTTGCATTATTGCATGGTTTTGTGTTTTTTATTAAAGTTTCACTTCTATAGATCCTGTTTACAGGCTATGTAGTTGTTTTCAGTGTGTGTGCATGTGTAATGACATCATCTATATGTCTGCATATTCTGTGTTTGTTCTGTCTTTACTCCGTTTTTGGAATCCATGTAAAGCAGTTAGTGTAAAACCAAACCAGCAACGCTTGGAGAAGCATTTAGTTCAATGTAAAGGAGCTCAAATGTAAAGCAATCGTCTGTGTTTTGGTTCTTGGAGTTTATTTTTGAGCTTGATAATACGTTTGTCCTCGTCATGTAGAGTGTGGTTGGTTCCTGTTGTAGTTTTCTAGTTTTCCTGCTTCTGTTTTTCGGTTTGATTCACTCAATTCTCCTCAATCATCAACAGTTCTTCAAAGGACCGCCTGACATCTTCTGCTGGTGTAAAATATAAATACACCGACTCGCTGCAGAACAAACGTTTACATAAAGTCATAACTAACAGACTTCAGTGTCAGAGAGTGAAATGTAGTCAAAGATGTAGTATGTAGGAGATGTATGGAGCAGAGACTGAATGAGACGGAGCCGGTCCTGAGACACTGAACATCCACCAAATGCTCTTATGAAAATCACTTCAGTAAAAATCTGCTAAAATGAGTGTGAAGCCCTGAGGAGCCTGTGACGCTCTCGTGAGTGTGTGAGTGAGTGTGTGTGTGTGTGTGAGTGCGTGAGTGCGTGCGTGCGAGCGAGCGAGTGAGTGTGTGTGCGCGCGCAAGTTTGTGTGTGTTAGATTCATGAATCTAAATGATCGAAGCCTTTGTAACAGGGTTAGGGTTAAAAAAAATTGACAGAACCTGCGCAAAACCACATTTATTTTATTCCGTTTTAAGCACATGCAGTTATTATATATTTTTTTGTAGGCTGTGAAAGTACTGTAAAAATCCGTTGCCTGTAATTTTCACTATTTCTACCTGATTTAACCCATAAAATCGTTTTGTTTGTATACATGCATTTAGATCGATTATTAAATAATATTTTTTGACGTTAACTTTTCAGCACACACACATGATTATTCAGCTCTAAATGAGGACATATAAAACTAGCCTAATAAGAACTCAACCTCTCTAAAAACACCTTAGAATAAAAGAAAACATTATTTATTATGTTCATGAATCATTTTTCCAGTTAAAAGGCATTTTTGGTCAGATTCAGCACACTTCTGAAGACACATTTGTCCTCAAACTAAACACACACACACACACACACACACACGCACTCACACACACACACACGCACTCACACACACACACACACTCTCTCACACACACACACACACACTCACACACACACACAAACACACTCACACACACACACACTCTCACACACACACACTCACACACACACACACACTCTCACACACACACACACACACACACACACTCTCACACACACACACTCTCTCACACACACACACACACACACACACACTCACCCCGTGTGGACAGCAGTGCTGATGCCAGAGTCAGTCCGAGCCCGTACAGCAGCAGCGCGTGTGAAGGCATGGATGTGATTCATCAGATCCACAGCGACTGACGGACACGCGGAGATTCTCACGAGCGCGAGCCCGCGCGCATCCTCGCCTCCTGCAGCTGAAGGTGTGAGTGTGTGTGAGGAGCCGCGTGTTCCTCCTGCTCTCACTGCTGCGTGCGTGTGTGTGTGTGTGTGTCTGTGTGTGAGAGTGTGAGTGTGTGTGTGTGTGTGTGAGAGTGTGAGTGTGTGTGTGTGTGTGTGTCTGTGTGTGAGAGTGTGAGTGTGTGTGTGTGTGTGTGAGAGTGTGAGTGTGAGTGTGTGTGTGTGTGTGTGAGTGTGTGTGTGTGTGTGTGTTGTTGGCCAGGTCGTGTGTGTTCTGTCTACTTTCGTTCATCAGAGACATTCTATCTAATCAAGAATGAAAAAGTAAATCCTTTCTTAGAGTCTGTAATGCTGTGGATAAGGCAGCTTTGGGGTAAGCCTCCGCTCTCTCCGACATATGGTCTCCCTCTCTGATATTGAGAGATATATTTACACAACTCATGACATATTTCACCTAGCAGGGCTTTGGCTTCTTATAAACGGGTCACTGACTCAGATGAGTGAGAATGACATTAAAATAGTAACATTAAAATCAGGTACACCTTAAAAAATACTGGGTTGTTTCAACAAATGGTTGGGTCAAATATGGACAAGCCCAAACATTGGTTTGTAAATTTTTTTAATAAAATTATTTGTTTTTAGAGTGAAGAATGAAGGTAAAAATATGCAGTTGCTAATGCCTGATCTGACCCTTAAAATGTAGTCCGGATTTGGCAGATGCTTTTATCCAAGGCGACTCACATTCCAACACATTTAATCAGTTCTTGCTTTCCTTGGAATCGAACCCATGTTGACTGTTTGAGCTTCCCCTCCCTCTTTTTTTCTTTTTCAATTCCTCACAGACAGAATCAAGCCCTGCCCTACATTTGTTCTTGTTCGTGAAGCGTTTCACGTCACAGTAGAGAAGAGAAGACAGCTCCACTGAAGCTCACAGATCACTCAGTGACGATGGACTGAATGAAAACTCATTCAAGAGGATTCAGTGCAGCTTCATTCATGGGTCTGTCAGGTTTCTCCGTTGCTGGTTTTTCGTCTCTATGCAAGGCCATTTTAGTCCATATATTTGGGCATCATTGTTTTTGACACATAGGCCCAATTTGGCATTGTTTTTACTGGTTTTATTGGGTTTGTGCCTGTTTTTGAGCTCTACTGTGCACTTTTGCAACAAAACGACCCGTCTTTCCTCATGTGGCGCTGCTCTTTTCCAGTAGCTCCTCACTGCAGAACACGAGATCCAGGGGGCGGGGTTGGATCCAGATCCAGGGGGTGGAGTTGGGGTAGGTTTAAGGTTGGGGGTAGGTGTAGTCTTAGCCTCAGACGTCATGCCCACGGACCGTTGGCTGAACGTCTGATGCATATGGCACACTTACTGGAAACACTTCAGTATTTTTGAAGTCGTTATCTGGTTGTTTGAGTTCTACAGGATGTCCGGGAGACGTGTGTGTCATCGCATTCTTTAATGGTCCGTTAAACCAAACTCCCTCGTGGAAGAAGAAAGCCTTCGCTTTTACAACTGTGACAATGAGCGCTTACCAGGATCAACTAAACGCATTGATTTTCAAAAGTATATAAAGTTCAAGGCTCTGTTGTTGCAGTAATATAGCAAAGTATATAAAGTGGGAGGAGTTGGATCTGGATCCAACCCCGCCCCCTGGATCTCATGTTCTGCAGTGAGGACCATCTCACTCGTATCTGATTTTGTGGAAGCGATGTGAATGTGATTCACAGTAATCACTTAGTGAAATCAAAATAGACTACAGATTGAGGATTGTCAGGTTCAAACAGAGATCTCACAGCGCACTGAACACAGAGCATGACGAAACCTTTCTTTTCAGTCATCACTGTTCTGTCCGGTGACTCCAGTAATACACGTATAACACAGAAACACATGCCTGAACTGAGCTGTTGATTGGAAATGTGTCAAGATAAATATATTGTAATCTGCTGTTTATTACGGAACAGAGACTCCAGACAGAGATAAAATCAAGAGTTGTTGGTTTATTTCACAGAGATGAGTATATGGCAGTGCAGGTGAGTATTGACAGATAAATATAACAGTTCAGAGATGAATACTGAATGATACTGACAGTCTTTTGCTTTGCAGGTGGAGTGGAGATCATGGATTGAAGGATGATGAAGCACCTCGATGAAGGAACAGGTAAATAACAGTTTTGCAGAACACAGGAGAGGAGACGCTGGAGAAACACTGGAGTGAGGTATCATAACTTCAGAAACTTGGAGAGAACAGGCAAGGAGTCCTTAGCTCTAACCAGACCAGACAATGTGAGTGTCTGAGGTGTGTGCTCATATGCAGAGGGTGATTGTTGATGAATGAGCTGCCGGTGCGGGTAATCAGTATTTCGGTGATTGGGACCTTTGTGATTGGCTGATGTTGGGACTGGCATATTCATGACAGTACCCCCTGACTCCGACGTTGCGGTGGCTGGCCTGTTCCTCTGGGTGCAGGGCGATCAGGGTGAGTCTTATGGTAGGTGGTAAGGAGGGCTGGATCTAGGATGTCATCCTTGGGTACCCATGAACGTTCTTCAGGACCATAGCCCACCCAGTCCAAGAGATACTCTAAACGGCCACCACGGTACCCGGGAGTCCTATGTAGATCGCTCCATCCTCAAGAATTAACGGAAAGGGGGGTTCCTCCGTCGGGCCAGGTGACAGGGTTTAAGCAGGGAGACGTGAAATGAAGGATGGATTCTGTAGTGTGGAGGTAACTGTAGCTGGTAAGTGACTGCGTTGATCTGATGGGTGATGGCCAACATATCTGGGGCTTCATTTTCTGCAAGGCGGGCACATCTTGATGTCACGGGTGGAGAGCCAAACCTTTTGTCCTGGCTGAAATATGGGAGTCTCGGCTGTCCGGGCATCTGCTTGAGTTCTTATGATAGTGTGCAGCGTCCCAGACGCTCTCACTCTCTCGGAAACAATGATCGACTGTTGGGACATCCGATGGTTCCCTGGACCACAGGAACAGTGGAGGCTGGTAGCCGAGCACGTACTGGAAGGGAGTGTGTCCAGTGGCAGGCTGACGGAGGGAGTTCTACACGTACTCGGCCCAGCCCAGGAATTGGTTCCAAAAATTCTGGATCCCACGCTTTGCATTGCACTTGGTGATGTAAGGCTTGGATGAGCTGCTCAGCCTTGGAAACCTCTCATGGAAAAGTGATTTTATGTGGCCTATCACTTCGTGGCTGAGTTGCTGTTGTTCCCAATTGCTTCCACTTTGTTATATTCCCACTAACAGTTGACCGTGGAATATTTAGTATGTTGTAGCTTATCTCCACCGGGGATAATTTTTTGGAAAAGAAGGCACATGGATGAAGTCAGACTGGATTCCCCTGCTGCTGAGACAACACCGCTCCAACCCTGGTGGTGGATGCATCGACTTCAACGACGAAGGGTTTGTTGGGGTCTGGATGGATTTGGAGCTGTGCGCTGGTGAAGGCTTCTTTGAGGCTTTGGAAAGCCTGGGTGGCTGCAGGTGTCCAGGACAGAGACTTGGGCCTATTCTTATGGAGGTTTGGAAATGGACTGGTGATGGAGCTGAAGTTCTGGATAAAACGATGATAAAAGTTTACAAAAGCTAGGAAACGTTGGAGTTCTTTGATCGTTCAGGGTGTGGGCCAGTTGTGTACCGCATCTACCTTCCCTTACATGTCCTCTCGTTCGGATTAGAAGAGGAATAAACCACCACTTTCAATCCGATTGAAATTTCATTCGGATCGAGCCCAATCGGATCAATTAAGGTGTTTACATGAGGGCTTTTCAGTCCGTTTGAGCTGTCAATCTGATTACTAATGGATTATTTGGTTGCATGTAAACGTAGCCAATGTGAGTATTTGAGGTGTGTGCTCATATGCAGAGGGTGATTGGTCAGGGAATGAGCTGATCAGTGATCAGTATTCTGGTGATTGGGACTTTTGTGATTGGCTGATACTGGAGCCTGGTGTGATTTGTGATTTGTCTATTATGACACAATGGAAGCCCATTTTTACATTATATTAACTACATTAACAAAGGATAATAAATGCTGTAATCAATCATGATAGATATGGATTAACGAATCAGACTGTAAAGACTGAGACATAAGCACTGAATAGTAGAGGAGGTTATGTAACACAGATGAATGTGATTTCATTGATATTTTTGTAATGTGACGGGATTTACCTCTGATGGTCTGTTTTAACTTTAGTACCATCAGGCTGAGCTTTTAAGAGCTGAAGATTAATTATTAACATGACACAGATATGACGGTAATATTTAAACGTGAATATTAGAGTCAGGATCCACTCAATAATCTTGATTTCGCTCAGTGTCTGGAGCTCAGAGTCCCTCGCGTCTGGAACGAGGCTTTCTGACCATCATAGATTCCGTTGGTCTTACGAGGTTTCTGACCGACAGCGGCCGGGGCAAATCTCTGTTGCCTATGTCACAATATGAGATGAATCTGGCATTCAGTGTTTCAGTACATCAGCACTAATGCCACCGGCTTTATCCTCCAGATATATATAATCCTCTGTATAACGTGTGTGAGTATCACCATAACAGAGGGATTCGTTAGTCTAATGCCTGTCTGCGAGTCTGCCTGCATATTTATTCACTTGAAAGGGAATAAGTGAGATCGCATCTTGTTTACACTCGTTTCTTGTGCCAGTTTCTATGAAATTAGGTCAGAACCCAGAAGAAATCGGCTGCCTTTTGTAATTTATTATGAAGCTCATCCTGCTGTCTGCTGAAATACTCGGTGCACAAATCACATCATATGTGATCATGATGGGACATGAAATAAAGCATTTGTTTCTGGCATAAACACCAGCTTTATCGTCCATGCCTCAAACACAGCTAATATGTGTGTGTGTGAGATTACGGCGTGAAGCGCCGCTCCGTTCGACCCCTCAGCGGGTCATCTCAGGCACACGGCAGTGAGACCAGAACAATTTTATGATGTGTTTTCAAATCTGACCCCAAGCTTCTCTGCCGGACAGGAAGGACTCGTGTTTTCGGTTTAATCATATGCTGGGAGCGAGGCCAGGGATTTGAGCCGGAGCACGGCTGTAAACATCCACAGGCCGTACGTGTTTCTGTCGTGTCCGATGATACTGCTGCTTTATTCATCCTTTCTCTTTCTGTTTCATCACTTCTTTAGTATTTGTGTCACTTGCTTTTTAAATGTAACTACTTGTTTCAGAACATTCAAAAGTAACGTTCCCATAATGTTTGAAGAATGATACAATGGAATGTTCCCTTAACGTGTGTATAAACAAGGAAAAATGTTCGTAGAACATACACAGACCAGGCATAACATTATAACCACCTTCCTAATATTGTGTTGGTCGCCCTTTTGCTGACCCGTCGAGGCATGGACTCCACTAGACCCCTGAAGGTGTGCTGTGGTATCTGGCACCAAGATGTTAGCAGCAGATCCTTTAAGTCCTGTAAGTTGCGAGGTGTGGCCTCCATGGATCGGACTTGTTTGTTCAGCACATCCCACAGATGCTCGATTGGATTGAGATCTGGGGAATTCAAACCATTCCTGAAGGCTTGCCTTCTTCCCATAGTGCATCCTGGTGCCATGTGTTCCCCAGGTAAGCCACACACACTGCGATGCACTGTGTATTCTGACACCTTTCTATCAGAACCAGCATTAACTTCTTGAGCAGTTTGAGCTCCAGTAGCTCGTCTGTTTGATCGGACCACACGGGCCAGCCTTCGCTCCCCACGTGCATCAATGAGCCTTGGCCGCCCATGACCCTGTCGCCGGTTCACCACTGTTCCTTCCTTGGAGCACTTTTGATAGATACTGACCACTGCAGACCGGGAACACCCCACAAGAGCTGCAGTTTTGGAGATGCTCTGACCCAGTCGTCTAGCCATCACAATTTGGCCCTTGTCAAACTCGCTCAAATCCTTACGCTTGCCCATTTTTCCTGCTTCTAACACATCAACTTTGAGGACAAAATGTTCACTTGCTGCCTAATATATCCCACCCACTAACAGGTGCCGTGATGAAGAGATCAGTGTTATTTACTTCACCTCTCATAATGTTATGCCTGATCGGTGTATATTTGTTAGTTCCTTCAGTTTCAGATGGACAGATGGAAGTGATTGATGCACAAGAAAACATCAGGTTTGTTTCACCTGTTTCTCTTCAGAGTTAAAGTGATCGTTCACCCAAACATCATCATCCTCGCCCTCATGTCGTTCCATGACTTTCTTTCCTCTGTGGAACACAAACAACATCGCGCCGCTTTATGGGAGCGTGTTTCTGCCACGGAATAAAACACAAAAAATGTAAATGCGAGTTTTTAATCACACAGTTCTCACAGTTTACAACTCGCAATTGTAACTTTTTTTCAGAATTGTAAGATAAAAGTCGCAATTACCTTTTATTTTCTTATTTCGTGGCAGAAACACGCTTAAATGCCTCGTTGAATTTCACTGTGAAAAAAAAACTCATTTTATGTTCCACAGAATAAAGTCACTATCCCTCCCTATTATGGCATTTGGTTTTATTTGGTCAGGTTATTCATGAAAAACTGATTTACAAGAAGGCGTTTTCATGTTCAATCATATGATTTGTAGAATAAATGTGCCCTTAAACCCTCAATGGGGCGTGAAACATACAAATTCATACCTAACATTCCCATATGGTTCCCTTTTGGTTATTTTTTGGGAGCCAAGCGTTCTTTTAGGTTCTCTTTTCTTCTAACCAAACACTAACATTCGTAGAACGCTAGCTTTTAGTTTTACAACCTAAAAATAATCTAGTTTACAGAATATTGCAGGTTATTTTCAGGTTTTATTTTCATAACCATGGGAATTAATCTTCCCATTCAAACGTTGCTGATGTTTTAACGTGATGACATATTCAGAGGTTTTTCTGATGCTGAAACGAAGTTCTGACCTCGAACACGTGTCGCATTATTGCTTTGGTGCTGCCACCGTGTGGCGGCTGAGGGAACTGCAGCGTCTCGCTCTCTGACGTCATCTCTACGCGCCGAGGCTCCTCCTCACACGTGTTTCCAGTGTGTCCGGTGTTTTCATCTCGCGGAGCCGCTGATTTCTGCGATTAAATAGCGCCGTTTCCCCGACAGTTCCGCGCGCAGAGTCAGTGAACACAATAATGGCCCAGAGGAAGAAGAAGCTGATGAAGAGGAGGAAGAGCTCCGCACACAGAGAGTCTGAGGATGAAGAGTTTGAGGTGGCGGCAGGAGCCAGAGATGATGATGATACAGTGAGTGTGTGTGTGTGTGAGAGAGAGAGAGAGAGAGAGAGAGAGAGAGAGAGAGAGAGAGAGAGAGAGTGTGTGTGTGTGTGTGTGTGTGTGTGTGTGTGTGTGTGTGTGTGTGTGTGTGTGTGTGTGTGTGTGTGAGTGAGTGAGTGAGTGAGTGAGTGAGAGAGTGTGTGTGAGTGTGTGTGAGTGAGAGAGAGTGTGTGAGTGAGAGAGAGTGTGTGTGTGAGAGAGAGAGTGTGTGTGTGAGAGAGAGAGTGTGTGTGTGAGAGAGAGAGAGAGAGAGTGAGTGTGTGTGTGAGAGTGAGTGAGTGAGTGAGTGAGTGAGTGAGTGAGTGAGTGAGTGAGTGTGTGTGTGTGTGTGTGTGTGTGTGTGTGTGTGTGTGTGTGTGTGTGATGAATTGTTGAAGTATTTAAACTGTAACCCTGTCACCATGAGTTCTAACAGTAAACAACTGAGAAGAGTGTATCACGACAGATACACACGTTCACACTCAATCCAGTTTCCGAATTCTTACGTTCCAACATAAAGTGGACATTTAGCTTTAGATGTCAAATATATGAACTTGTTATTAGTCCAATAGAGCCACTAACATGTTTTACACACTTTATTACTCTGGAAAGGCAGTTCAGTCTCATCGATTAGAGTCATTGCTATTTGCTCACATCGACTCTCTGATTGGTGGAATTTTGCACAGCATCATGGGTAATGTAGTTTTTCACCAGGAGCTCTGCTGTTAATCACAATCATTTGAAAATAAGTTAAAATAATGCGGGCTGAGCCTATGCCATTGATTATCTTTATTTCTCATTGTCGGTCCGTCCGTCTTTAGCGGTTTATAAGTTATGATTAGATGAATGGGTCAGAACCGACGGCTGTGCTCTTGTGTCCAGCCCAACCGAAGACTTCCCCGTTTCCCAGCCTCGTCCGAGTGTGTTTCTGACGCGGAGCCCGACACCAGAGAGCTCATCCGAGCCCAGAACAAGAAGAAGAAGAAGTCTGGAGGCTTCCAGTCCATGGGTGAGACGACCGCACGTGAAACACTCTCATCAATCAGTCAGTCGATCAGTCGATCACAGTAACGTGTGTGTTTTGCTGCAGGTCTCAGTTACCCCGTGTATAAGGGCGTCATGAAGAAGGGCTATAAAGTTCCCACACCCATCCAGAGGAAGGTAATGATGGACACACACACACTCGCAGAAACATCAGTCATGGTGTGTTTGCTTTTTCTAGCAAAAGAAAATCAAAACAACACAAATATTACTCTGGAATATTCAAACGTATTAATTTTACTCGCACAAACGTTCGCATTGCTGTAGTTCATTAGATATAGTTTATGTGTGTAAATGACATTTTGTGTATTTATAGTGTGTTCATATGTGCATATTAAAATTTCCCAATAAAACTAAAAGTGCTAAAAGTGTGTGTGAGACTCGGGAAACAGGCTGAATGTATTTCACACAGTATTTTTGAAACAGATAAAAATATAATTCAATTTAAAAATCATCCTAGTTTCATGTGTAAAGCCACAGTTCAGTTCCGTTTGAATGGGTCATGTGACCGTGGCAGAGACTCCAGCGTTTGTTTCTCTTCCTCAGACGATTCCGATGATCCTGGATGGGAAGGATGTGGTTGCCATGGCGCGGACGGGCAGCGGGAAAACGGCGGCGTTCCTCGTGCCCATGTTTGAGAAGCTGAAGGCTCCGCAGGCGCAGACGGGGGCCCGGGCCCTGATCCTCACACCCACCCGAGAGCTCGCCCTGCAGACCATGAAGTTCACCAAAGAGGTCACACACACACACACACACACACACACACACACACACACGCGCGCGCGCTCACTTACACACACACTCACTCAGTCACACACTCTCACACACACACTCACACTCTCACTCTCACTCTCACACACTCTCACTCTCACTCTCACACACTCACTCTCACACTCACTCTCACACTCACTCTCACACACACACTCACTCTCACACACACACTCACTCTCACACACTCTCACACTCACACTCTCACACTCACTCACACACACACACACTCATTCATTCACTCACAGTGTTTGTGTGTTTCAGCTGGGGAAGTTCACTGGGCTGAAGACTGCGCTAATTCTCGGTGGAGACAGGTGTGTGTGTGTGTGTGTGTGCGTGTGTGTGTTGAGTCTCAGTGAACTTGTGCGTGTGTTGTGTTTCTGCATCAGTCGTGACTTCCTGTGTGTTTCCTTTCTGTTTGTCAGTATGGACGACCAGTTTGCTGCTCTTCACGAGAATCCTGACATGTAAGTTCACCACGCTTCGCCGAGTGAGTGTGTGTGAGTGTGCGTGTGTGTGTGTGAGAGGGTGCATGTGCGAGCGTGTGTGTGTGCGCGAGCGTGTGTTTGTGTGAGTGTGTATTTGTGTGTGCGAGCGTGTGTTTTTGTGTGTGTGAGCGAGCGTGTGTTTGTTTGTGTGTGCGAGCGAGCGAGCGTTTGTGTGTGTGTGAGTGTGCGAGCGTTTGTGTGTGTGAGTGTTCGAGCGTGTGTGTGTGTGTGCAAGCGTTTGTGTGAGTGTGTGAGCATGTTTGTGTGTGAGCATGTGTGTGAGTGTTCGAGCGTGTGTGTGTGTGTGCAAGCGTTTGTGTGAGTGTGTGAGCATGTTTGTGTGTGAGCATGTGTGTGAGCGTTTGCGTTTGTGTGTGTGTGTGAGCGAGCGAGCGAGCGTGCGTGCGTGTGAGTGAGTGAGCGTGCGTGTTTGTTTGTGCGTGTGAGCGTGCGTGCGTGCGTGTGAGTGAGTGAGCGTGTGTGTGTGTGTGTGTGAGAGATGGCTGTGCTGCTGTAATCATGTCGTTCTGCAGTATCATAGGGACTCCTGGTCGTCTGATGCATGTGATCCAGGAGATGAACCTGAAGCTGCAGGCTGTGGAGTACGTGGTGTTTGATGAAGCCGACAGGTACGACCACAGATCGCCTCCACACACGAGTAAAGCCCGTTCACAACGACCAGAACTATAATCATAACCATAACCATAACTATATTAGTGTCCACATCTCGTTCTGTTTATTATAAGTGCTCCAGATTTGTTGCGTCACTTTAAATGCTCGAGCTCTTTACAGCAGGACAGATTCTGATTGGCTGTGAGTGTTTTCATCGTTCATCAGCTGGAAAAAGAATCGTTCTGACAGTGATTCTGATGAATCCGTTCATCTGTGTCATTATCGTTGTGCTGTGGATTCTATTCCTTTATATTTATAACAACATCTTTATCGTCTTTAGCGTGAACGGGCCTTAATCTGATTTAACATTAAATTAGGCCCTGTTACGAGAGTAGCGGCTGATGTTGAGATCTTACAGAGTTGCATGGATATGTATATTTATACAACAGTTAGTTCTGGTTCTCCAATCTGATCATATTTTTTGCTGGGGTTCTCAGCGCTTACAAAATAAAAGTCCCACATACTGGCCAAACAGAAGAGCGGCAGATGCTGTTCATTTAAATGTCAGATATCGGCCACAAGTATGGGTGGGTCGTTACTCTAACGAGCTGTTCTGCTCCTCCGTTACTCTAACGAGCTGTTTCTGCTCCTCCGTTACTCTGACGAGCTGTCTCTGCTCCTCCGTTACTCTGACGAGCTGTCTCTGCTCCTCCGTTACTCTAACGAGCTGTCTCTGCTCCTCCGTTACTCTGACGAGCTGTCTCTGCTCCTCCGTTACTCTGACGAGCTGTCTCTGCTCCTCCGTTACTCTGACGAGCTGTCTCTGCTCCTCCGTTACTCTGACGAGCTGTCTCTGCTCCTCCGTTACTCTGACGAGCTGTCTCTGCTCCTCCGTTACTCTGACGAGCTGTCTCTGCTCCTCCGTTACTCTGACGAGCTGTCTCTGCTCCTCCGTTACTCTGACGAGCTGTCTCTGCTCCTCCGTTACTCTGACGAGCTGTCTCTGCTCCTCCGTTACTCTGACGAGCTGTTCTGCTCCTCTGTTTCTGCTCCTCCGTTACTCTGACTAGCTGTCTCTGCTCCTCCGTTACTCTGACTAGCTGTCTCTGCTCCTCCGCTACTCTGACTAGCTGTCTCTGCTCCTCCGCTACTCTGACGAGCTGTCTCTGCTCCTCCGCTACTCTGACGAGCTGTCTCTGCTCCTCCGCTACTCTGACGAGCTGTCTCTGCTCCTCCGTTACTCTGACGAGCTGTCTCTGCTCCTCCGTTACTCTGACGAGCTGTCTCTGCTCCTCTGTTTCTGCTCCTCCGTTACTCTAACGAGCTGTCTCTGCTCCTCCGTTACTCTAACGAGCTGTTTCTGCGCCTCTTTTTCTGCTCCTTCGTTACTCTAACTAGCTGTCTCTGCTCCTCCGTTACTCTGACGAGCTGTCTCTGCTCCTCCGTTACTCTGACGAGCTGTCTCTGCTCCTCTGTTTCTGCTCTTCCGTTACTCTGACGAGCTGTCTCTGCTCCTTCGTTACTCTGACGAGCTGTCTCTGCTCCTCTGTTACTCTGACGAGCTGTTTCTGCTCCTCTGTTACTCTGACGAGCTGTCTCTGCTCCTCTGTTACTCTGACGAGCTGTCTCTGCTCCTTCGTTACTCTGACGAGCTGTCTCTGCTCCTCTGTTTCTGCTCCTCCGTTACTCTATCGAGCTGTCTCTGCTCCTCTGTTTCTGCTCCTCCGTTACTCTAACGAGCTGTTTCTGCTCCTCCGTTACTCTAACGAGCTGTCTCTGCTCCTCCGTTACTCTGACAAGCTGTCTCTGCTCCTCTGTCTCTGCTCCTCCGTTACTCTAATGAGCTGTCTCTGCTCCTCCGTTACTCTAACGAGCTGTTTCTGCTCCTCCGTTACTCTGACGAGCTGTCTCTGCTCCTCCATTACTCTGACGAGCTGTCTCTGCTCCTCTGTTTCTGCTCTTCCGTTACTCTAACTAGCTGTCTCTGCTCCTCCGTTGATCTGACGAGCTGTCTCTGCTCCTCCGTTACTCTGACGAGCTGTCTCTGCTCCTCCGTTACTCTGACGAGCTGTCTCGGCTCCTCCGTTACTCTGACGAGCTGTCTCGGCTCCTCCGTTACTCTGACGAGCTGTCTCTGCTCCTCCGTTACTCTGACGAGCTGTCTCTGCTCCTACGTTACTCTGACGAGCTGTCTCTGCTCCTCCGTTACTCTGACGAGCTGTCTCTGCTCCTCCGTTACTCTGACGAGCTGTCTCTGCTTCTCCGTTACTCTGACGAACTGTCTCTGCTCCTCCGTTACTCTGACGAGCTGTCTCTGCTCCTCCGTTACTCTGACGAGCTGTCTCTGCTCCTCCGTTACTCTGACGAGCTGTCTCTGCTCCTCCGTTACTCTGACGAGCTGTCTCTGCTCCTCCGTTACTCTGACGAGCTGTTCTGCTCCTCTGTTTCTGCTCCTCCGTTACTCTAACGAGCTGTTTCTGCTCCTCCGTTACTCTAACGAGCTGTCTCTGCTCCTCCGTTACTCTGACAAGCTGTCTCTGCTCCTCTGTCTCTGCTCCTCCGTTACTCTAATGAGCTGTCTCTGCTCCTCCGTTACTCTAACGAGCTGTTTCTGCTCCTCCGTTACTCTAACGAGCTGTTTCTGCTCCTCCGTTACTCTAACGAGCTGTTTCTGCTCCTCCGTTACTCTGACGAGCTGTCTCTGCTCCTCCGTTACTCTAACGAGCTGTCTCTGCTCCTCCATTACTCTGACGAGCTGTCTCTGCTCCTCTGTTTCTGCTCTTCCGTTACTCTAACTAGCTGTCTCTGCTCCTCCGTTGATCTGACGAGCTGTCTCTGCTCCTCCGTTACTCTAACGAGCTGTCTCTGCTCCTCCGTTACTCTGACGAGCTGTCTCTGCTCCTCCGTTACTCTGACGAGCTGTCTCTGCTCCTCCGTTACTCTGACGAGCTGTCTCTGCTCCTCCGTTACTCTGACGAGCTGTCTCTGCTCCTCCGTTACTCTGACGAGCTGTCTCTGCTCCTCCGCTACTCTGACGAGCTGTCTCTGCTCCTCCGCTACTCTGACGAGCTGTCTCTGCTCCTCCGCTACTCTGACGAGCTGTCTCTGCTCCTCCGTTACTCTGACGAGCTGTCTCTGCTCCTCCGTTACTCTGACGAGCTGTCTCTGCTCCTCCGTTACTCTGACGAGCTGTCTCTGCTCCTCCGTTACTCTGACGAGCTGTCTCTGCTCCTCTGTTTCTGCTCCTCCGTTACTCTGACGAGCTGTCTCTGCTCCTCTGTTTCTGCTCCTCCGTTACTCTAACGAGCTGTCTCTGCTCCTCCGTTACTCTAACGAGCTGTTTCTGCGCCTCTTTTTCTGCTCCTTCGTTACTCTGACGAGCTGTCTCTGCTCCTCCGTTACTCTGACGAGCTGTTTCTGCTCCTCTGTTTCTGCTCCTCCGTTACTCTGACGAGCTGTCTCTGCTCCTCCGTTACTCTGACGAGCTGCCTCTGCTCCTCCGTTACTCTGACGAGCTGTCTCTGCTCCTCCGTTACTCTGACGAGCTGTCTCTGCTCCTCCGTTACTCTGACGAGCTGTCTCTGCTCCTCTGTTTCTGCTCCTCCGTTACTCTGACGAGCTGTCTCTGCTCCTCCGTTACTCTGACGAGCTGTCTCTGCTCCTCTGTTTCTGCTCCTACGTTACTCTAACTAGCTGTCTCTGCTCCTCCGTTACTCTGACGAGCTGTCTCTGCTCCTCCGTTACTCTGACGAGCTGTCTCTGCTCCTCTGTTTCTGCTCTTCCGTTACTCTGACGAGCTGTCTCTGCTCCTCCGTTACTCTGACGAGCTGTCTCTGCTCCTCTGTTACTCTGACGAGCTGTCTCTGCTCCTCTGTTTCTGCTCCTCCGTTACTCTATCGAGCTGTCTCTGCTCCTCTGTTTCTGCTCCTCCGTTACTCTGACGAGCTGTTTCTGCTCCTCCGTTACTCTAACGAGTTGCCTCTGCTCCTCCGTTACTCTGACAAGCTGTCTCTGCTCCTCTGTTTCTGCTCCTCCGTTACTCTAATGAGCTGTCTCTGCTCCTCCGTTACTCTAACGAGCTGTCTCTGCTCCTCCGTTACTCTAATGAGCTCTCTCTGCTCCTCCGTTACTCTAACGAGCTGTCTCTGCTCCTCCGTTACTCTAACGAGCTGTTTCTGCGCCTCTTTTTCTGCTCCTTCGTTACTCTGACGAGCTGTCTCTGCTCCTCCGTTACTCTGACGAGCTGTTTCTGCTCCTCTGTTTCTGCTCCTCCGTTACTCTGACGAGCTGCCTCTGCTCCTCCGTTACTCTGACGAGCTGCCTCTGCTCCTCCGTTACTCTGACGAGCTGTCTCTGCTCCTCCGTTACTCTGACGAGCTGTCTCTGCTCCTCCGTTACTCTGACGAGCTGTCTCTGCTCCTCCGTTACTCTGACGAGCTGTCTCTGCTCCTCTGTTTCTGCTCCTCCGTTACTCTGACGAGCTGTCTCTGCTCCTCCGTTACTCTGACGAGCTGTCTCTGCTCCTCTGTTTCTGCTCCTCCGTTACTCTAACTAGCTGTCTCTGCTCCTCCGTTACTCTAACTAGCTGTCTCTGCTCCTCCGTTACTCTGACGAGCTGTCTCTGCTCCTCCGTTACTCTGACGAGCTGTCTCTGCTCCTCTGTTTCTGCTCTTCCGTTACTCTGACGAGCTGTCTCTGCTCCTCCGTTACTCTGACGAGCTGTCTCTGCTCCTCTGTTACTCTGACGAGCTGTCTCTGCTCCTCTTTCTGCTCCTCCGTTACTCTATCGAGCTGTCTCTGCTCCTCTGTTTCTGCTCCTCCGTTACTCTAACGAGCTGTTTCTGCTCCTCCGTTACTCTAACGAGCTGTCTCTGCTCCTCCGTTACTCTGACAAGCTGTCTCTGCTCCTCTGTTTCGTCTCCTCCGTTACTCTAATGAGCTGTCTCTGCTCCTCCGTTACTCTAATGAGCTGTCTCTGCTCCTCCGTTACTCTAACGAGCTGTTACTCTAACGAGCTGTCTCTGCTCCTCCGTTACTCTAACGAGCTGTTACTCTAACGAGCTGTCTCTGCTCCTCTGTTACTCTGACGAGCTGTCTCTGCTCCTCTGTTTCTGCTCCTCTGTTACTCTGACGAGCTGTCTCTGCTCCTCCGTTACTCTATCGAGCTGTCTCTGCTCCTCTGTTTCTGCTCCTCTGACGAGCTGTCTCTGCTCCTCTGTTTCTGCTCCTCCGTTACTCTAACGAGCTGTCTCTGCTCCTCCGTTACTCTAACGAGCTGTCTCTGCTCCTCCGTTACTCTAACGAGCTCTCTCTGCTCCTCCGTTACTCTAACGAGCTGTTACTCTAACGAGCTGTCTCTGCTCCTCCAGGCTGTTTGAGATGGGTTTTGCGGATCAGCTCCAGGAAATCATCAGACGGCTCCCGGACGCTCGGCAGACGCTGCTGTTCTCCGCCACACTGCCCAAGCTGATCGTGGAGTTCGCCAGAGCCGGTGAGCGCCGTCTCTTCCCTCGCGGATCTTCATATGCTTTTGGGATTTATTTACAGCCGTAACATTGCAGTGTGTCACAATATATCACTGTACATAAATACGACACTATATCATGTGTGTAATTCACCCAACATAAATCTACACATTTGAGCTTCCATGTTTATTAATTAATTATTATTAATATATTAAAAATAAAATGCATTACTTAATAAAATACAATATTTAAAACTTTTGGCTTTGTTCAGAGAATCGTGACACGTGTGTGTGTGGTATAATGGCATGTACAGTTGTGGTCAGAATTATTGGCACGCCTTAGTAAATATGATCAAAGATGGCTGTAAAAATAAATCTGCAATGTTTATCCTTTTGATCTTTTATTTAAAAATGCGCAAAATTCTAACCTAAGTAAAAGAATTGAAAGTGGGGGGTAAATCACATCATGAAATAAACGCTTTTCTCCAAAACACGTTGGCCACAATTATTGGCACCCTTTTATTAAATACTTTTTGCAACCTCCTTTTGCCAAGATAACACCTCTGAGTCTTCTTCTATAACGCCTGATGAGTTTGGAGAACACCTGACCAGAGATCAGAGACCATTCCTCCATACAGAATCTCTCCAGATCCTTCAGATTCCCAGATCCATGTTGGTGCTGCTTCTCTTCAGGTCATCACTCATTCTCTATAGGGTTCAGGTCAGGGACTGGGATGGTCATGGCAGAAGCTTCAGTTTGTGCTCAGTGACATATTTGTGTGTTGATTTTGATGTTTGTTTTGGATTGTTGACCTGATGGAAGATCCAACCACGGCCCATTATAAGATTTCTATCAGGTTTTGATGTTTTATCTGCTGGTATTTGCTAGAATCCATGATACCATTTGTCTGAACAAGATGTCCAGGACCTCCAGCAAAAAAATAGGCCCACAGCATTAAAGATCCAGCGGTATTTTTAACCGTGGGAATGGGGGACTTTTTATCCCTGTTTGCACCAAACACATCTGGTGGGTTTTCTGCCAAAAAGCTCTTTTTATAGTGTCATCTGACCACAGAACCAGGTCCGTCTGAAGCTCCAGTCATGTCTGAACTGAATATGCTGGAGTTTGTTTCTGGATGAGCAAGAAGGATTTTTCTTGAATCCCTCCCAAACAACAAGTGGTGATGTAGAGGTTGTTTGATTTTTTTTTCCAGTCTTTCTGACCCCAAGACTGAACTAATCTCTGCGATTCTCCATCTGTGATCTCTGAGAGTCTTTGTCCACTCAAACTTTCCTCCTCACCGCATTAGGACGATATACACACACGTCAGATTCATAACATCTTTAGTTGATTGAACTTATTAATTATTGCCCTGATGATGGAAATGGGGATTTTCAATGCGTTAGCTATTTTCCTACAGACACTTTCTGTTTTGTGAAGCTCAACAATCTTTTGCTGCACATCAGAACTATATTCTGTGGCTTTACTCATTGTGTTGATGATTAAGGGAATTTGGCCTTTGTGTTTCCTCATATTTATCCTCCTGTGGAACAAGACATCATAGCTGGACAATTTCATGTTCCTAGTCACCCTGGTGTGCTAAAAAATGTAAATATTAATGGGAATATACTTCAGAGATATTTTACTCATAAAAAATTCTAGGGGTGCCAGTAATTGTGGCCAACGTGTTTTGGAGAAAAGCATTTATTTCATAATGTGATTTACCCCCCACTTTCAATTCTTTTACTTCAATGAAAGGTTAGATTTTTGCAAAAGATAATTCTGACCACGACTGTATGTGTTGAGCTCTTCTCATTGGCTGATCTGTGTGTTTCTGCCACAGGCCTCACAGAGCCGGTGCTCATCCGTCTGGATGTGGACACTAAACTCAGTGACCAGCTGAAGGTAAAGGCTCACCGTCTGTCGAGTCCTCTGGGATGTGACGCGTCCTGCTGAAATATGATTGTATTCATGGGGCTGATTGACATCAGCGGGAGAGCAAAGTTCTGTCATGAAAGATTATGAAAACATGCACTGATGAATCCATCACTATAAGACCATTAACATGCATAGAGTCACTGTACACTAGTGTTCAAGAGTCTCTCCTGCATTTGATCATAAATCCAGTAAAACAGTGAAATATTACTCCAGTGTAGATCAGCTGTTCTCTATGTGAATATATAGTAAAGTGTAATTTATTCCTGTGATCAAAGCTGAATTTATCATCATTACGCCAGTCATTAGATCAGAGTAATGCGTCCCTGATGAATGTTAATTTCTTTATATTGAACACTTAATATCATTCATGAGGTTTGTTTCCTTTCCTCCACCAGCTGTCGTTCTTCCACGTGCGTGTGGACGATAAAGCGGCGCTTCTGCTGCATCTGCTGAGGACCGTGGTGAAGCCGCAGGAGCAGACGGTGGTGTTCGTCGCCACCAAACATCACGTGGAGTATCTGAGAGAGGTGCAGCAAACGCTCATCATCAGCTGCGTCTCCATACGCCTGTATTCATAAAGATTTTGGTATATCGCATGAAAATAGTCTGAATGGAAACGCTAAGATGCACATAAATTGTGTAAATGGGCATAAAAATCATTTCCTCTCAGTTGAGGCGAATCATTTTTGTATCCGTTAAGAAGACATGCACGATGGAAACACATTTACTGAACAAATCCCTCACATGAGAGGCTGTGATTGGATAACTGGCCTAACCAGTGGACCAATGGCGTCGTGGCATCTCTAATGTTGGTTCGGTGGCTCTGAAACGCCAAGTCTGTGATCAGAATGATTTGGTTTAATTCCTCCAGAAGCGTTTAGTGTGTGTGTGTGTGTGTGTGTGTGTGTGTGTTTGTGTGTGTGAGAGAGAGAGACAGAGAGAGAGAGTGTGTGTGTGTGTGTGTGTGTGTGAGAGTGAGAGTGTGTGCATCCCAACGCAAGAGAACATGACAGCGTTTGTGTTTCGCCTGACGCTCTGAGATGACACTCATTTATGGTGTGTGTGTGTGTGTGTTGCAGGTCTTGATGGAGCAGGGTGTTGAGGTCGCCTACATCTACAGCGCTCTGGACCAGACGGCCCGTAAGATCAACATCGGCCGCTTCGTCCACCGTAAGGCCATGGTTCTGCTGGTCACTGACGTGGCGGCCCGCGGCATCGACATCCCGCTCTTGGACAACGTCATCAACTTCAACTTCCCGTCGAAGGCCAAACTCTTCCTGCACAGAGTCGGTGTGTGACGGAGCAGACGCTGGCGCTCTCCAGATGTCTGAGCTCGACCTTTAACCCTGACCTCTGTGTTTCAGGTCGCGTGGCTCGCGCCGGCAGAAGCGGGACTGCGTTCAGTCTGGTGTGTTCGGATGAAGTGCCTTTCCTCTATGATCTGCATCTGTTCCTGGGTCGCCCCGTGCAGCTCGCCGTCCCAGAACACGCAGCAGGTACGGCAGACGCTAGGGACACCAGTCACACACAACCTCTGCTTATGAGAAACGACCGCTAACAGCTGAAGTGTGTCTTTCTGTCTCAGACGCGGATGGCGTGTTCGGCCGTGTTCCTCAGAGCATTCTGGACGATGAAGAGTCGCAGCTGCAGACGGCTCACGAGAACTCGCTGGATCTCCAGAATCTCCGCCGCATCTCAGAGAACGCCTACAAGCAGTACCTGAAGTCTCGCCCCAGCCCGTCGCCCGAGTCCGTCAAACGCGTGAAGACCGCCGACCTGACCTCGATGGCTGTCCATCCTCTGCTGGGTGAGTGTGGCCGCGAGCGTATGGGACATGGGGTGTGCGATTAATATGTACGGGACGTCGTGCCGTGACTGTGCGGGAGTACGGGGAGCCGTGCCGTGACTGTGCGGGAGTACGGGACGCCGTGCCGTGACTGTGCGGAAATAGTACGGGACGCCGTGCCGTGACTGTGCGGAAATAGTACGGGACGCCGTGCCGTGACTGTGCGGAAATAGTACGGGACGCCGTGCCGTGACTGTGCGGAAATAGTACGGGACGTCCTGCTGAATGTCCTCTGTGTGTCCCTCAGGTTCTGGGCTGGAGCGGATGGAGCTGGACCGGCTGCTGATGGTCGACTGCATCAAGGGCTACAAGGCAAAATCTGTACGTCATTCGTTTATTCAGTTTCCGTCAGTATCGCCTCTCTCTGAAGCCTCAGAAATGAACGTTCTGTCATTATTTACTCAAAACCAACATCTCTTTCTTTCTTCAGCAGAATATCTGAGCTCCAGAAATGACAAAAAACATAATTGAACTTTCATTTTCAAGCTCAGATCTTAAACTTTAATACTGGCGCGTTTGAGTCTTTAATTTAAATTATAAGTGTGCATGATGGGTAGTAAAATGTCACACTGCAAGAAGGCTTAATGTATTGGAAAGTCATTTGTGATTGATACTGTCAAGCTCCAAAAATGACAAAACCCTAAAAGTGTCACATGACTCTGAATGTCAGTATTCGCTGATTTTGTTCAGCGTCCGTCTCAAATCTCACAAGCTTGTGTTTTTCTAAGTAGCTGTGTTGACTAGCCATGAGTTTTGCAGCACAAGTTCAGTTGAGGTTTGAGATCCCTACACACACTTCAGAAGAACAGTTCTATAACCGGACGCGCTGCACGCTCTTGTTTCTTTAGACCATTTTTGAAATCAACTCCAGCAACAAAACGAGCGCCAGCGAGGTGATGCGAGCCAAGCGGTCGCGGGACAGTCCCCTGGTCCAGAAGTTCTCTAAAGCACGAGCAGAGCTGATGGGCGAGCCCGCCGCTCCCGTCATCACCAGGACCGAACCGCGGCCCGACGAGGACGAAGACGAGCTTCAGGTGAGCATCGATGGCACTAGTGCAGATCTCATCGAATCCGCAGCCGAACTCTTCATTCTGCTCAACAGACGGTGTTCTCAGAGGTGGTCGGAGGGAAAAAACGAAAGCAAGACATTGACATGGACAGAGCGAAGAAAAGCCTGTCAGGGAAAGATGAAGAGTTTTACATCCCGTACAGACCCAAAGACTTCGATTCGGAGCGAGGGTACGGCCGCACCCATGCAGTATTATCATTATATCCCGTGTTCTGCTGTGAATCTGGTAAATGTGTGTGTGTGTGTGTGTGTGTCCAGGCTGAGTGTCGGGGCCGAAGGCGGCTCGTTCGAGCAGCAGGCGTCCTCTGCGGTTCTGGACCTGATGGGAGACGAGAGCAACTCTTTAAACCAGCACAAGAGCCTGATGAAATGGTGAGCGGCACTGGCTTCGACACGCGTGACGCGGTTTATTAACGTGTCTGCTTATCATG
Organism: Coreius guichenoti; assembly: GCA_039654105.1. Lineage (NCBI taxonomy): Eukaryota > Metazoa > Chordata > Actinopteri > Cypriniformes > Gobionidae > Coreius > Coreius guichenoti. Next base: position 54,343,428 of record CM077169.1, on the reverse strand, counting down.
ACCACACGCGTGTTCTCCGCAGGGACCGCAAGAGGAAGCGTTTCGTCCGTGACACGGGCAAAGAGGACAAGAACAAGAAGATCAGGACTGAAAGTGGACATGTGGTCAGCGGCAAAAAGAAGAAAAAGAGCTTGTATCCTTCTGGAGAAGAGTCGGGTTATTTGAATGTTTCCAGAGCAGCTTCACAGTAATTCATGATGTTTATAATATCCTCGTGTCTAACGGTCCACATCTATGGTTCACATTCAGAGACGATATAAACAAACAAGCAGTTGAGATCTGGTCTCAGGGTTTCTGCGGGTCTTAAAGTCTTAATTTGACCTTCCACAGTTAAAGGCCTTAAAAATGTCTTAAATTGGATCAGAAAGTCTTAAATTCAATATCATGGCATTAAATCAGGGCTCTATGATTTCTGTGATGCAGAAAATGTGGACGGAACCGCAGAATCCATTCATAAAACAGAATTTACTGTATAATGCAGAATGACATGGAATTTGTCAAATTTTGTATGAATAAATCAGAAGTCGGTCAGTCACTTAAAGGGCCAGTTCACCCATTAATGAGAATCTGTGATCATTTCCTCGCCCTAATGTCGTTCAAACCGTCAGACTTTCCTTCATCATATAAAGCCATCGAGTCTCTTCAGAACATCTGGGATAATCCGCTCGATCCGTACGGATCAGTTTCACCATCTCTTTATGAACTTTCTGAAGCGTCAGTGGAAGTTGCTTAGCCTGTCAATGGAGGACAGAAATCTTTCCATTTCATTACAAATATCTTCATTTGTGTTCAGAAGATGAACGAGAGTCACATTTAATCTGACCATTAAAGCAGAGTCCAGAAAAATTAAAACAGAATAAACTGTAAAACAAAAAAATAAAACAGTTTTCATAAGGCCCTAAATTAAATTACATGCGCTGCAAAAAATTATGATGTTTTTCAGTCGCCTATCAATGACATCATACCCGCGTTCCCCTCCGGTTTTATTTAGTAGAAACCATGGAAACACCAAAGACGCTTTAATATATGATGTGTTTTATTAGACGGTGAGCAACTGTTTGGATCATTCATGGACAGAAACTAATCATTGTTCTCCAGCTCAACACAGTTAGTCTTATTGTTTAGATCTGGTGTTCTTGATTTACCGCGAGTACCATGTTTTACCATGCCTAATATGATCTCGCTCACTGCAGTGTGAACAAGTGTCTCATAGTAGCGCCGAGCGAACGCACAGAGTAGCATTATAACATCACTTTAACACACTCAGATGTGTGTAATATGATAAAACAGCGCTGCGTTCCCCCACACACACACGAGCGGAAGTGCTCGTCTGACAGAATAAAAGCTCTTGAGCCGTGTGTCGCGCTCGTCTCTCTTTAGCAGTCGCTCCAGCGCCTCGTTCAGCTCTGCGTCATACTACAGTAACGTTAATAATCTCATCCATGAACATGATTCCTGCCCGAGTCCCGTCCCGATTCTTTTCCACCGGCTGTGGAGGTGAAGACGACAACTCCCAACATTTCACGCTCAATCTCGGCGTCATCAAGCCACGCCTTTGTTTTGAATAGGCGACCTCTAAGCGAAAAATTACATAGTGTGCCTTTAAGACCAGCAGGATGAATTAAGAAAGTCATTGTTGAATCCAAGTGGACTTGTAAAGCTCTGGTGTTAATAATTGCCTGTCAGTGTGATTTCTTGACTTTGGTCCAGTTATGAAGAATGGAAGAAGAAGTATAAGATGGATGACCGAGCGTCAGACTCCGACGGAGAGACCGGAGGAGCGGTGAGAGGGAGGAACTTCAGCGGTAAGAGCCAAAGATCGTGGTGTAATATCACCCGGTTCCACTTCCACTGCTTCTCAGGGCTTTACGCTTACCTTTTTCCCATGGTGCACCTGTGCTCTAAGTTGAAAAATTTAGGAACGCATTTAGAAACTTTAGGGGCGCAACTAAATATTTAAGCATTTATATATAAAACGCTGTAACAGATTTTTGTCATATAGTGTTACTTTAGTATCACTGAGATACTGTATAGTTTTTGTTAATATTTTGAATTCAATTTAATTCTTTCTTTTAAAGTTTAATTAAAAGTTTTAGTAATTCTGTTGTTTTGTCTTTTATTTTTTGTAGTTTTTATTTTTTTAAATGTCTGTATAGATTTTATTAATTATTTCAGTTTTAGTTTGGTACATCAGGTTAATGAAACTAAATAACAGGTAAATTTCAACTAAAGGAAAATAAAAGTTTGTTTTTTTATATTTTATTTAATGTCAGTTAACATTTATTTCAAGTAAAGAGATTTTTTTTTTTTTTTTATGGTTTTAGTTTTTGTTAACTATAATAACACTGATAATAGTAAAATCTATATATTTAATAATATGTGTTAAATAATGTTCTCAGTCTTTCCTGTGTCGGGGCGTCCCACAGAAGATACAACAGTTTACTTTAGATTAAATGGAAATTAAATTAAATTACATACAGTTGTGTAACCAAATAATAACCGGGTGTAAATTTAATAAACGAGCCTGAAATACACCAGGACTCTTATTTTGAAATGTCTTTATTATTGCAGGAGCTCATTCAAATTCAGACAAGATAAAATATGCATTCTTACAACCGTACACAACATATTACAGTATAAACACCGTACAGTAAACACTGTCATAATTGATCAGCATTAGTGTCGTTTGGCATAAATGTGTGTGAGCCTGAACACACAACAGCGCCACCTTCAGGCTCTGAGACGTGAAGCGCTCACATTTATTTAATAAATCAGAGCCTTATGAAGTTTAATAATCACATTAGGAAGTATCGCCATTTATGTTTTTACATCCCCAAAATATAAGACACCTTAAAATGATCATTAAGACGCTTGTTATACCATTTAAGACTTTTTATGATCTTACATTTAAGAAAACTGATCCGCACACGTGCTCCAAAACACATTTTACAGTTCACACACATCTATCTTTAGTCACAAATGCGAGTGAAATGGTTGCACTGTTCAAGTACTAGTGTGTTTTCATTGTGTTTCCTTCAGGTCGAGGAAGAGGAGGAGGAAGAGGTGGAAGAGGAGGCGGAAGAGGAAGAGGAGGAGGAGGAAGAGGAGGAGCTTTGGCCCAGCCGGCCCAGCAGCGGAGCGGCTCGCGGGTGCGATCGGAGCTGAAGAACCGTGACCAGATCCTCAAGCAGCGCAAGAGGAAAGCCAAACAGCAGTTTCTGCAGAGCGGCGGCATGAAGAAGCTCCGCGCCAAAGGAAAGCAGCGGCTGCAGGAAGTGATGCGCTCTGGCTTTGGTCGTGGAGGCCACAAGAAAGGAAAGATGAGGAAGAAACTGTGAGGAGAGGAATCCCGCCTCTGATGTGTGGTGCAGAACACAGGATGGACAGAAGAGACTCGACTCTTTCACTGAAACGGCTGTTCTCTGTGTCTGCATTAAAGGGATGTTTGGGACTGAAGCTCTGACAGCAGTTGTGGCCGTGGAAAATCATTTACACTGCAGTTTCTTAATTTTTTATTTGTTGTTTAATAATTACAAAACCGTCAGAGTAAGACGTGTGATGTGTTGCGTCACAGCTTTATACCGCTTCACATGAGATTAATGTGATAAAATATTTACTGACCTTCTGTATTTAATCCAGTCTTTAAAGTTCAGTGTCATGATCACATGACACCAGGAAGCCTGTGACTTTCACATTATGTGTGACAGGTTCTCAAAACCCCTTAAAGAAACCCTTTAATGATTTGTTTATAATTATATCTAAAGGTTTTCTTTGCTTAAAGTCAGCATGAAACAGACGTCACGCTGGTCTTTTCTCCTCTATTGTGCCGTGTATCCGAGTGAAGCGCTTCTCAAACAAGAACAAATGTAGGGCGGGGCTTGATTTTGTCCGTGGAGAATTGATTGGATGGTTGTGGTTTGCTATTGGTGGATCTCATGTGAGTGACAGGTTGCTCTGCCCTCGTCATCAGAGAAGAGAAAAGATGAAGTTACTCTGATTCAAAATTAACCCAATAGTGATGTGCACCGATAAATATTTTTGAATAAATGCTTCAATATTCCATCCAAAAAATAAGAATTATTTTGATTTCATGATGATTAGCAAGTGTTCAACTTACAATTTATTGATTGTGCTCCTAATTAAGTGAGAGGCAGTTGTAAACCTTCTACAGAATGCATACATTTCTGCACCGATAAATTGTGCGACATTTGTACGTTTTACCTAGACTGGGTAAACCCAGCCTGATCTGCCGGCGATTTGATTTCGCCCTGCAACTCAGTCTGGAAACCTGTATGTTCATTTCTACTGCTTCTGTTACACTTTTGCGGGAACCAATCACAGACTGGCTTATCCAGCTGGCGCGCTATTGGCGGGTTTAACACGATGACCGATAGAGAAGCGATGGGTCCTTGCTTGTTGATCACGCCTCTTGTGGTCTGATTGGTTGAAGGACTATCCAATTGCGTACAGAGTCTTTTGAATTATGTTCGTTGATCACGCCTCTTGTGCAGTAGAAAATACATAGCAGACTCCCCAGACCAATGTTCAATCTTAAATTGAGCTTGGTCTGGTGATAGCCAGTCAACGTTTTACCACAAAATTATATCTAATTTAACACTTGCACTGGATTTTCCTCGACATATCGATTTTGGGGAATGTGAGTTCCTGAACACATGAAAGACGCCTCAAATACAGCTCTGTTATTATTCAACGTTTGGCCTGTCAGCGAGATAACAGTTAAAATGCTGCGTCTGAAATCTCACACTTCCCTACTATATAGTAGGCGAAAAACGGTATGTGACGACGTATGTCTGAAGTCACAGTACTCAAAAGAGTAAGCGAAAAATACCCGGATGACCTACATACGATGGACACTTTACTATCCCATAAAGCCACAGGAGAGGTGTTATGAATGGAGGTGAAGCGACGCAACTGTTAGTAGGTTACATGATAATGACAACATGGCGGATGTAGTACGTCCGGATTACATTCGTACTACATAGAACGCACTTTTTTAGCGGTCGTGATGTAATTATTCAAAATAAGGTATACCTACTCAAAGAGTATGCGATTTCGGAGGCAGCCACTACAGTGTGTCAGGATTTCAGCGCGCATGCGTCACGGGTGGCTTCTTCCCGCGCAGACATTTGAATGATAACGGCCGTAACGGCAGACGCCGGTGTGTGTCCTGCAGAAGTGTTGAGGAGGAGATGCGTCTGACGCGGTAAGTCCCGCTGAACTGGACATATGATGATGATGATGATGATGGTGGTGTAATATGAGGTGTAACAGTGACGGCTGAGGCCTTCAGTGCGATCCAGACTATTAAAAACACCTTTTCACAACGAGTAGGACAGCGGCTGGACATCATACATTACACAGAAACTAATATTACCTAGTTGACGTTTCATAATCAATCATGGACAAATGCCATCAACAAAAATGTAACAACATTAAATGCACACGTTTAAACTTAAAGAAACTTATTTGTAAGCATCAACAAAATGGAAAACTCGTAAAGTGATCTGAGTTAAGCACTTAAACCCATAAGACTCTCCGAAACACAAAAGAAGATTTGTAATATTCTTTCTTCACTTTTGTCCATCTATTGCAGTCCACACGACCATAGTTTTCAAGCTTCAAAAAATTCATTATGACATTTGTAAACAATCAAGTGGGTGAATGACGGATAAGGATTTAAAATGTGAAAAAAAATAAAACTGGCAAAAAAATCTTTCTACAGGCCTACTTATTAGAGTGTTGTATATGTAATGCAATGACGTACTCATTTTAAGAATGTAATTAACCATTTTTTGGTGAATCTATCTTTTTCCCCATGAAAAATGTCATTCCTGGGTAACGCAATGAATTTTGAAATTAATAACATTTCTACAGTTGTTGGCATACAATACTGATATCCATAACTGGAGCTCAACAAACAATTAGTGCTCGGAAAACTACATTTTAATCACAATTAATATAATATGACTCTATATAATAATCTGACTCTATGACATGGGCTCATTTTTGGCTGATGATAGCTAAGAATTCAGAACCAAATCGAGAAAAAAAGCTGGAAAATGTTTAAAAATGTTTTCCAATAAAGTAAATAAGACTTGTTTGTTTGTTTATCTAACACACAAATATGGGTTAAATTAATCGCCCCTGTCATTGTTAGACGGAAGGACAGGATTACCATAAAAACATCCTCATATATATATATATATATATATATGTGTGTGTGTGTGTGTTTGTGTATATATATATATATATATATATATATATATATATATACACGTTTCATAATAATATATTCATTTCAAGACGTAACATTAACACGACGGTAATTTAAACATATCCTTTGTAAAAAAATATAAAGCAAAACATTAAATGTGCAAAAAAAAAAATTGTAAATGAGCAGCGCTATCATTTAATCGACTGGTCTCGCACATCCCTCATAAAAACTGCCTGAAAGTTTACAAATATGAATTAAAAACTAGATTGTTATACATATGTCCTTCTGGATAACGGATGACATGTCCTGCTAACAGAGGGTTTTTGTTATCGAGGAATGACAAAACAAATATTATTTCTTTATAATCAGGCACTAACGCAACCACCTGTGGAAAACTACAACTTAGCTATCATCACTAAGGTAATCTTTCAGATCGAATAGATCGTTTTTTAACATAAATACTAGGCTTGCTGCGATAGTCGGTGTTGCCGGTGTTACCAGTGTTCAGGCGAAACACCGGACGGATCACGATTTAGCTCCTATACAGACCGGCTATTTGTAGCCCACTTATAGTCAAAACTGATTCATTGTAGTTTTTGGCCAGGAAGCGGATGAGATGGTTATATCCCATCATGTTCACAATGTCAGTGATATCTACAAGTGTTCATGACATGGTCGATTTGTCACAATTTAGGTCTGAATTGGATGGGCTGAATCTGCTTTTTGTCCAACCGGCGAAATTGAGGCAATCTATAGTCTAATTTTACCGGCTTGGCTATAGCCCTGATTCAGACAAGCGAGGAGTATAGCCAAAATAGTGTTAAAATTACATGTAGTTTTCGCCCACGCAGCTTGTGGGATGCATTCAAGTAAACATTTGAATTAGCATAATTTTTGTTGTCATACATAACATTCATACACATTTTACGATATTATTTGACTGACTTTCATTTTAAGTTCAATAAAAATGTAATTACAATTCTCAACCGCTAGATGGCAACTAACCCTACTGAGACATGATTACTGGCAACGCGCGACTTTAAAAGTTAATAGAGATTGTTGCCAGATCTCGCGATAAACATTTCCGCCATTTTAAAAAATAAATAAATAAATAAATAAATTACACGAGAGAGAGAGAGAGAGAGAGAGAGAGAGAGAGAGAGAGAGAGAGAGAGAGAGAGAGAGAGAGAGAGAGAGAGAGAGAGCAATACTAATACTACTGTCGGAGAGCAACGGGCGAGCAACAGCAAACGTTAAAGCAAATTCCCACTTTTATCTTGTAAGTTTGTGTGTTCGTTAGACGTGTTTATTATTTAAATACATTATTTGTTATCATGTGTAGGAACCGTGACATTTCAGCGGGTCACATTGCAGAATATTTTTTTCTAACAAGCCAAGTCTTAAGTTGTCTAAGTTGTTAATGTTCTTTTTCTAAATAAAACTTAATTACAATTTTTTTTTGGATGGATTGTCATTTATGAGAACCTGTTATATTTGAGTGAAAAGAATCCTTTAGCCATCATTTTGTTGTCTATTAGATGTAGTCGTTCAATAGCCGTCTAATTGTTGACTAGTCTATTCTTGGGCTATGGTTAGACGTCTATTAGATTTTCACTGACAGCCCAAATTTTGCTTTGTTTTAGCCTAGACGTCTGGGCTGTGTTTTGACGGCTATTAGACGTCTTTTAGACGCAAAATTGCTTGCTGGGATAGTTCAATAAACAAGTATTTAATATTAAGTTACTTACATTTTATACACAATATTGACTTTTTTTTTTTTTTTTTGAATATTGACTTTTTTTGTTCTGTTTGACCGACGAAAATAGTTCCAAACGAAAGCAACACTCGGCGCGGTGTTTTGTTGCTGAATGATTCCGCGTTTTGAATGACTCACTTATTAAGACGGCCACTTGCCGCCACCTACTGGCGATATAGTTTCATATGTTTAAAAGTGTCTGCATTTGTCTTATATTTTCAAACATTTATTTAAAACATTAATCTCATAAGATTATTTAATGCAGTTGTAATTTTGCAGTGTAAATTATTTAATTTGATTGGTAATAGCCAGTTTCTTCTTATTATAACTGAATTTATTGATCAAATATAAGAATTTGACATGAAAGATGATGCATACATTCAATAAGGTAGAAATTACGGAAGACCAAATTATTTACAGCGGTAATAGTGTAGTGGTAAGTCACATGGCAGAAAATTGACGCAAATTGACCTGAGGTTCGAATCCGCCTTTTGCCGAACTCGCTCTACTCCCTTTTCCCATCACATATCAGATCGGAAAAGCATTTATTTTCAATAAAAATTAAGAAAATATTTGATAGCGTGTGTTTAATAATAACGTGTTTATCGGTTAGGGGTAGGTGAACAAACATGCGCTGAATTAGAGATGGTAAAAGTGAGTGGGTCCAATATCATTGGTCTTAAAAAGAGGGTGAGTCTTGTCCCGCCCTCATACAATGGCTCCGACGCCCATGATACAGTGATACAGGTTATGTCGATTAGCACTGCATTATAAATATACTTTATTCTTGTGAAAATACCCGAGAAGGCTTGAAGAACTCAGATAAACTATATATTTTCTCAATCGTGTGTTTATTGTCTTCATATTTAATCAGTCAAAGCGTTTCTATCTTTTTTTTTATTCAGCAGCAACAGCTTGATGCATTTGTCCATATTAGGGATTTCCTGGAACGTCATAAGTTATATTACTTATGTGAGGCATATGTGGAGTTTCTGCAAGAGGGCGCCTTCCGGCTTCCAGTATGAATGAAACAGACATATTGTGGGGGTTTTTTTGCGCTCAGTAATGCTCACTCCTGCTCACTCCATCCTATTTTGGGTAAAAATACTTATAATAAGTATTATAATCCATATGTTTTTCTCAAGTGTACAGAAGTTGTTGTTTTTTTCACAATGGATGCATGAGGCTCATATTTCATTTTTAGGACATGGACTCCATTTTGATTTTGCATACCTTTTAAATTGTGGTTAAATTTTAACCAGAAAAAAACAATTCAACGTTTTCCCAAAATCGTGCCGCTCTAGAAGTTATTATGATTATGAATATTCAAACCATTCACACTCTGAGGCCTCAATCCCGCCATATATTTGAAAATATTTTTAAACTTCGTAACATAAGAGATCTTTAATGTTGTGTTTTGCGCCATTGCTTTAGCAAAGTATCTGTCAAGCCAACTAAAATCGAATTGCGCAATATGGCACATATTTTACAGTGCATTTGTTTTACAATATATACAGTACACTCTGCTTAATTGGCTTTTTTATTTGAAGGTGGATCTTTTACAGTCATTCAAACAACTGCAGAGTGAAGGGTGTTACGTTTTTACAGTTACAATTTTAAATAATAATTGTGCTAAAATATACTCTATTGCTCTGTCTAGACCCATTTTGTTGAATTTAGGCAATGTTTTAAAATTTAGTCTCAATTCAACTGGGCAGTTATACTGTAATAAATAGTTATTTTTCCAGTACCTTTCACACAAAGAAAGAAGCTCAAAGAGTCAAATAAATATAATTTGAAACAGGATAAATAAACATTTGTTTTCATTGTTGATGGGTTTTCTGAACCGCGCAGACTTAAACCCCAGGGCCCCCTCGGGCTTCTGGTAGTCAAGGGCCCCTGGGCACTGGCCCCATAGGCCCGGTCCGTAATCCATCCCTGCGGTTACATCACTTGCCCACCGCGGCACCGCACCCACCGTCGTTTTGATTTTTATAGGAATAAAATCATTTAGTTCAGTTAGAGAACAGACACTACAATTAAAAACTGAACGTGTCTGCTTAATGAAGCGTGAGCTGAACGAGAGTCGCTGCACAAACACAGCAGGAGTCAGATCTCATTCATCACGAGAGTGAGGAGATGATTGACAAGATGAGCGCGGAAGATTAGGTTTCAAAGCGAAATGTAAAAGCGTCTATTTAAGTGAGTTTGTCATTATACTGATTTGTTGTTGTGTTTTTCATTAAGAATAATAGGCTAATGAACCCACAATTCAAGCAACCCACAGCCGAATTGGTGCTAATTCTATACCGAAAGAAAAATGCGCACGGCCTCACAGTCATTCATTCACGGACGCACAGTCATTCATTCACGGCCGCACAGTCATTCATTCACGGTGCATGTCCACTGGTGCGTTTTCAGTTCATGACTATGGAAGCTTAACTTCCATAAGAATTCATTGAAAACACTCAATTTGCTCCACACAGTTATGAATGCCGGAGCGGCTGTGTGCATTTTTACTTTCGGTTTAGAATTAGTGATTTAAAAGCCCCTGCCGGTGATACTGGTATTACCGGTGTTGTCACACGTCGATTAAACGGTGGGAAAATTTCCTCACGTCACATCCCTAATAAATACATTATAAATGTTTTATTAGTGTAGAAGGACACGTGATATTGCTAAAGTGCCAGTGACCAAAAAGCTCAAAATATCAGCATTTTAAGAGATGTTACTGGCCTTTGCACATGTTTTGGGTCCTTCAGGGTCTTCTTCTGTTTGATACAATATTATGTCACATGACATACCAAAATGCATTATGGTCCAAAATGGTCATTGATGTCTGTTATCCAGGAATGACATTAGAGAAATCACAATTTGGAAACAAAAGTCTTTCTGTCATAAAAATGTAAATAAGCTTAGTATTATCAGTTATCATTAAAACATCAATACAGTTATGCCCAAATAGATTTTAAATACTTTGATTCATATTTTTTTTACATTTTTGTCGTATTTTTGTATTCAGATTTAACCCGGAATGACATTTTGGGACTTTTGAGCTCAATAATTCCTTAAAGATTAGTTATTTATAATGAATACTCACATTGAGAGGGGGAAGTCGAGTCATTTAATGTAGTGTATTTAAAAATCTATATATTTTTAATATTATGAAAATGCTTTGGACACCAGAATTGACACGCCACGTCATTGACCCAAGTCTTCTTTAGAGACACTTTACTTTATATGACTTAATTAACCTTTTATTCACATATAAATATTGATCAATGCACATTTGACGGCAGCTTGACCTTGACTGAAGACTGTAGTGTGTAACTATTTGAAAAGTCAAAGTTTTATATATTCAGAAAGAGTTGACTTTATAGTTTAATTTCAAGAAATGTTCAGGATCAAGCTCTTGCATTTCAAAAGTAGGACATCTGATTGATATAATAAATGATATGACACCTTTAATATATTTATCTGTCCGCTTGACTGCTGTTGATCCCCGGAGGAATGTTTTCCCCTCGAGAGCTCCAGCATGTGAACTATTAAAACCCTCTGATAGCAGCTAATCCCAGAGAGAGCGGCACTTCCCAGCTTTCCAATCGGTGAAGAGGAGCGCGCGTCTTATCAGCGTTCCCAGGCCGGACACAGCATCCTCTCGAGAAGCTCTGAGCTGCTTATCAACAGCAGCCTTGTGTAGTGTAGCCATTATTAGACTGTCAATCATGCTCTGGGGTCATGGACGCTTCTGTTTGGAGAAGCTGCTGGATGGCACACGACCGCTGATGATGACCACTGATGATGACCGCCTGTGCTGACCGCTGATGCTGACCACTGATGCTGACCGCTGATGATGACCGCCTGTGCTGACCGCTGATGCTGACCGCTGATGCTGACCGCCTGTGCTGACCGCTGATGATGACCACTGATGCTGACCACTGATGATGACCACTGATGCTGACCGCTGATGATGACCACTGATGCTGACCGCTGATGATGACCGCCTGTGCTGACCGCTGATGATGACCACTGATAATGACCACTGATGCTGACCGCTGATGATGACCGCCTGTGCTGACCGCTGATGATGACCACTGATAATGACCACTGATGATGACCGCCTGTGCTGACCGCTGATGATGACCACTGATGCTGACCACTGATGCTTACCACTAATGATGACCACTGATGCTGACCGCTGATGATGACCGCCTGTGCTGACCACTGATGCTGACCGCTGATGATGACCGCTGATGCTTACCACTAATGATGACCACTGATGATGACCGCCGATGCTGACGCTGATGATGACCACTGATGATGACCACTGATGCTGACCGCCTGTGCTGACCGCTGATGATGACTGCTGATAATGACCGCCTGTGCTGACCGGTGATGACAACCGCTGATGCTGACCGCCTGTGCTGACCGCTGATGGCGACCGCTGATGATGACTGCCTGTGCTGACCGCTGATGACGACTGCTGATGATGACCGCCTGTGCTGACCGCTGATGACGACTGCTGATTATGACCGCCTGTGCTGACCACTGATGCTGACCGCTGATGATGACTGCCTGTGCTGACCGCTGATAACGACTGCTGATGATGACCGCCTGTGCTGACCGCTGATGACGACTGCTGATTATGACCGTCTGTGCTGACCGCTGATACTGACCACTGATGCTGACCGCCTGTGCTGACCGCTGATGATGAATGCTGATGATGACCGCCTGTGCTGATCGCTGATGACGACCACTGATGCTGACCGCTGATGATGACCGCCTGTGCTGACCGCTGATGACGACTGCTGATTATGACCGTCTGTGCTGACCGCTGATACTGACCACTGATGCTGACCGCTGATGATGACTGCTGATGATGACCGCCTGTGCTGATCGCTGATGACGACCACTGATGCTGACCACTGATGATGACCGCCTGTGCTGACCGCTGATAACGACTGCTGATGATGACCGCCTGTGCTGACCGCTGATGATGACCACTGATAATGACCACTGATGATGACCGCCTGTGCTGACCGCTGATGATGACCACTGATGCTGACCACTGATGCTTACCACTAATGATGACCACTGATGCTGACCGCTGATGATGACCGCCTGTGCTGACCACTGATGCTGACCGCTGATGATGACCGCTGATGCTTACCACTAATGATGACCACTGATGATGACCGCCGATGCTGACGCTGATGATGACCACTGATGCTGACCGCTGATGATGACCGCCTGTGCTGACCGCTGATGATGACCACTGATAATGACCACTGATGATGACCGCCTGTGCTGACCGCTGATGATGACCACTGATGCTGACCACTGATGCTTACCACTAATGATGACCACTGATGCTGACCGCTGATGATGACCGCCTGTGCTGACCACTGATGCTGACCGCTGATGATGACCGCTGATGCTTACCACTAATGATGACCACTGATGATGACCGCCGATGCTGACGCTGATGATGACCACTGATGATGACCACTGATGCTGACCGCCTGTGCTGACCGCTGATGATGACTGCTGATAATGACCGCCTGTGCTGACCGGTGATGACAACCGCTGATGCTGACCGCCTGTGCTGACCGCTGATGGCGACCGCTGATGATGACTGCCTGTGCTGACCGCTGATGACGACTGCTGATGATGACCGCCTGTGCTGACCGCTGATGACGACTGCTGATTATGACCGCCTGTGCTGACCACTGATGCTGACCGCTGATGATGACTGCCTGTGCTGACCGCTGATAACGACTGCTGATGATGACCGCCTGTGCTGACCGCTGATGACGACTGCTGATTATGACCGTCTGTGCTGACCGCTGATACTGACCACTGATGCTGACCGCCTGTGCTGACCGCTGATGATGAATGCTGATGATGACCGCCTGTGCTGATCGCTGATGACGACCACTGATGCTGACCGCTGATGATGACCGCCTGTGCTGACCGCTGATGACGACTGCTGATTATGACCGTCTGTGCTGACCGCTGATGATGACTGCTGATGATGACCGCCTGTGCTGATCGCTGATGACGACCACTGATGCTGACCACTGATGATGACCGCCTGTGCTGACCGCTGATAACGACTGCTGATGATGACCGCCTGTGCTGACCGCTGATGACGACTGCTGATTATGACCGTCTGTGCTGACCGCTGATACTGACCACTGATGCTGACCGCCTGTGCTGACCGCTGATGATGACTGCTGATGATGACCGCTGATGATGACCGCCTGTGCTGACCGCTGATAACGACTGCTGATGATGACCGCCTGTGCTGACCGCTGATGACGACTGCTGATTATGACCGTCTGTGCTGACCACTGATGCTGACCGCCTGTGCTGACCGCTGATGATGACTGCTTAAGCTGACCGCTGATGATGACCGCCTGTGCTGACCGCTGATAACGACTGCTGATGACCACCTGTGCTGACCGCTGATGACGACTGCTGATTATGACCGCCTGTGCTGACCACTGATGATGACCGCCTGTGCTGACCACTGATGGCAACCGCTGATGATGACTGCCTGTGCTGACCGCTGATGACGACTGCTGATGATGACCGCCTGTGCTGACCGGTGATGACGACTGCTGATGATGACCGCCATCTGCTGACCGCTGATGACGACTGCTGATTATGACTGCTGATGCTGACTGCTGATGATGACCGCCTGTGCTGACCGCTGATGACGACTGCTGATTGTGACCGCCTGTGCTGACCACTGATGCTGACCGCTGATGAAGACTGCTGATGATGACCGCCTGTGCTGACCGCTGATGACGACTGCTGATGATGACCGCCTGTGCTGACCGCTGATGACGACCGCTGATTATGACAACTGATGATGACCGCCTATGCTGACCACTGATGACGACTGCTGATGATGACCGCTGATGATGACTGCCTGTGCTGACCACTGATGATGACTGCTGATGATGACCGCTGATGCTGACCACTGATGATGACCTCTGATGACGACCGCTGATGACGACCGCCTGTGCTGACTGCTGATGACGATTGCTGATGATGACCGCCTGTGCTGACTGCTGATGACGACTGCTGATGATGACCGCCTGTGCTGACCGCTGATGATGACCGCTGATGATGACCGCCTGTGCTGACCGCTGATGACTGCTGATGACCGCCTGTGCTGACCGCTGATGACGACTGCTGATAGTGACCGCTGATGACGACTGCTGATGATGACGCCTGTGCTGACCGCTGATGATTACTGCTGATGATGACCGCCTATGCTGACCGCTGATGACGACCGCCTGTGCTGACCGCTGATGATGACCGCCTGTGCTGACCGCTGATGACGACTGCTGATGACGACCGCCTGTGCTGACCGCTGATGACGACTGCTGATGATGACCGCCTGTGCTGACCGCTGATGACAACTGCTGATGATGACCACTGATGACGACTGCTGATGATGACTGCCTGTGCTGACCGCTGATGACTGCTGATGATGACCACCTGTGCTGACCGCTGATGATGACCGCTGATGATGACCGCCTGTGCTGACCGCCTGTGCTGACCGCTGATGATGACCGCCTGTGCTGACCGCTGATGACGACTTCTGATGATGACGGCCTGTGCTGACCGCTGATGATGACTGCTGATGATGACCGCTGATGATGACCGCCTGTGCTGACCGCTGATGACGACTGCTGATGATGACCGCCTGTGCTGACCGCTGATGACGACTGCTGATGCTGACCGCTGATGCTAATGATGACCGCTGATGATGACCGCCTGTGCTGACCGCTGATGACGACTGCTGATTATGACCGCCTGTGCTGACCGCCTATGCTTTCATAAAGCCAAATGCGCTCAGCAGAAACGGAAGACCTTCATAATCTCCTGTTTGTCTTCAGGAGTGTTATTGGCATACGGGAACTTCCATCATTCAGGAGAAGCGGTCTGAGGCGCTGATTGGATGCCGTCGATCAGTGTTTCCTGTAGGAGGAGGATGTTTCCTGATAGTTCCTGTAGAGCAGATAACTGACGTTAGGAGTGAACCGCACTCAATCAGCTCCAGACACAACCCTGCGTATGCATTGGAATATTAGGGCCCTATGAAATCAGTTACATCTTTTCCAAAATTCTGTTTAGTTTTTTTCCATTTTAATTTTTCTTGATACTGTTTTTATCCAATTTCATTTTTCTGGACGCCGATTTATTGGTTAAAATAAATACTAGTGCATGTCTAATTTATTGAAATCATGAAACATTCTGTGTTTTCTGACCTTTGACCCCCTCACAAACAGCACTTCATTGCTGCTGGACAGTTTTGATCTAAACGCTTGTGGCTGTGTTTGATTTGGCCACAAGATGGCAGAATTGAGCAAAGAACTGCCATATGATTGGTCAGGTGTGTCAGGAGACTGAGCTCTGGTTCCTGCCAATGGCCGTCAGTTGAGTTTGGATCTGTTTAAGGGAACATTAGCGTTTCTGTACATGCACACACACCGGCAGAGCAGAGAAAACCTCCAGTTACCGCTCAGACTTGAGAGTATTTCCCTGACTCATCCTCGAGAGTATTCAAGGAATGTTTTGTTTTGCGTTTTCCCAAACATCCCAGAATGCGTGAATCTTCTCTGATGATGTGATTATGGCGCTCCGCACACACTGAAACCCCATTGATCCTAATAACGTAGGGGGAATTAAACTTCATCCCGTCGCTCTGCTACCACCTGTCAGTGACACATGAATCACGGGCCAGACCTGCTCCAGTCTTTTGTCCCGCTGCGATAAATCCCCATACACCCTATTAGACAGAAGAAGTGAATGTGAAGGCCAGGCGTTTAGTTACAGCATGTGGCGAGAGAATGTGCTCCGTCTGTTCGCCGGCACGCGAGGAACTGTGCTTTCAGCCTCTTCTTTGTGAGCTCACTTTGCTTTTATAACCCGCGTCAGTGACGCTTATAGAGCGCAGTTGACTATAATGTGGCTGTTCATTCGGATCAAACGTGAAACGGCTTCTGATTGAGAACACAGAGCTGAACGGAAGATCAGGGATTGCAGGTGGTTCATCAGTGTACAGATGGTTGATCCAGGATTCATCTGTTCAATATTAATGCCATATTCATGCTGCCATATGGTTGCTAGGGTGCTCTAAACGGTTGCTAGGGTGTGGCTACACAGTTTCCATGGTAATACTTTCAGACTGTTTCCCGTCCGAATCAAAAGAGGCCACCCACTTGTCTCTGTTGTTCTGGTACTGAGATAATCATGCTGCCGTACGGTTGCTAGGGTGCTCTAAACGGTTGCTAGGGTGCGGCTAGACAGTTACCAGGGTGATATTTAAAGGCTGCTTGTCTGAGTCAAAAGAGGCCACCCACTTGTCTCTGTGTTGTTCTGGTACTGAGATATTCATGCTGCCATACGGTTGCTAGGGTGCTCTAAACGGTTGCTAGGGTGTGGCTAGACAGTTACCAGGGTGATATTTAAAGGCTGCTTGTCTGAGTCAAAAGAGGCCACCCACTTGTCTCTATGTTGTTCTGGTAATGAGATATTCATGCTGCCATACGGTTGTTAGGGTGCTCTAAATGGTCGCTAGGGTGTGGTTAGACAGTTTCCAGGGTGATATTTAAAGGCTGCTTGTCTGAGTCAAAAGAGGCCACCCACTTGTCTCTATGTTGTTCTGGTACTGAGATATTGATGCTGCCATACAGTTGCTAGGATGCTCTAAATGGTTGCTAGGGTGTGGCTAGACAGTTTGCATGGTGATACTTACAGACTGTTTCCCGTCCAAATCAAAAGAGCCCACCCCCATGTTTTTATGTTGTTCTGGTACTGAGATTTTCACGCTGCCATATGGTTGCTAGGGTGCTCTAAACGGTTGCTAGGGTGTGGCTAGACAGTTACCAGGGTGATATTTAAAGACTTATCAAAAGAGCCCACTCTCTTGACTCTACGATGTTTGAATCCACCGATATACCTCTCACCTTTGAGATGGAAGTCTATGGGGTGGTTGCTAGGGCGTGGCTAGGAAGTTATATCACTGCTTATTGGCTGCTTGCTGGGCCGAGTCAAACGAACCCCGCCCCCAAGTTCCCAAAATATGATCTCACAACCCGCTGGTCGAACATCAATAAGAATAAGAACAGCCGTTCTTCAGAGTAAAGTAGGCCAAGGTCACACGACAGCATGGACCGCAAATAAAAGAAAGGAGAAAATTAGACAATAACATTTAATACGTACAGCGCAAGCAAAAACAGCAGCTACAAATTATGTATTTTTCCACTGTGATGTAATGCTCATGTTAAACACATCCCATAAATTCTCATTGTTGTCTCAATGTGTCCATTATTCTCAGTCATTCATTAAACTGAGCATAAATTAAAAGCCTTACAACAAATACAGGCATAGTGTTTAAGTAATACTTAATTATTTCTGTATGCATCATTAATGCAAACAATCCTAATTGTCCTAAACTCTTAATTTTCGTCAGGTTTGATGCGATCAGATAATGATGTAATGTGTGAGTGTGTGTGTGAGTGTGTGTGAGTGTGTGTGTGCGTGCGTGTGTGCGTGTGTGAGTGCGTGTGCGTGTGTGAGTGCGTGTGTGAGTGCTTGTGTTAGTGTGTGTGACTGCGTGTGTTAGTGCGTGTGTGTGTGTGTGCGTGTGTATGAGTGTGTATGAGTGTGTGTGTGAGCTGGTAAAGCGTCATCACTGAGACTCATTTGCATGCAGTCAGCAGCTCCGGGTCGCTCCGTGCCTCATGATCTGGGGGATGAGCTGGGCTCCGTGTGCATGTGGTTTGTGTTACTGAGCAGAGCTCGAGGGCCCCAGTGTGAGCCTCCAGGCCCCGTCCCGAACGGGCTCCCAGTGTTTCCCTGCTTTCCTCACGTCTTTCTGACAGTTTTTGCACAATTTCAGCACGACTCAAATCACATCCGATCTGTTGTTTGGATCACATTCAGTCATGTGGAGATTTTTTATAGTTGGCGTTCATGCTATTTTTACACTACATTCCTCCATTTACCCTGTAATATATTTTAAATGATATTCATCTGTATATGTTTGTATGATTCCACTGCTTTATGATGTGATTAGCAGCTGAAATGCATTGATTAGTTTGATCCTGTGGCTCATTATTTTTAATGTGGCTCTGCTGGACGTTAGTCTGGTGTGTATCCGTGGCCCTGGTGAGTGTGTCTGATCCCTAAACACACGTCAGCTCGCGCTCATTTCACATGCATTGGTTATAAATAATGTTCTGTCATATCTCTGGATCTTTCGCTCTACTTCAGGTTGTAATTATGTATGTTTCACATGCACGTTTAGTTCGAAATGTATTTTGGCAAATTAGTGGAATCATTAAAAAATACGTATTTTATGTAATTCTGCTTGAATATGAAAATAGATATGTATTTCCATGTGTTATTATCAGGTTTAAGATCTTTCACAGTGTAGTGGACAAACAAAATGCACAAACGTTTTATTTTTCACATCAAGATTTTAGGTTTAGCCTTAGTTTAAATATAAATATATTCCATGTATTACATGGTCATAAAACTGCATACATAATATACAGTCAAAACCAAACTGATTCACACACAGATATAATGTTTCTCTAGTGTGTGTAGGACACTACAGCTCATTTCTGATGTGAGGAGAGCAAAATAAAGTGACATATTATACCCAAAAACTCTTCATACCAGTAAAACTGATTTCAGAAAATGATTCCCACACTTTGAGCTGAGCATGTTTTGCTGAAGTGTTTGCTCTTTAATTGCTAATGTGACCTTTGACACCACAGACTGAACTAAATGAAGCATTGCTTGGTCATTGGTTGAGCTAAATTGGTATTATCTAATTGTGTTCTTAAATTGAACAGCTGATTGGTTGATTGTAATCCATTACACACCTTTCTATCAAAGTTATCTGACATTATCAAGATGAGTTTGTTCAGTTTAACTCTGAGTTCTGCTCATATTTTATTACCATTTTCTAAACTATAGTGAATAAACTGTGATGATGTGAGAAATGTTGAAGGTGTCTGAATGGATTTTGCTTTGACTGTATATCATAATAATATTTCCTAGAAGTAAACCATGTCAACTCTCAATAAATCAGTAAATAAATTCATAATTTAATTGGTAAATTGTACACAAGATTATTGATAGTGGATTGTAGAATGTTCAGTATCTGTTGGGACCACAAAACCAGTCATAATTTTTATACATCATATGAAAGCTGAATAATTAATATTTCCATTGATGTATGGTTTGTTAGGACAATATTTGGCAACTATTTGAAAATCTGGAATCTGAGGGTGCAAAAAAACCTAAATATTGAGAAAATCTCTTTTAAAGTTGTCCAAATGAAGTCCTTAGCAATGCATATTACTACTAATAATACATTTTTGATATATTTACGGTAGGAAATGTACAAAATATCTTCATGGAACATGATCTTAATATCCTAATGATTTCTGGCATAAAAGAAAAATATATAATTCTAAAAAATATAATTCTGACCCGTTGGTTGTGTCTGACCACAGGGTGGCAGTGTGCTCTTCTGTGGGAATCCTGCAGTGATTCTGCTCGTGAGCACCAGAATTGATTCATTATGATTTCAGTGCTAAAGCTGGATCTGGATGACAGGTCAGTCGATCTACAATCCTGCCCGGCCCGTCTGCAGCTGGTCCCATAAAGGGCAGTCGTGGCGGGACGGCGCTGACCACCGGCGCGGGTTCCAAGGGCCTGGACATGTTGTGGAAGTGTGCAGTGGACAGGGGCCAGACAGGACGTGACCTGTGAGAGGAAGTCCTGCGGCCAATTGGACGCATCCATCAAGCCAGCCGTGATCAAACCCCACCCGGCAGCAAATGAATCAAGCACTTCGCACCCTCTATATCAAGAGCCTCTAGCGTTCGCTAGCTGAACCGGACGCATACACACAGAGATGAACACCGGCGCGTGAGACGGTTCCTTCATTGATCTGCGGATCATTAGCGGCTCTTGCAGCGCTTGTATCATCGGTCTGTCTTTTGATGCTAATTTACTGGAGTGGCGTATTACCTCTGCATCCAGGGCAGACACTTCAAAGAGCAGAGGTCAGATGTCCAGCCGGACCGTGAGTGCCGCTGACCACTGGACTAATGGCTCAAAGGTCATGAATTCAGTCCCACAGATTCAGGAGCGGAAGGCCAGACAAAAGCCATGAAGCAAACACTGTTTTCAAACAGAAGAAGGGGAGGTTTGACCCCGCCTGAAACACGTCAAAACAAGATGACGGGGAAAGTAGCCTCCTCGTTATATGGAGCTTTATTTGGAAATATTAACATGCAGTTCAGTGGCTCTGATTGATTTAAATGGTAAACTTGGCCACCCCTGATGACATGACCGGAGCGTTCGTAAATCTGATAGAAAACTGCACTCTTTTAACAACGTTCATGAAAGCGGAGTTACGCTGGTCTTTTCTCCTCTATTGTGCCGTATATCGAGTGAAACGCTTCACAGACAAGAACAAATGTAGGGCGGGGCTTGATTCTGTCTGTGGGGAATTGATTGGATGGTTGTGGTTTGCTATTGGTGGATCTCATGTGAGTGACAGGTTGCCCCGCCCTCGTCATCAGAGAAGAGATGTTGCTGTTATATTAAAGTGATCTAGCATCATGTGACCCTCCTGAAGGATGCTGGGTAATTCACACCTGACTGCAGTTGAGTACTCGTGTTAAACATGGAAAATGTTTTGCATCTATATCACATTAACTATATATATAAAATAAAATAAAATAAAACCTAAAATGATTATTAAAATTAAATCAAGTTTCAGGATTCCTCAAGTTTTCAGAGCTGAAAGTTCTTCAAGGTTCTTCAAGGTTCCCGCTCTTTTTAGCCAATGAATTTATATGATTCATGGTTTACTGGATAAAGATTTTTTTTAAAAAAATTAAAAATATTTATACGTACAATTTCTACCATGTAAAATATTTCAAAGCTTGGCTTAACTAATGATATATTCACTTTAAAAATGCAAATAATGTTTAAGATTTTATTAATTTCTATGAGTTTTCCAGGTCTAGAAAGCACACTTTTAAAATTAGGCCTGTTTTGTTTATGTTGTGAATCAGTTCTTCAAAGAAACAACAGTTGTTGAAGGAATGGATTCAATTTAATTTGTTTTGGGTTATTTTAATGATTGTTTTTGTGTTGTTTGAAGTGATTTTAAGTCATTTTGATGCCCATTGGAAGTTTTCTGAGGCCCAGTAGATGCTGAATAACACTGATGTACGGCCAAACTAACTGACCACTAACCAACTGACCACTAACTAACCACTAACTAACTAACCACTAACTAACTGACCACTAACTAACTAAACACTAACTAGCTGACCACTAGCTAACTAACTAACCACTAAATAACTAACCACTAACTAACTGACCACTAACTAACCACTAACTAACTGACCAGTAACTAACTAACTAACCACTAACTGACCACTAACTAACCACTAACTAACTAACCACTAACTAACTGACCACTAACTAACTGACCACTAACTCAGTCATGCTTGATGCTGACAGATCCCACTCACACATTCAAATATTCGTGACTGTACATAATGTTACACAATTCAGGAATGTAAACGTATTCTTGAAAGCATATGCTGTTGCGCAACTATTGCAAAACTCTGTCTGGAAAACAGTCTGTATAACATGACATCTACATTTTTTGGTTCTCTTAAAGATCGTTGAGTAAAACTACTTTTGTCAGTTTGAATTTGCTTCGTTCACTTCATTTGGCCAGTACATTTGTAGAGGCAACGACAGATTTAATGTTCAGCAGATTTTCAGTTAGTAATATAATTAATTCATCTATCATTTTAGTAACCCTATATGCATAGGTTTATAGGACAATGAAGGGATGCTACCTTTCAAAGCATATAGTCTGAAGGTTAGGATGTAGTTGAAGTTGTAGACCTCACACAAACCTTAAGAATGGTGACAATCGAAGATGAGAATTCACAACACAACATATAACTAACAATAATGACAAAACAACAGTAAAAGTTTAAGCAGTAAATATCAAAACAAAAACAGTAACTGTGTGATTGATTCATGCTGGAAACTAACAAACCCTTAATATTTCATCAGTATTGCTCAATACAACAGCTGCGCTTCACTGTAGTTGGGACAACATTTGGAGGAATTAGACAATGGGTCTAACATGGTTTTTACTTAAAAGTAATTCATTTTTCTTTGTATCTGCGACAATAGTAGAGCCCGACCGATTTATTGGTCTGCCGATATGAGCAGATATATCGGCATCGGCGTATATGCCACCGATATGAACGCGCGCCCATGCGTCTCACAGCGTGTGAATGTTCACACAAATTATGTCAAAATGCCGGTCTTGTCGAGTATCATTGTAAACATAGTCAGTTATGTCTTAAGTGAACGTAAACATGAAATTTGCCATCGCCGCCAGCGTTTCTGGGGCGACATTTCATTCAATAACATTAGGCAGTTTTGATGCTGTTTAATGTTGATGATATCGTTATTTTACATATGAATCTGCTTATATGAGATCGCTTGTTTCTGCTTCTTCTTCTCCTGTGTTTTGATCAGCAGATTCTGTACTCGTTCAGGAGATGTGTAAGAGAGCCCCCTACCGTATAACAGGGAAAACACGGAAAGCCGGAAAATCTCGTCAATGGCAGGAAAGCGTTTTCTCATAAAAGACGAGATAACAAAAGAAATCACTCACTGCTCTTGACTGAATAACTTTAATAAGGGTTCATCTATATTTATACAGTGAAGACTATGAAGTGATATTTTACATTTGATTACTATTTCTGTACCTGAAAATCTGGTTTAGACCTAAAACCTGAAAAGAACTGTTTTTCATTTGTATGTTTGTTCTGTTGTATTTATGTACAATGTATGTATATTATGTATATACTGTATTATAGTACAGTACCAGTCAAAAGTTTGGACACATCAGTGGGAAAGTGTGTCCAAACTTTTGACTGGTACTGTACTATAATATACACATAAATAATATCGGCCGATATATCGATATCGGAATTTTTTTACTTCGGTAAAAAACTTCGGTACTTCGGTATCGGCATCGGCCCCCAAAAACCCATAATGCCAATTTGAGGTCTGGATGGCACTCACTTGTCACACACTCCATGTGATCGATCTGTGCAGTGTGTTTGAATGATCAAATATTTTATTTTTGAGGGCTTTCCATTGGCTCAAATGAAAATTAGACATGATTTGAAGGATGAAGAAGACATCTGATGTGTCGTCTTCCTCACTTTTCCCACAGCGAGTCTGTCTGGAAGCTGTAATCCCAGCGCATTTACAGTTAATCCTGTTTCATTTTTAAACGCGTCCGTGAGTGTGTACATGGAATCCACGTCCCTGCGTCTGCCCACACTCCCGCGGACATGACAGCACATCGCCAGGCTTCCCTTCGCTCGGGACGTCCCAGCGCTCGCACCCAGAGCATGATCTCATTTCCAATGCACTGCTGTTTTCTTGACATTAATAGTTAATGTTCTGTTAAAGCAGCTTCTCAGCCGAACCGAGGTTCATGCGGTGGGTCTGAGGAGCATTGGGAAGAATCAACGGGATGTCCAACACATGCCTCAAATCAGATCATTAGCTGTTCCAGCCTTACTTATTACAGTGCACGTATGGCATCATACAACAAAAGGCCAATTCTCGAGGCGCTCCGACATCAAACGCTGTCAGGATGTGAGTTATCGTCCTCCAAATCTGGCCAGCGTGGAGCAGACAGAAAGGAGGATGAACCTGGTGAAATCTGCAGCGAGTTACGCCGCGGCCGTGTGTTAGCCAAACGCTGAGATGGGGATGATGGGAGACAAAGAACAGGCGTCCTCTGTGGACGGCTCTCTCCATGACAGGACCCAAACTCTGGGCCGCAGTGTAATGGATGAGAATCTTTCCCCAGCCACTTCAAAGGCTCTAATGGGTCACTGATAACACTGTTCTACAGCATTTCTGGGTTCCGCTTTGAGCCGACACTTCAGCTGGAGTGCCTGCCGTTGGCACCGTGCCAACAAACTTTCTGAAAGATTTCTGGTGTAACCGTACACCAAATAAACATTCATAACGTCATAAAAATATATTCGTTTTTTTGTATCTTGTATACATCTGTAATAAAATGTAGTGGGATTTGAAATGTAGTCGCTCCAAAAAGCACCAAAAAGCAAAGCAACAAACTTTTCTGTATAATAATGTGCACTGATGAATCCTTCACAATAACACCAGTGACATGTGATGAGAAAGTGAATGGGGTCTGTTTTGATTTCGTATTGACTTTAAAGTCATCATAAACCTTGCAATTCTTGTTTTTTTTTTTATGGAATATTGCAGTATTATAAATGATTTATGGGTGCACATCATTGTTGTGTTAATAATCTTGAATCAGAATAACTTCATCTCTTCTCTGACGACGAGGGCGGGGCAACCTGTCACTCACATGAGATCCACCAATAGCAAACCACAACCATCCAATCAATTCCCCACAGACACAATCAAGCCCCGCCCTACATTTGTTCTTGTCTGTGAAGCGTTTCACTCGATATACGGCACAATAGAGGAGAAAAGACCAGCGTGACGTCTGACTTTAATAATCAAGTATAATATTGGAAACTAGTTTTTTGTAGATGGTTATTTTTGGAGTGAATTGATAACCGTCTGTCTCCTGATATACATTCAAATACAGTCAAAGCAAAATCCATTCAGACACCTTCAACATTTCTCACATCATCACAGTTTATTCACTATAGTTTAGAAAATGGTAATAAAATATGAGCAGAACTCCGAGTTAAACTGAACAAACTCATCTTGATAATGTCAGATAACTTTGATAGAAAGGTGTGTAATGGATTACAATCAACCAATCAGCTGTTCGATTTAAGAACACAATTAGATAATACCAATTTAGCTCAACCAATGACCAAGCAATGCTTCATTTAGTTCAGTCTGTGGTGTCAAAGGTCACATTAGCAATTAAAGAGCAAACACTTCAGCAAAACATGCTCAGCTCAAAGTGTGGGAATCATTTTCTGAAATCAGTTTTACTGGTATGAAGAGTTTTTGGGTATAATATGTCACTTTATTTTGCTCTCCTCACATCAGAAATGAGCTGTAGTGTCCTACACACACTAGAGAAACATTATATCTGTGTGTGAATCAGTTTGGCTTTGACTGTACATTCAGCGTCTGCTAGTGTAATGCAGTCCGTGTGGGGTTAAGAGGTTAAGTTTAATTCATGCTAATGCATTTGCGCTGTCGTTGTATAAAAGCTTTCTGTCAAGGAGCCGTGAGTGTGACGAAGATGACATCCTCACACTGCTGTTCACATTCAACCCTCCTGTCCTGAAGTCATTACATGCAGCCTGGTTAATTGTTAATGGCAATCACATCCCACCACAGAAGAAGTGTTGTGTCCCAGAGAACTTACGAATGACCTCGATATATCGGTTTGAATATTTTGGGAGGATGAGACCAAGTAACCATATGGATGTAATTGTGCTTTTGTCATTTTTTCAACTAATCTTATTTGATTAACATAATGATATAAAAGGAAAATCATATGCAGTGTTATGCACAAATGAGATGAATGCACTTGTTATACATCCATGCATTTACACATGCATTTGACAGACACTTTTATCCAAAGCGACTTGCATTGCATTGGTGTTGTTGGTGCCATACTGTAAATATAGCCTGTTTGATGGCGCTCTACAAATGAGCATAATCTAATGGAAGCAGGCTTTTGAGGAATAATGTGTTAAGTGAAGAGTACAAAGTATTTGTCTGTAATTATGAGTTAGCAGACAGTTTGTTTATTTATATGCCGTAACGTTTTGCAAATGTGGCGTGGCTGTTCTGAGAGTCTTTGGCAGCTGCCTGCCCGAAAGATTACTTCTTTACCACATTACATTTAGATGATAAATTGCTATTAATATTTCAAAAGAGTTATGTTTGCTGCCATCTTAAATACACTAATCAATGAAAAAAAACCAAAACATTGGTATACCCATTGCAGATGCCATTCAGTTTTGTAACCATGATCATTTTAATCTTTACATCTGCATTTTTCTCAGAAAGTGAAATGCATGCATGTGTAGAAGCATATAGTAGACATGTATAAATGAGGCTTTCAGCTGAAACCATTAGACATGTTTCCAATAACAGCACTGGATAGGAATAACGTATTTGGGGATGGCGAGGCTCTACTGCTGATTGTAAACAGGTCTACTAGTGACACGTTTTATGATGTTTCTACCTGTGGTAATATGGATGCAGAGATGTGTGGCCCTTCACCATTGCTCTTTAATTGGGGGTCACTTTAGCAGGACTGTGAACATGCTTTTGTTACCAAAATCTCTGGCTGGTCTCCAAAGCGGCTGTGTCAATACCAGAGGCGGAAATCAGATTTCTTGCTGGCTTACTCTCACACTGGAAGTTGTGTTATGTTGGTGACAGTGAGCACACACAGTTCGACTAGGACTTCAAGTTTGGGAAAATAGAGGCACCGTGTTTTAGATGGTTTACCTGGAGTGTTCCCAAGTAAAATAACCTGTTTAAGGAATATGTATTAAAATTAGATGTATTAGTTGAATTGCATGTGTCAAAAGGTATAAGAACAGGTATCTTTTAATTAGTTGTCAATTTAGTTGTCAATTTAGTGTCATTAGGGGTTCAAGAGCGTAGCTAAATTTTCCAAGGATTAGCATTCTCCCCTAAAAGTGATCGGGCAGACCAAACTGTAAGTCGTAGAGACTCACACCGCCTACAACGTCACCAAAGCTCATCCCGATCGGCCTGACGGGGGCGCTACAGCACTCAAAAGTACGAAATGGCTTATAACTCCTAAACCGTTAGGCTCAAGTGTCTTATATTGGTGGAATCCTTGGCTCCAGGCGGACAAAATGCATGCCTCGGATTTGCTTGTCATTCTGGAGAAATTTTGGGGTATTTTGGATTTTTTGAAAAACCTACTTTTGCAAACTAGTCCTAGGTTTTTGGCCCGATCGGAACCAAACCAGTGCAGCAAGATTCTCTGGAGTCATCAAAAAAAGTCGAAATTTAGGTTCACAGTCCCTAAAAAACATGAAAATGGCTATAACCACCCAACCGTTGGTCTGATTGTCTTGAAAATTGGCATGCACTGTCTTTGTCCAGGGTACCATATCTGTCAACGAGGACATTGGCGTATCTCAAAAAACATGGCTGCCATCAGCCAATGAAATTTGAGCATCTATTAGACAAGGTTAACAGAGGCCGATCGGAACGAAACTCGGTATGCGTCATCGGCACGATGCCCTGAAGGAGCCTGAGAAGTTTCGAGCCAGCGCTTTTCATGGGAGTCACCTCTCTAGATTCCTGAATCCTTGCCGAGTCCAACGATACCAAACATGCCAGGTTTCGCCTTATGGTTTGTGTAACGGTGTGATTTAGTGCTTAAAAAACTTTTGAGAATATCTTCGAAACCGTTAGTCCTATTGAGACGAAACCACCGCAGGAAATTCGAAAACATAGGTCGATAGCTAAACAATAATGCCCAAATGTCAAAATTTTGATAGGAAGTGGCAAACAAATCCAATCAATGTCATCCATGGGTCATTTTTACGCTCTCATAAATATAAGTGTCTATAACTTCAAAACGAAATGAAATATTTACACCAAGTTTTACACACATGTATGGGCACACTAAACCTAAATCTTTTCCATCTATGATCTAAGTGGTTACATGCTTGCTAAATAAAACATAATATCTTTACAGATAGAAAGACAGTGGAAGTTAGTCATTTGACAGGGTTACCCAGAGGTTGGGCTGAACCACCACTGGAGGGAGTTTGGCCATCAGTGTGCCCTTGTGTCCACCGGCTGCCGGTGCGGATTAGGACTCAATCTGCCCTTTGTGTCGGGGAGAGGGACGGAGCCTCGTTGGTGGGGGGCTTCGGAGAGGATTCTTGTCCAAACATTCTGCACGCGGATTTGTATTCATTGCACCCCTGCTGCTATTGATATCATTACGCGGGGCTCTCCAGCTGAGAGGAGGGGCCCCGCCCGGGCGGATGGGAGGTCACGGAGACAGCAGCCCTAATGAGAGCTGACACTGGCTCCAGGTCGACCGAGCATCTACCGGAATTCTATCGGAGCCGCACTTTCCCAGTCAGCGCATTAGATCAAAGATCATTACCTGCTAATCAAAACACATGAGCGTGAGGCTCCCCCTTTTTTGCAGTGTTTTGGGGTCAGAGCTACTGAGCCCACAGAGAACAATTATGCACACACTCGATTCTATGGAAGCTTGTTTCCGCAACGGAATAAAAAAATAAATAAAAAAAGGTATTTGAGACTTTATATCTTGCGATTTCTCTCAGAATTCGGAATTACATCTTGCAAATCTACCTTTTTTTTTCTTGAAGTTGCTCAAGAATATCTCACAATTCAGAGGTTTTTTAACTTGGAACTCAAAATTTTGAGTTGTCTGCAATGTGAGATATAAACTCAGAATTGCAAAGGGAAAAAAGCATTTTTTATTTTTGTATTCCATGGCAGAAATAAGCTTTCACACGAAACAATGCTACACCTGAGATCTGTTCCCAGCGTTCTACCAAAAATGGCTTCCAAAAATGGCTTTGATCTTGTTTGATTTGTTTCCTTTTCTTTCACATATTGTTAAAATCAGTTTCATATTTGCCAGGGGATTTCTGATCAAGTCGAATCCGTAGATTACGGAAAACTCATCCATTAGTTTGCCCTCTGAAATCTGACAAAGAAACTTGGATGAATGAGCTGGGCTGGTGGAATCGAGGTCGAGCCGTAGTGTTGTGCGATGCCGTGTGATATAATCGTAGGCGGGGTGTAGTGATGTGTGTGGTGCACTCTGGGTGAACTTCCCCCGAGCTGCTGATCTGAGACCATGGGCTCCACCGTCTGCTCATCCCGGCCTCGGGAGCGGAGCTGATCTCAGATCTGCTTTCGGGGGGACCGCCGTCCTGATGGGGGCCTGGGGGTTGAGCTCTGGCCTAATAACCTCAACTCTAATCCTATTTCGCCTGTGCCATTGTTGCTTCATTAGGTCACATCTTCCATCCGAGTGCAGCAAAGCGACTTGGAGATTCACAAGGGATTTGTGAGACTGTGAGTCTGCGTAATAGATGTGCGCTCCTTTTATCCTAAAGCCCTGTGCAGACAACAGCAGCCGGACGTCTCTCTTCATATGTTCCGACTGAGAAAACGCCGCTTGTTGCTCCAAACAAGTTCTGTCCGTTTCGTGATTTCAGACGTAGAATGTATGCTCCTCAAAGTGTTTGAGCTTTTTGATATTACAGTTTATGTTATTAAATGATGAATGAACAGACCGGTCATGTTCCCGATGGCTCGGCTCACGTGCTCCAGGATCTCTGGTCCCGCGTTGCTCTCGGCCGGCGGGGAGGAGCGTCTCTGCGGTGACTCTAAGATGCCAGTCTGAATACCAGCGCGAGGAGGACAGAGATAAGTAGAGAGAGAGAGAGAGCAATGGCGAAGAGGAACGAGAGCAGAGGGTCCATTGCCCATTAATCGTTTGTTTGAGTTTCTGCTCCGGTGAGCATGTTATGTCTCCATTAGCAGGGGTTTGTTTCCTCCTTCTGCCCGCCTCTTGGCAGCAGGGGGCTCTCACACATCCCATTCGGCTGTTCACTGCTGTCTGGTGCCATGCAGACTGTCTCTGTGTGTGTGTGTGTGTGGGAAGAGGGTGGAGATTAATGACATGATGAAGGCAGTGAGCATGAGATGAAGGCTAGAGCTCTTGTTAATCCATGTTGGAGAAAAGCGTTATCATTATAATGTCATGCGTCTGCTTTAACTGGAGCTTTTCAGGAAAAAAATAATTTTCTACAAACTCAACAACGATGATTGCGTTATTCGTGTACAGATAAGAATGTTGTCAAAGAAAGAAACACTACGCGCCTATACACTATACACTTTTTTTTGTATTTGGGTAGTATTTTGTGTTACCCAGATCCTGGGTCAGATCAAATCAAAATCAAATCACCTTTATTTATACAGCGCTTTTTACAATGGCAATTGTTTCAAAGCAGCTTCACAGTGGTAACAGGAAAATAATGCAACAGAATTTGATTCGGCTGTACAGCCGCTCTGGAGAAAACAGTGATGTCATCCAGCTCAGTTCAATTATCATATAGTGTCAATGTGGGCAGATCAGTAATATAGTTGAATATTTAGTGTCCCCAACTGAGCAAGCCAAAAGCCAAAGGCAATGTAACAGCCCAGTGTTTGGCTAGTTTTTGTGTAACCCAGATCCTGGGTCAGACGTAACAACCCAGTGTTTGGGTAGTTTTTGTGTAACCCAGATCCTGGGTCAGACGTATCAACCCAGTGTTTGGTTAGTTTTTGTGTAACCCAGATCCTGGGTCAGACGTATCAACCCAGTGTTTGGGTAGTTTTTGCGTTACCCAGATCCTGGGTCAGACGTAACACCCAGTGTTTGGGTAGTTTTTGCGTTACCCAGCTCCTGGGTCAGACGTATCAACCCAGTGTTTGGGTAGTTTTTGTGTAACCCAGATCCTGGGTCAGACGTAACAACCCAGTGTTTGGCTAGTTTTTGTGTAACCCAGATCCTGGGTCAGACGTAACAACCCAGTGTTTGGGTAGTTTTTGTGTAACCCAGATCCTGGGTCAGACGTATCAACCCAGTGTTTGGTTAGTTTTTGTGTAACCCAGATCCTGGGTCAGACGTAACAACCCAGTGTTTGGGTAGTTTTTGCGTTACCCAGATCCTGGGTCAGACGTAACACCCAGTGTTTGGGTAGTTTTTGCGTTACCCAGCTCCTGGGTCAGACGTATCAACCCAGTGTTTGGGTAGTTTTTGTGTAACCCAGATCCTCCGTCAGACGTAACAACCCAGTGTTTGGCTAGTTTTTGTGTAACCCAGATCCTGGGTCAGACGTAACAACCCAGTGTTTGGGTAGTTTTTGTGTAACCCAGATCTTGGGTCAGACGTAACAACCCAGTGTTTGGGTAGTTTTTGTGTTACCCAGATCCAGGGTCAGACGTATCAACCCAGTGTTTGGGTAGTTTTTGTGTTACCCAGATCCTGGGTCAGACGTAACAACCCAGTGTTTGGTTAGTTTTTGTGTAACCCAGATCCTGGGTCAGACGTAACAACCCAGTGTTTGGGTAGTTTTTGTGTTACCCAGATCCAGGGTCAGACGTATCAAATCAAATAAAAAATCAAATCACCTTTATTTATATAGCGCTTTTTACAATGGCAATTGTTTCAAAGCAGCTTCACAGTGGTAACAGGAAAATAATGCAACGGAATTTGATTCGGCTGTATAGCCGCTCTGGTGAAAGCGGTGATGTCATCCAGCTCATTTCAATTATCATATAGTGTCAATGCGGGCAGATCAGTAATATAGTTGAAATTTAAGTGTCCCCAACTGAGCAAGCCAAAAGCCAAAGGCGACGGTGGCAAGGAACCAAAACTCTTTCAGGGCCAGAATGAAGAAAAAAACCTTGGGAGAAACCAGGCTCAGTCGGGGTGCCAGTTCTCCTCTGGCCGA
Organism: Coreius guichenoti; assembly: GCA_039654105.1. Taxonomy (NCBI): domain Eukaryota; kingdom Metazoa; phylum Chordata; class Actinopteri; order Cypriniformes; family Gobionidae; genus Coreius; species Coreius guichenoti. The sequence goes on along the minus strand of CM077169.1, from coordinate 54,310,823 downwards.
CGAACAAATAGTGTATGATTATGATTCTGGCAATATTACAGGTCAGAAGTCATATTAGATCAATAGATATTCGTAGGATTATTCGAAAGATTGGAGTCGTCACGCCGGGGACGGGTTTAATGAGGATGTCGTGTCGATGCGGCATTTACAGGGGGGAGTTTAATTGACACGGTCTCTACAGACACTTCAGGGATATGGTCGTCATGTCCAGGCTAAGGTCCACCATCTGGTCTGGATACGGCCCGGATCCGGCCGACTGCAGTAAACCTCGGGATAAACAGAGAGACTAAAATTAGCGTAGATGCCATTCTTCTTATGATGTAACGAGTACATCAGGTGTTATTGGAAGTGTTCCCGGTTCCGGCTGACCTAGTTAATGCAGCCTAAAACAATCATTTAACTGATTTGAATAATAGAAATTAAAATGTTTTATGTGTATGCCATAGTAAAGAGATGTGTTTTTAGTCTAGATTTAAACTGACAGAGTGTGTCTGCTTCCCAAACAATGCTAGGAAGACTGTTCCAGAGTTTAGGTGCTAAATAGAAAAAGGATCGACCGCCTGCAGTTGATTTTGATATTCTAGGTATTATCAACTGGCCAGAATTTTGAGACCGCAATAGACGTGATGGAGTATAATGCGTTAAGAGCTCGCTCAAGTACTGGGGAGCTAAACCATTTAGTGCTTTGTAAGTAATCAGCAAGATTTTAAAATGTATATGATGTTTAATAGGGAGCCAATGCAGTGTTGCCAGAACCGGGCTAATATGGTCATACTTCCTGGTTCTAGTAAGAACTCTAGCTGCTGCGTTTTGAACCAGCTGCAGTTTATTTATTAAGCGAGCAGGGCAACCACCCAGTAGAGCATTATAATAATCTAGCCTTGAGGTCATGAACGCATGAACTAACTGTTCAGCATTTTGCATTGAAAGCATGTGCCGTAATTTATATATATTTTTAAGATGGTAGAATGCAGTTTTACAGATGCTAGAAACGTGGCTTTCAAATGAGAGATTGGTATCAAAGAGCACACCCAGGTTCCTAACTGACGACGAGGACTTGACAGAGCAGCCATCGAGTGTTAGACAGTATTCTAGGTTACTACTTGTGGAGTTTTTTTGTCCAATGATTAAAAATTCAGTTTTTTCTGAATTAAGTTGCAGGAAATTACTAGTCATCCAATTTTTTATATCAGCTATGCATTCTGTTAATCTTGTGAATTGGTAAATTTCGTCAGGGCGTGAAGAAATATAGAGCTGAGTATCGTCAGCATAACAATGAAAATTAACGCCATGCTTCCTAATAATATCTCCCAGTGGCATGTACAGGGTGAAAAGCAACAGTCCTAGCACTGAGCCCTGCGGTACTCCATACTGAACTTGTGATCGGTGTGACATCTCTTCATTTACTGCTACAAACTGATAACGGTCAGATAAGTATGATTTAAACCATGCCAATGAAATTCCACTAATGCCAACATAATTTTCGAGTCTATTCAAAAGAATGTTGTGGTCGATAGTATCGAATGCAGCGCTAAGATCGAGTAACACTAACAGAGAGATACAACCACGATCGGATGATAAGAGTAAATCATTTGTAACTCTAATGAGAGCAGTCTCAGTACTATGATACGGTCTAAATCCTGACTGGAAATCCTCACAGATACCATTTCTTTCTAAAAAGGAGCATAATTGTGAGGACACTGCCTTTTCTAGTATTTTTGACAGAAAGGGTAGATTTGAGATTGGCCTGTAATTGACTAATTTTGTAGGATCAAGTTGCGGTTTTTTAATAAGTGGTTTAATAATAGCCAACTTAAAAGTTTTCGGTACATATCCTAATGTCAAGGATGAATTAATGATATTAAGAAGAGGATCTATGACCTCTGGAAGCATCTCTTTTAGTAGTTTAGTCGGTATGGGGTCGAGCATACATGTTGTTGATTTTGATGATTTAACGAGTTTAGCCAATTGTTCTTCTCCTGTGAATGAATGTAATTTTTCCTCAGTGACACTACAATGCACTGTCTGATGTGATACTGTAGTAGATGGCTGCATGGTTATAATTTTTTTCCTAATATTATCAATCTTACAAGTAAAGAAGTTCATAAAGTCATTACTGCTGTGCTGTTTACAAACATCAGAAGGTGAAGCTTTATCTTTGGTTAATTTAGCCACTGTATCGAATAAATACCTAGGGTTGTGTTTGTTTTCTTCTAAGAGAGTCGAGAAATAAGCAGATCTAGCAGTTTTTAGGGCCTTCCTGTATGCAATCATGCTCTCTTTCCACGAAATGCGAAAAACTTCTAGTTTTGTTTTCTTCAGCTGCGCTCCATTTTTCTGGCTGCTGTTTTAAGGGCCCGGGTGTGCTCGTTGTACCACGGCGTTGTACTATTTTCTTTAATCTTCTTTAAGCGCCGGGGAGCAACTGTGTCTAAAGTGCTGGAAAAGAGAGAGTCAATAGTTTCTGTTGCAACATCGAGTTCCTCTAGGCTATCTGGGATGCTGAGGAGATGAAACTGATGAGGAAGATTATTTACAAAGAAATCTTTAGTCGCAGCAGTGATAGTCCTGCCATATTTGAAGCGAGGGGACGGCTTTGCAGCCTTTGCTAAATTAAGTGTACATGATACTAGGTAATGATCTGAGATGTCATCGCTCTGCTGCAGAATTTCAATGGTATCAACATTTATTCCATGTGACAGTATTAGGTCTAACGTATGATTACGGCGATGAGTGGGTCCTGACACGTGTTGCCTTACTCCAATAGAGTTTAGAATGTCTCTAAATGCCAATCCCAATGCGTCTTTTTCATTATCTACATGGATATTAAAATCACCAACAATTAGGACTTTATCTGCAGCCAGTACTAACTCTGATAGAAAATCAGCAAATTCTCTGGTAAAGTCTGTATGGTGCCCTGGTGGCCTGTATACAGTAGCCAGCACAAATGTCAAACGGGATTTATCAATTTCACTACATAACGTTACATAAAGCACCAAAACTTCAAAGGAATTATATTTGAAACTAGACTTCTGAGTAATACCGAAGATATTATTATAAATTACAGCAACACCTCCCCCTTTTCCTTTCAGACGTGGCTCGTGTTTATAACAATAATCTTGAGGGGTGGACTCATTTAAAGTAATGTAATCGTCAGGTTTTAGCCAGGTTTCTGTCAAACACAGCACATCTAGGTTATGATCTGTAATCATATCATTAACAATAAGCGCTTTTGAGGAAAGGGATCGAATATTCAGCAGCCCGAGCTTTATCATTTGATCATCTGTATTATATCTGTTGTTTATTTGTTGGACATCAATTAAATTTTTACCGTTGAATGGTTTTGATGGTTTTTTGTATTTACTAATTCGTGGAACAGACACAGTCTCTATGTGATAATATCTACAGTGGGGAGAACAAGTATTTGATACACTGCCAATTTTGCAGGTTTGCCCACTTACAAAGCATGTAGAGGTCTGTAATTTTTATCATAGGTACTCTTCAACTGTGAGTGACGGAATCTAAAACAAAAATCCAGAAAATCACATTGTATGATTTTTAAGTAATTAATTTGCATTTTATTGCATGACATAAGTATTTGATACATCAGAAAAGCAGAACTTAATATTTGGTACAGAAACCTTTGTTTGCAATTACAGAGATCATACGTTTCCTGTAGTTCTTGACCAGGTTTGCACACACTGCAGCAGGGATTTTGGCCCACTCCTCCATACAGACCTTCTCCAGATCCTTCAGGTTTCGGGGCTGTCGCTGGGCAATACGGACTTTCAGCTCCCTCCAAAGATTTTCTATTGGGTTCAGGTCTGGAGACTGGCTAGGCCACTCCAGGACCTTGAGATGCTTCTTACGGAGCCACTCCTTAGTTGCCCTGGCTGTGTGTTTCGGGTCGTTGTCATGCTGGAAGACCCAGTCACGACCCATCTTCAATGCTCTTACTGAGGGAAGGAGGTTGTTGGCCAAGATCTCGCGATACATGGCCCCATCCATCCTCCCCTCAATACGGTGCAGTCGTCCTGTCCCCTTTGCAGAAAAGCATCCCCAAAGAATGATGTTTCCACCTCCATGCTTCATGGTTGGGATTGTGTTCTTGGGGTTGTACTCATCCTTCTTCTTCCTCCAAACACGGCGAGTGGAGTTTAGACCAAAAAGCTCTATTTTTGTCTCATCAGACCACATGACCTTCTCCCATTCCTCCTCTGGATCATCCAGATGGTCATTGGCAAACTTCAGACGGGCCTGGACATGCGCTGGCTTGAGCAGGGGGACCTTGCGTGCGCTGCAGGATTTTAATTCATGACGGCGTAGTGTGTTACTAATGGTTTTCTTTGAGACTGTGGTCCCAGCTCTCTTCAGGTCATTGACCAGGTCCTGCCGTGTAGTTCTGGGCTGATCCCTCACCTTCCTCATAATCATTGATGCCCCACGAGGTGAGATCTTGCATGGTGCCCCAGACCGAGGGAGACTGACCGTCATCTTGAACTTCTTCCATTTTCTAATAATTGCGCCAACAGTTGTTGCCTTCTCACCAAGCTGCTTGCCTATTGTTCTGTAGCCCATCCCAGCCTTGTGCAGGTCTACAATTTTATCCCTGATGTCCTTACACAGCTCTCTGGTCTTGGCCATTGTGGAGAGGTTGGAGTCTGTTTGATTGAGTGTGTGGACAGGTGTCTTTTATACAGGTAACGAGTTCAAACAGGTGCAGTTAATACAGGTAATGAGTGGAGAACAGGAGGGCTTCTTAAAGAAAAACTAACAGGTCTGTGAGAGCCGGAATTCTTACTGGTTGGTAGGTGATCAAATACTGATGTCATGCAATAAAATGCAAATTAATTACTTAAAAATCATACAATGTGATTTTCTGGATTTTTGTTTTTCGTCTGATTCCGTCACTCACAGTTGAAGAGTACCTATGATAAAAATTACAGACTTCTACATGCTTTGTAAGTGGGCAAACCTGCAAAATCGGCAGTGTATCAAATACTTGTTCTCCCCACTGTAGGTGAAAGAGTCTCTATGTGCTGGGATTTATCTGACTTCTGTGACGTGAGACAGCTAGCAGGGGGTCGGGTAAGCCAGTCCGTCTGCTTCCTGACCTGGGCCCCAGTTAGTCAATGTTTAGCTCTAAGACTATGTGCCAAATTACTAGAGAGAAGAGCGGCACCATCCCAGGAAGGATGAATACCATCTTTTTTCAACAGGTCAGGTCTGCCTCAAAAGCTTTTCCAATTGTCTATGAACCCTATGTTATTTTGCTGACACCACTTAGACAACCAGCCATTGAGTGACGATAGTCTGCTAAGTATCTCATCACTCCTTTTAACGAGGAGGGGACCAGAGCAAAAAACGTCATCTGCCATCGTACTTGCGAGTTTACACACCTCTTTAATGTTAATTTTGGTGATCTCCGACTGGCGAAGTCGAACATCATTTGTGCCGACGTGAATAATAATCTTAGAGAATTTACGATTAGCATTAGCCAGCACTTTTAAATTTGCTTTGATGTCAGGCGCTCTGGCTCCCGGTAAACATCGCCAATAACTAGAGCACTTTCAACAGGATTCTCAGTGGGTGCATCACTGAGTGGGGAGAACCTGTTTGATGTTCTAATCGGAACGGAAGAGTGGTTTTTTGATCCGCGACTATGCCGTCTCACCGTCACCCAGTTGCCCTGCTGCACGGGCTCTACAGCCGGAACTGAACAATGTACAGAGTTCACTAAGCTATTCGCATCCAAAGCAGTGTCTAAAGCTGTTACATTCTCACTACTCTCAAATAAAGTCTGGATGCGTGTCTCTAATTCTGAAATCTTCTCCGTCAGCCTGACTATCTCCTTGCATTTATCACATGTGAAGCCCTGTTCGCCAACGGAGAAAGATATACTAAACATGAAACATGCAGTGCAAGTGACAATGACAGGAGAAGACATGACTTACCGTATTTGTTGATTAATCCAATTTACCACAGTTGTTTGATGGAGTCTGTTTACTAATCCAACTCACCACAGTTGTTTAATGAACTCAGAAAACAAGAGACCCGAGTGCAGAGATGGCAAGCTAACAGGCTAGCGAAATGCTAACGCATGATAGTGATTTAGATTAAAAGCTAGCGGTGTCAGATTTAATGTGGTAGGCAATATTAGACAATATATGGTGATGGGTAAATTATATTTAGCAGTGTAAACAACAGGGAATGATATCAAATAAAGATTCAAAAGTAAGCAAAGCACACGCGAGCACAGCAGTCAGCAGGACAAACAGGAGGCAGACAGGAGCAATCGATCAGGATCGTATCAACCCAGTGTTTGGGTAGGTTTTGTGTTACCCAGATCCTGGGTCAGACGTAACAACCCAGTGTTTGGGTAGTTTTTGTGTTTCCCTGATACTGGGTCAGACGTAACAACCCAGTGTTTGGGTAGTTTTTGTGTTACCCAGATCCTGGGTCAGACGTATCAACCCAGTGTTTGGGTTGTTTTTGTGTTACCCAGATCCCAGGGTGACGGTCTGAAGTCAGAAGTTCCTCCGCTGAACACAACACAAGCTCCGGCACGAGATCCAGCGCCGTTATGGTGGAAAAGGGACAACAGAGACTGGACGATTACACTTGAATCACTTCTCAAATGTTTAATTTTTACTTCTAATATTTTTTAAACGAGCTTAAATGTTGGCAATATATATTAAAAACGATATCAAATATGTTATGCTGTAAAATATGATTGAAAATAAAGGAATTATCATGCAAGCCAGTGGTTGTATGGAGAATTTTAAAAAAAGTTTAGAGGATTTAAGTTAATCTGTAAACAGTAATTCATACATGTATGAAGTAAAAAAAATCAAATAATAATAAGCTAGTATTATAGTAAAAAAGAATCAACTATGCTGGGTAAAATTAACCCAACATGTGTTCTGTCCTATATTTACCCAGCCCTTGGGTTGTTTTTAACCCAGTGTTTTTTAGAGTGATGTGTAATACACATGCGCGTGACGTCACCGTTTTCACAAATTCACGTGTTTGTAGTTTACACTGAGAACGCCGTTGTCATGTAAACGAATGGCCAAAACACATAAAAGGTTTTTAGTTGAAAGCGGTGTAGTGTAAATGGCCCCTTTTGGTGTTTCTTCAACTGTGAGGATTTTTAAGCGCAGTTGTATTGTCTTGGAAACATTTTGCCATGTCTTTATAATTTACTTAAGCTACTTTGGTAACACTTTATTTTAGTGTCCTCATTACATATGTTAAATGTATTTACCATAGTAATAACAGTAAATTATGCATGATGTATGGAAATAAATTCACTTTCCAACAGAATATTTTGTGGTCATTTTCTATCAATCAGCTGATACATGAAATGTAAATGTACTTCCTACAGTACATTTAGCTGTAGAAAGACAGGATTCAACCATTTTATTCCAAAATGGTTTAAAATGACATTTCACCGCAGAAGTAATGTGTTGGAAATTATATTTGTTCATGGGTTCAGAATGATCCTGTATGTCCACCGTCCAACTAGTTGAGAGAGTGAAAAGTGTGATTTAATTTCAAACCAAACGTGTCCCTACTGAAGAGATTCCCACTTGTGTAAGTAAATCAGTGTCAAGCTCTTATGCTCAATCAAGGCACTTCATACAGATACAGGAACTTTAACAACTGTGTCTCATGAAAGGAATTTTGGTCAGACAAATTCCAAGCGTGGCAGCGGGATAAGGCCGTGGAAAGATCCCTTTTATCTCTGCAGCACTTTTGCCTTTTGTTGATGATACACTGACCTTCCTCATCGATCTCCAGCGCTCTAAGCTCCCGTTCACTCTGATAATGAGACTCCACTGATAATGAGGCAAACTAATTGCCCCGCCTGTGTGTGTTGTGGCTGTCCAGCCACTAACTGCATCTGACCCGCATTGTCTTGACACATCTTGATTTCATTGCCGTCTCTTCCTTCCACTGGCCTGTCACACGGACTCTTGTTTTTTTGGAATGATCCACCACGTCTTTCACTGGGACACGTGATGGTCGAGTTCAGCTCCAACCCCGATCAAACTCACCTGCTTTCTAGTAACCCTAAAGACGTGATTAGCTTGTTCAGGTGTGTGTGATTAGGGTTGGGAAATAGATCTTGAGGGCCAGAGTTGCCCAGCCCTGCTCTAGTGGGCAAACCCAAATCCCAAAATGGTAATAAAAGTCATAGGGCCCTATTTTACCGATCTGATCATGGTCTGAAGCTCACGGCGCAGGTGCACTGGGGGCGTGTCCGAATCCACTTTTGCTAGTTTAACGACGGGAAAAACGGTCGGCGCGCCCGGCTCATGGTCCAAAAGGGTCGTCCCTCGTCTCTTAATGAGTCATGGGTGTGTTTTGGGCGTAACGTGCAATAAACCATTCAGAGCCTCATCTCCCTTTCCCTTTAAAAGTCAGTTGTGCTCGCACCATGAGCGGATTCACTATTTACATGAGGAGAGACTGAACGCTTCTCCAGAGAGCAATCCTTTTATTTTTAATATTGAAATGTGTGTGTGTGTGTGTGTGTGTGTGTGTGCTGCTGCGCGTCCCTGTGTGTGTAATAATCAGAGTGTGTGTGCGTTGTGCACCGCCTATAAGCTCATATTACTAACACACCCTTTAAATAACACACAAATACTGCGCTATTGACTTTAGAGCAGGTTTGTGTTGGTCAATGGCGCAGTCGTTTTCAACAATGCTCCTGAACACACACCTGGTTTAGACCAGACGCCCATGGGTGAACAGATGCGCCAGTGGATTTGATATTTAAACAACGTGGAGCTGGACGTGAACATGAGAACTGCGTCCGGCTCAAACTAGCAGAACACACTTGCGTCACGCCTGGCGTCACATTGCTCCGGGTGTGTGATAGAACCCTTAATGTTTAGATTTGAGTGTCTTTACATGTTCATCAGACTTCATCTTAAAAGTGTGTGCTGGAGCTTGCTGACCAACTGCCATCAAGACCTTTAGTTCTTCTGTTAGGAGAGTGTGTTGCGTTTCAGATGTACAATCAACACGAGAGTAACTCAGGACATGCTCCAGTGGAGCTGCCATCGTTAACAAACCGTCTTGTATATTGATTTCTGATGTACTGGTGGCTTCCAGGTCCCTGAGCTTGAATGCCCTCGTCCAAACCACCTCGCTGTACTCGAAGCCTCACAGCTCTCAAAGACCTCCAGCCTAAGTGAAAGTTGTCCTGGGACACGAGTCCATTCATTGTCTCAGTTTAATAGGCGCTGGTTCACATGGCCGGTGTTGGGCTGACAGTCTTGGTCAGACTCCAGAGGGCCAGTTAAAGTGCCACCAGCTCCCCCGAGACGCAGGTGTCTTCTGCTCGTCCCAACACAGGATCAATAGTCCACTAGAGTGGAACTATCTGCAGTTGTGAGACTCCATCTTTCACCTTGTCATACTGAAACTCAGCTAATGTTTTTCCATGTCTTATGCCCTGGATTGATATCTGTTGCACACAGGGCACTTTTAGTTGCTTTGACTCTCTTGCACCTGTTGTGGATCCACTTCAGCTCAACGGTTTTTCTTTGGACTTTTGCAGTCGGCCTGTAGAGTAGAGGTGTGTGTGATGTAGTCTGGTAGAATGATCCTAAAATTCAATACTGCATGAGTTTTTGTTGTATATTTATACCATGTTATATAGTTCAGCAACATCACAAGAGCCAGATTTCCTTTTTTCCCAAATATCAGCACCATTTCACTCACATTTGCGACTAAAAACAGACGTGTGCGAACTGTAATTTGTAATAATGTATTTTGGTGCACGTGTACGAATCAACAATCCCTGCGGATCAGTTTTCTTAAATGTAAGATCATAAAAAGTCTTAAATGGTATAACAAGCGTCTTAATGATCATTTTAAGGTGTCTTATATTTTGGGGATGTAAAAACATAAATGGCGATACTTCCTAATGTGATTATTAAACTTCATAAGGCTCTGATTTATTAAATAAATGTGAGCGCTTCACGTCTCAGAGCCTGAAGGTGGCGCTGTTGTGCGTTCAGGCTCACACACATTTATGCCAAACGACACTAATGCTGATCAATTATGACAGTGTTTACTGTACGGTGTTTATACTGTAATATGTTGTGTACGGTTGTAAGAATGCATATTTTATCTCCTCTGAATTTGAATGAGCTCCTGCAATAATAAAGACATTTCAAAATAAGAGTCCTGGTGTATTTCAGGCTCGTTTATTAAATTTACACCCGGTTATTATTTGGTTACACAACTGTATGTAATTTAATTTAATTTCCATTTAATCTAAAGTAAACTGTTGTATCTTCTGTGGGACGCCCCGACACAGGAAAGACTGAGAACATTATTTAACACATATTATTAAATATATAGATTTTACTATTATCAGTGTTATTATAGTTAACAAAAACTAAAACCATAAAAAATCTCTTTACTTGAAATAAATAAATGTTAACTGACATAAAATACATTTAGTTTCATTAACCTGAAATAAAAACTATACAATTTTAAAAAATAACAAAAGCAACAAAAATAACAAAATTATTAAAACTTTTAACTAAAATTAAAATGAAAGCAGAATTAAATTGAATTCAAAATATTAACAAAAACTATACAGTATCTCAGTGATAGTAAAGTAACACTCCATGGCAAAATCTGTCACAGTGTGTTTTATATATAAATGCAGAAATATTTAGTTGCGCCCCTAAAGTTTCTAATTGTGTTCCTAAATTTTTCGACTTGCACCATGGGAAACAAGTGTCAAGCCCTGCATTGCAAATATGATGTTTACTGAACTGTTGTAAAATCAATAAGTTTAGTTACATTTTAGACACAATATTGTCTGCGTTTGCTCTTTTTCGCCAATGAAAATTCCAAACAAGCAACAGAACGGCTGTGAGTTTAAATGATTCAGATTGATTCAATGATCCATTCATGAAAGAATCATCCATTTGAACAAACGGTTTGAATGAATGACTCAGTGACCTTCAGGCAGTTTTCGGTTCATGTATAAAGTATAATTTCATTAAAAAAATTATTTCAGTATTTATTTTTTAATACTAGCCGCCAAGAATGTTACCGTGTCTTACCTTGAAACGATAACCGTTTCATCCATAAATGTGCTTTTTTCTGTCTGCATTAAGTATAGGGACAAAAGCATAATTATGCTTTTTATTTTGGTGCTGTGTTTTCATCGTTACCGACTTACGGTGATGCATGGCTACTGTACATAGTGATGTTTAACCTCACGACCGTTCAAATTATCGGCCACGGTCTGGTTTTTCCCAAATGAAGATGGCTGCAAATCCAGACACCAAAATAGTGTTGGTCGTGTCCTGAAGCCTCAGTGAAGCGAACGCTGAAGGACAGATAAGTCTGACAGAACGCAGATGCTGTTATTTCTGTCCTGAGGATCTACTTACTGTCCATCGAGTCAGATAACAGAGACGGTCCGTTCGGCCGCTGTCATATTTCAGGTCCTCTCTAAGCACTTGTTAAGTGTGTTGTACGGGACGCACAGAGCGTTTAGGACCGAGAGACATGGGAGCAGAACAGATGCTGGTATACACCACTTCAGCACTTTGATCACAAGAGTATAAACGCCTCCATCTACATAAGAGGCCGTGTGTATTTGACTACGAGAGCCAATGTTTTGATGAACGCGTCGGCGGGGAACAGGGCTGAAGACTTTCCTTTATGAAGACGTCGAAGTGACGCTCTTGAGATTTATTTGCACTGTGCCGGACAGTAAAAGTGGGTTCATTTTTAGGACTTATTTGTCTTCTGAAGGAATTGAAAAATGTGATGCATATTAGTGCATAGGCCCTTAATAAACAGTCTGTGACGTGAAGTCAAACAAGACCAAGACGCTGGCCGGCAGAGCATTTAATGTCGCCTTTCCTTATCTAAAAATAACAGGATCGCTGCCTCTTACACACATCAAAGATCCTTCGAGACTCACACACGCGGCTGATCGTCGTAGGCAGACTAAACCAACAGAAAGAGTTTCTCAAACATACGTGCTGACCAACCACCTGTGCGTTCATCAATCTCAGCCGAGTCAGATCGTGAGATAAGCGTGAGATTGTATATTCCATCGCAGAAGAGGCGGTCTCTTTGTAGAAACTTTCACTCGTGTCAGCTGACCACACAGGGCTCTTCATCCTCTCTCTCTGGTGACGCTGGGCTTGTGTTCTCCTTCATTCATTCACACTTTTTCATCCTGTTAGCTGGATCAATGGCATGACGCTCTTGTTTTTTACCAGATGTTTTACAAAATTCTATACACTATATTGCCAAAAGTTTTGGGACGCCTGCCTTTACGTGCACATGAACTTTAATGACATCCCTTTCTTAATTTGTAGGGTTTAATATGGAGTTGGCCCACCCTTTGCAGCTATAACAGCTTCAACTCTTCTGGGAAGGCTTTCCACAAGGTTTAGGAGTGTGTTTATGGGAATTTTTGACCATTCTTCTAGAAGCGCATTTGTGAGGTCAGGCACTGATGTTGGACGAGAAGGCCTGGCTCGCAGTCTCCGCTCTAATTCATCCCAAAGGTGTTCTATCGGGTTGAGGTCAGGACTCTGTGCAGGCCAGTCAAGTTCCTCCACACCAAACTCGCTCATCCATGTCTTTATGGACCGATGCTTTGTGCACTGGTGCGCAGTCATGTTGGGACAGGAAGGGGCCATCCCCAAACTGTTCCCACAAAGTTGGGAGCATGAAATTGTCCAAAATGTCTTGGTATGCTGAAGCATTAAGAGTTCCTTTCACTGGAACTAAGGGGCCAAGCCCAACCCCTGAAAAACAACCCCACCCCATAATCCCCCCTCCACCAAACTTTACACTTGGCACAATGCAGTCAGGCAAGTCCCGTTCTCCTGGCAACCGCCAAACCCAGACTCGTCCATGGGATTGCCAGACAGAGAAGCATGATTGGTCACTCCAGAGAACACATCTCCACTGCTCTAGAGTCCAGTGGCGGCGTGCTTTACCCCACTGCATCCAATGCTTTGCATTGCACTTGGTGATGTAAGGCTTGGATGAGCTGCTCGGCCATGGAAACCCATTCCATGAAGCTCTCTACGCACTGTTCTTGAGCTCATCTGAAGGCCACAGAAGTTTGGAGGTCTGTAGCTATTGACTCTGCAGAAAGTTGGTGACTTCTGCGCACTGTGACCCTCAGCATGCGCTGACCCGCTCTGTGATTTTACGTGGCCTATCACTTCGTGGCTGAGTTGCTGTTGTTCCCAATTGCTTCCACTTTGTTATAATACCACTAACAGTTGAGCGTGGAATATTTAGTAGTGAGGAAATTTCATAGTGTATAATGACTTGATTAAATGACTTGAATACACTTCTTTAATTTCTGTTTTTATTTTCCGATATACAGTGGGGAGAACAAGTATTTGATACACTGCCGATTTTGCAGGTTTTCCTACTTACAAAGCATGTAGAGGTCTGTAATTTTTATCATAGGTACACTTCAACTGTGAGAGACATTGTATGATTTTTAAATAATTAATTTGCATTTAATTGCATGACATAAGTATTTGATCACCTACCAACCAGTAAGAATTCCGGCTCTCACAGACCTGTTAGTTTTTCTTTAAGAAGCCCTCCTGTTCTCCACTCATTACCTGTATTAACTGCACCTGTTTGAACTCGTTACCTGTATAAAAGACACCTGTCCACACACTCAATCAAACAGACTCCAACCTCTCCACAATAGCCAAGACCAGAGAGCTGTGTAAGGACATCAGGGATAAAATTGTAGACCTGCACAAGGCTGGGATGGGCTACAGGACAATAGGCAAGCAGCTTGGTGAGAAGGCAACAACTGTTGGCGCAATTATTAGAAAATGGAAGAAGTTCAAGATGACGCTCAATCTCCCTCGGTCTGGGGCACCATGCAAGATCTCATCTCGTGGGGCATCAATGATCATGAGGAAGGTGAGGGATCAGCCCAGAACTACACGGCAGGACCTGGTCAATGACCTGAAGAGAGCTGGGACCACAGTCTCAAAGAAAACCATTAGTAACACACTACGCCGTCATGGATTAAAATCCTGCAGCGCACGCAAGGTCCCCCTGCTCAAGCCAGCGCATGTCCAGGCCCGTCTGAAGTTTGCCAATGACCATCTGGATGATCCAGAGGAGGAATGGGAGAAGGTCATGTGGTCTGATGAGACAAAAATAGAGCTTTTTGGTCTAAACTCCACTCGCCGTGTTTGGAGGAAGAAGAAGGATGAGTACAACCCCAAGAACACCATCCCAACCGTGAAGCATGGAGGTGGAAACATCATTCTTTGGGGATGCTTTTCTGCAAAGGGGACAGGACGACTGCACCGTATTGAGGGGAGGATGGATGGGGCCATGTATCGCGAGATCTTGGCCAACAACCTCCTTCCCTTAGTAAGAGCATTGAAGATGGGTCGTGGCTGGGTCTTCCAGCATGACAACGACCCGAAACACACAGCCAGGGCAACTAAGGAGTGGCTCCGTAAGAAGCATCTCAAGGTCCTGGAGTGGCCTAGCCAGTCTCCAGACCTGAACCCAATAGAAAATCTTTGGAGGGAGCTGAAAGTCCGTATTGCCCAGCGACAGCCCCGAAACCTGAAGGATCTGGAGAAGGTCTGTATGGAGGACTGGGCCAAAATCCCTGCTGCAGTGTGTGCAAACCTGGTCAAGAACTACAGGAAACGTATGATCTCTGTAACTGCAAACAAAGGTTTCTGTACCAAATATTAAGTTCTGCTTTTCTGATGTATCAAATACTTATGTCATGCAATAAAATGCAAATTAATTACTTAAAAATCATACAATGTGATTTTCTGGATTTTTGTTTTAGATTCCGTCTCTCACAGTTGAAGAGTACCTATGATAAAAATTACAGACTTCTACATGCTTTGTAAGTGGGCAAACCTGCAAAATCGGCAGTGTATCAAATACTTGTTCTCCACACTGTATTTTTATGATATTTTTTGAGGCATAGACTAAAAATGTTAGGGCGCCATAAAATTGAGCTAAAATAGTCTCAAAATTAATTTATCCTCAATATATGATGTGTAAAGTATTCACACATCATGATGTGATGTTATGATGAAATAATACACATTCATCACAAAGCAGCAAATTACAAACTCATAACTTCATAAATGTGAATTAGCTTATGCATTTGTGAATAATATTTTATAAACATTATTTTAGCACTATCTGTTCTGATTTCAAAATGAACAAAAAAGCCTAAAAAACAATGAAATTCTTGTGCATCTGAGTTAATTTCTGTCACGGCTGTGAACTGACCGCCGCACAGAATATGAAGAATATGAAAAGCTTCAGGAGTTTATGAATGTAAACTTTAGGCTTGACTCAGTGTGTGTGTGAGTGTGTATGTGCAGACGCTCTGACACTTTATCTGATGTCTTTCTCTTTACACTGACGGTCTGCCCCTCTGAGGGGGTTAAGAGGGAAAGCAGCCCTTAAAGAGAACGCTGCTTAACCCTGACCTGTGTGTGTGTGTGTGTGTGTGTGCGCTGCCTCCACCGCTGCTTCACAGAGTGTTTACATTCTAGCGATCGGTCTTTATCTTCCCCAAGCCTGGATCTCTTGCCACAAGTTTACACTGTATCACACACACACACACACACACACACACACACACACACACACACACACACACACACACACACACACCCCCTCCCATGGAGACGGAGCGAGAGGAGAAAGCTGTCACAATCTCATCCATCTTGACTGTAGCAGCGGCCAAGTTAACTTTCTACAGCCAACAGACCTGATGACTAGATAGAATGTAGGAATGTGTGTGTGTGTGTGTGTGTGTGTGTGAAAATCAAAAATTAACAATTCTTATGTTTTATGGAATATTGCGGTGTGTATTATAACATCATTATTGTGTTAATAATCTTGAATCAGAATAGCTTAATCTCTTCTCTGATGACGAGGGCGGGGCAACCTGTCACTCACATGAGATCCACCAATAGCAAACCACAACCATCCAATCAATTCCTCACGGACAAAATCAAGCCCCGCCCTACATTTGTTCTTGTTCCTGAAGCGTTTCACTCAGATATACACTGTCGTTCAAAAGTTTGGAGTTGGCAAGATTTTTTAATGTTTTCTTCTGTTCACCAAGGCTGCGTTTATTTGATCATAAATCCAGTAAAACAGTGAAATATTACTCCAGTGTAAATCAGCTGTTCTCTATGTGAATATATAGTAAAGTGTAATTTATTCCTGTGATCAAAGCTGAATTTATCATCATTACTCCAGTCTTCAGTGTCACATGATCCTTCACAAATCATTCTCATATGAGGATTTGCTGATCAACAAACATTTAAAGTCACAATGCAATGGAAGTAGCGTTAGATCTTTTCTACTGTATTGTGACAAGGGGAAATAAAGGGCGGGGTTCCATGCATCAGTAATTGATTGGATGGAGTTGTTGGTGTGGCTCTCAAAATTGTATGCAAATGAGCGTGAGGGCAACGGGAAGCACCATTTATTTTTACTCAAAAGCACAAGTGTTTGTGTGAAACAAACTGTGCTGAATTTTGTGCGTAATGTAAACCAACTCACCTGTCAATAAACAGCTCTTATACCAAATTCTGCAGAGGAGAAATATAGTTCAGTTTTGACCCATATCGTGACATGTATCGCATCATGCTCTCTGTGTTTAGCAGTGAATGTTTTATGAGCAGCAGGAGAATCATATTCATCTGCACAGAGCCGAAGCACAGCCAAAACAATGTTCTTCCGCTAAATGCATGCAGTTTGGTTTTTTAACCACTAGAGTTAAGTAGTGTACCTTTAAATAGTACAGTAAGCAGGTTAAAAGGAAGGCCACATTGTGATTGTATGTTGATGACTTTCAGTTGTATTGACCTGTTGCTCTTCACAAAATCTGTGAGATTCAGGATGAGAAATACAGAGGTGAATGGATTGAGTCTGCACCTGTAAACCAACCCCAGTTTATCGTGAACTAGTTCATGTGGTGGAAAACAGCGTTAAACGCGAACTAGTTTCAGAAACTCAGCCGTCAGCTTTATTTATAAAACACTTTATACAGTACAGATCCTTTCAAAGCAGCTTCACAGTGATAAACAGGAAAATAACAGAATCAGTGATGCAAACTTCACTTTAAAAAGACAATAGTGTTATTATTCAGATCCATTCAGTTTTGTTCTCATCTGATAGTGTCAGATCAGTAATATTGCAGAATATTAAGACTTTTAAACCTAGAAAAGCAGGGGTTTCCAATCTTGCTCCTGGATGTCTAATGGCATCTTAATGGCTAGATTATTGTAATGCTCTACTGGGTGGTTGCCCTGCTCGCTTAATAAACAAACTCCAGCTGGTCCAAAACGCAGCAGCTCGAGTTCTTACTAGAACCAGGAAGTATGACCATATTAGCCCGGTTCTGTCAACACTCCATTGGCTCCCTATTAAACATCATATACATTTTAAAATCTTGCTGATTACTTACAAAGCACTAAATGGTTTAGCGCCCCAGTACTTGAGCGAGCTCTTAACACATTATAATCCATCACGTCTATTGCGATCTCAAAATTCTGGCCAGTTGATAATACCTAGAATATCAAAATCAACTGCAGGCGGTCGATCATTTTCCTATTTAGCACCTAAACTCTGGAACAGTCTTCCTAGCATTGTTCGGGAAGCAGACACACTCTGTCAGTTTAAATCTAGACAAAAACACATCTATTTACTATGGCATACACATAGAAAATTATCAATTTATATTATTTAAATCAGTTAAATGATTGTTTTAGGCTGCATTAAATAGGTCAGATCAAAAACTTACTTTAGCTGGACAATAACTTTATTCTAGAGCTCTCTAGAATCTCTCTTCCATTTATCTCCTATTATCACTGTAAAGCTGCTTTTAAACAATCTATTTTGTAAAAAGTGCTGTATAAATGAAGGTGACTTGACTTAAATAGTTGTTCCCTTATTTTAAATCAAGCTAAAAATTCTAGTCTGGCTAATATGTGTGTGTTATAGACCAAATATAGAAGTGTTTAACCAAACTTCATTTTCTACAGTTGCCATATTGGGCACTGTAAACGATTAGCCTGGTAATCTTGATCTCTGGTCATATTCAGTGTTTTCATATTTGTAGTTATTTTACTCATGCAGTCCTCCATATCTTGTGTATCTCTGTTTGATGCTCATGCCAGTGAGGAAAAGTGCCAGCCTGCGCATTCTGAGTCCAGAGGGCATATAAAACACCGGCAGCAGCGAGACATTAAGTGGTGTGGATGGAGAGGGCAGAGCTGGCGGCGAGATATCGAGTGTTGGCATCCCAGAGAGAGGCGCTCCGCTGCGGCGGGTCTGTGCGACAGCGGCGGGTCGTGACTCCAGTCTGTTGCGGGAGCCGCTTTTATTGATAACATCAAGTCACACATCGGCCTCATCCCAGGTTCCTTGCTGTCTTGCGTGGCGTGCTGAGGCAGGAGCTGGTGTGTTCAGACGGCCCAGACACAGTCATTCCCACCAGAGCAAGAGGCTTCCAGACCCCTGCATTTAGGGAGATCGATACCCCTCAAAGAACAGCTGGCAGAGTGTCGAGGGATCCGCCTGTATTGATTTCAGACCGCTGTTAATACACTGAGCAGATAGCCTGGATTAGCACCCTGATTTTATTATTATTTCTGCAGATCTTTGCAGAAAATAAAGCGATTTCTGGGTTTATACTTAGAAAATGAAGAAATGATAAAATGTTTATCAGGCGTTGGCAGTTGACATTTATTTCAAACTTGTTGTTTGTTGTTAAATCTAATTGACATGAGAAGGGAGACGTGCAAACGTAATGTTAGTCAAAAAAACACAATTATTTGTTCGTTCACAGTGTATCAGAAACTGTCAAAGGGGCCGTTTATACAACATCGTTTAAACAGAAACATTTGTTTGCATTTTAGATCAGTATTTAAAACGGATTTGGGAATACTGTGACGTCACGGCACGTGCATGTATATTACAGTCTATAGGTGCGTAGTGTTTCTTTACAGTGACATCGCCATCTACTGGCCTGACAGCAGAATACAGCGATTTTAGCCGTTTTTGCGGATCCATCGTTTTTACAATGTTGTCGTCTGTATGCGAAACTTTTTAGAAACGCAAAGGAAAAACTTTTACGTTTTTAGTACATCATTGTCGTGTAAACATACCCAAAATGTAGAAATAAAAGGCCATTTTTTACCCTCATTTTCACCCTCTGATTTAAACACACCCGTGTGACGCCAGGCGTGATGCAAGTGTGTTCTGCTAGTTTGAGCCGGACGCAGTTCTCATGTTCACGTCCAGCTCCACGTTGTTTAAATATCAAATGCACTGGCGCGTCTGTTCACCCATGGGCGTCTGGTCTAAACCAGGTGTGTGTTCAGGAGCATTGTTGGAGCGTTGCTATTGTGAGGAACTGAAAACGACTGCGCCATTGACCAACACACACCTGCTCTAAAGTCAATAGCGCAGTGTTTTTTGTTTTATTTAAAGGGTGTGTTAGTAATATGAGCCTATAGGAGGTGCACATCGCACACACTCTGATTATTACACACACAGGGATGCATAGCAGCACACACACGTTTGAATATTAAAAATAAAAGGATTCCTCTCTGGAGAAGCGTTCAGTCTTTCCGCTCGCATGTAAATAGTGAATCCGCCATGGTGTGAGCGCAACTGGCTTTTAAAGGGAATGGGAGATGAGACTCTGACCCTAACCCTAACACACCCATGGCTCATTAAGAGACGAGGCACAACCCTTTTGGATCATGCGCCGGGCGCGCCGACCGTTTTTCCCATCGTTAAACTAGCAAAAGTGGATTCAGACACGCTCTAAGAGCAGCCGCTTTAGACCATGATCAGATTGGGACCAAAGTTTAAAGAGAAGCGTCTCCTTCAAGACTTTGATATAAACGCCCACTGCCGCATATGAAATAAGTATTACACGTGGAACTCTTTTGAAAGAGCTGCGGAGATTAGCTAATCGTGAAGCCTTGATTACAGATCTCCTCATAACTACAGACGCTTTCATCATAACTAACACACTGAGATTCATCGAGCAGACGCCGTCATTGATTATACCGGCAGATTTGTGCTGCTAAAGTGATTGACAGCTCCAGTGATCATACGCAGGATTGGACACCCGTGATCTACTGAAATACAGGATTTCAAGGTAAATCTGAAAGGGAAGGAATGGATGTTGATGATAATGTATTACTTCTGGAAGCATGTTTGCATGTTTACTATCACTTAGGTTGTTTCAATGTGCAATGACTGAAATATTTCAAGTTGATATTTCATCTTTGTAATCCCTCTTATTAATGTGAGACTCACTGTATAGGCTGTATTTTGTACATGGACCTTGTTAATAAACCGTTAGTCCAGTCAGGACAACGTTTAATATAGTATGTAAGGTGGGCAGATTACAGGCCAAGATCAGTTTGGAGGTTTATGACTAAACTTCATGTGATTTCTCCTGAAGAATGATGAATTATCTGCCAATGTTCTGGTTTATTTTGGTAAATGACGGAAAACTTTTGGTTAACACAAGTCTGGAGGAAGGTTTCCTCCCAAAGTTTCTCCCTCATCTACATGAACATCCTAGGGAGCTTTTCCTTTTTGCTCTGCTTTCTTTGTCTTTTTATCTTCAGTTGTTTTATTCTGTAAAGCTGCTTTGTGTATTTTAAAACATGCATATCAGTTGAAATGGGAAGAAAACCCTCCCCGTCTGTCTCTGACATGGAGATCATTTGTAGAAGTACCTTGGGATTTCCGCTGACAGACTTGAGTGGACGGACAACACCGAGACGTCTACAAGAAACACCAAAGCCGAGGATCAGTAAGAGCCATACAAACACAGGGCACACAGAGAGATCAATCCCATACGACTTCAGTAACATTTGAACATTTTTAGCTTGACGGACACATTTACATGCTGTCAACAAATGATGAGAAAGACAGACCCTGAGACGGCGCAGACCCACAGCCGCTCCCGTGAGACTCAATATTTTCCATATGGATGAAGAAATGCAGGTGAAGGAGCTGTAGACCGTCCAGCGGGACTCTTACCTTTCCCACAGACGGGCCGTAGGTGGAGGGAATCGGGTGCCTTATCAGTCCTAATGATTAGACAGCTGGAAGTTATTTTCCAGTCCTAGTTTCAGATTAGGCTCCAAAACCCCCACTGGACAATCCAGCCTTTCCATGACAAGGACAGATGGAGATGTTCTGACATGCATTACGATCTGATATGAGTGCATTTTACATCAATGCCATGATTTTACCCGTGGTTATCTCTGGGCCCGTGATTTTAACCATGCCGTGGCTGTTCATCAGTCTCACAAGACTGTCTTAATAAATCACTGGACTTCCAGGATCCAGGATTGAAGTCTTGATCGATGGACTTGCTTCATTGTGATTGTGGATGAAAGCCTGAAAGCAATAAATACTCATCTTTATCAGGTCCTGATGATATTATATAGAAGTCCTGCTCTATTGTTCGAGATGTCTTTTTAAAAATCAAAAAACGTGGAATCACTTTCATCTGATGAATGATAAAACCATTGACAGCCAATCAGAATGGACCGTTTTCACATTTCTGGGGTTCAGAAGTCGCCATGGGTAAACTTTGAACAGAAACTTCAACAAGTACAGTTTTTGCATTTCCAATAGCAACATATATATATAGTGGACTCTAACCTCTTAAACTCCAAGGACCCTGATAAGGTCAAGTATATACTTTAAATTTTAAATGTCTGTGGAGGAGCTCTGACCTCATATGTGGTACCATTATACTTTCTGGAGATATGCATCACTGAATTTGTTTAAAAAAAAAGTAACTTATTTAAACTAAATTACTCTGGGACCATTTCTGCCTGGATTTGTCCTACCCGAATTGAAAAGCTTCCCATACCCACATACAGTGATCTAAATACACAATTTTGGTGTCATTTTATAGGAAACCCTTTGAAGTTACTAAAACACTGCTAAAAGTGATAAACATGTAAGTATATGTTGTCTGTGCTGTAATAACCCCCCCCCCCCAAAAAAAGAGGCGCCTTTTTACTTTTTGTTTATAAATTAATTTTGAAAAAAAAATGAAAATAATTTTTGAAAGTGTAAGTGTGCTCTAGCACCCTGCAGACAGTTTTGGCTGCTTCCAGCATATGTCAGCAAACAAAAAAATTATTAAATTAACAATTAAAAAATAATTTTGTGACACTGGGATATTGCATTTACACCACTGTATATGGGGAGACTTGTATATTGGAGAGATTTGGGTAGGCGGAAATTACATAAAATAGGTAATATTCGTCCCTTCAGATCCATTTGAATAAATCTTACATGCAACATGATACAGACAAAATTCTGTTTTCTAATATTTGCTGCCATCTAGTGGAAACAGCCAAAACTGTCTGCAGGGTGCTAGAGCACACAGGGCCTGAGTTATACACTTTCAAAAATGAATTTATAACTTCATTTTTTCGTTATTATAGCTCAGACAACATATAATTATGTTTATCACGTTTAGCAGTGTTTTATGTAACTTCAAAGGGTTTCCTGTAAAATTACACCAAAATTGTGTATTTAGACCACTGTATGTGGGGATGGGAAGCTTTTGAATTTGGGTAGGACAAATCCAGGCGGAAATCCCCAAAAATGGTCCCAGAGATAAGGAGGTTAAAGAGCTTGAGTATTTAAAGCGGCAGATGACAAAACTGCAGCGTGCTTATTATAAACAGAACACTGGTGTGGACGCTAATATAGTTATCATTTATACTTATATATCGGCTTTAACAGCGGCTCGGCCTGCCCCGAGCCTCACGTGAGAGAGCGCTCTGATATCTGCTGGCCTTCTGGCTGTTTCTTACCCTCTCAACACTCCCGTTTGTTTCGCTCCAGACCCGATCTGGGTGCTGAAAGCCTCCGGCCTGCAAATCCAGCGTTCAGCACAGATGCTATACGTCAGCGGGTGATGCATGTCTCTGCTGATACACCAGACGTCTTTACATGAACCAGAAAACGTGCTATCTGATGAAGGCTCGGCTTCCCCGTTTCGCTCAGCATGACCCAGTTTTCCACTAACCAAAGAAAGAGATGCAAAAGTTCTCCAGTATGTGTTGCTCTAGAAAGACTCAGTGTTTCTAACGCCGGGGCTTCGACTGCTGCAGAAGAGCGTTTCAGAGCAGCTGCGCGACTCCTGCGGCAGACAGATTTGCCTCTCGGACCCTTCCTTTTTGAACTAGTCATCCGTCACGAGTCAGCCGCATTTCACTACATCTTAATAAAGTAATCCCCCTCTCGTTTTTTCTCCCCTTTGGAATGCTCTTGTTCTTTCTATTCCTCTTTGCTCATTCAGGCCTCTGACAATGATTTGTTTTCTTTTCAGATTCTGGGTTGAGTAGGGCCGTAGTTTATCATTACTCCGGCTTCCCTCTATATCTTTTTTTGTAAATCTTTGGCCCCCTTTCCACTCCGGGATATTTATGTGAATGTCCATGTTGTTACTGTAGGACGCTTTTTTAGTATTTCTTCTCTCCCTCGCCAGTTATTTACATGCATACACACATGAATACAGATTAGCCGTGTTTCCACTGTCTAGTCTAAAGCGGGCGTGCTAGTGCGTGTCAGTCGTGTTTCCAGCGTCGCTTCTGGGGCTTGATCGGGCCTCGTCGGGGCTTCCTAGTGGGCCAACGGCCAGGGTTTTTTGGCCCGCCGAATACCTTGGGCCAAAGTGGGCCAGCTCGGGCTTGAGGAGTGGTTACAAACAAAGGCTGAGTTTACCCGAATCTGGAGACGATGATTTCATACACCAGCTAACATCAGCTCACTTTCAGACAGCAGCAAATGTTTGAAATAACTTCTGTTTGTGATCCGATGTGGATTCTGATCATCGTATAAAGGTCCTTTCACACTGGACGCGATGGTTTTATTTTTTGATCAGCTGTTTGTGTAATGAGTGCTTCCACACCGAACGTGCTTATTTTTTCCGCTTCGACGTCGATTTTTTTTTTTACTTTCGCGCCGACAGAAAAGGCTTCAACCAATCACATACAAGGAAACAAAGGTGACGTACGACTGTGGCACTTAAATGTTACGACTGACGACTGGAAACATCGTAATATCTACACTTGAACATGACAGTCAGTGACTTGATTTTAAGAGGACAGCTCACCTTAAGCAGACTGCCAGACGCTGCTCCGGATCGATTGGTTCCCTGAGCGTTTGTCTCGTCCGATGCGGTGCCACTGTCTCTGGAGGAGCTCCTCAAATTGTCCCACGGACATTCGAAAGTAAGTGCGGCCATGATAAAGTTTTAGCTCCTGTACAAGATTAGCATACTCCCCTTCAGACTAAGACTGGGTGCACCCAAAACCTTCTTTTCGGTCTTTTAAAGAAAGTCAAAAGCTCGTCTTCACTCCATGTTTTCTCAGCTGTCGCTGCGAATGTTTTGGAATGTTGGAGCTCTGAAGCATCACAGATGTCGCAAATTCGCGTCGCGGCTGATGTGAATGGTTTTGACGCAAACTATTCGCACGCGAAATATTCGCTTTTTCGTTACACGTCAGGTGTGAAAGGGCCTTAAGGCAGAAATATTTATATGCAATGCGAAAGACTATGCTCGCTAACCATTACTATAGTAAACATGGTAAATACAACCGCTTAAAAAGATGAGACAAATCATATAGGCTATCACAATCATGTATTTATTTCATCTGTCAGTACGTCTCGTCTCTTTATCCCAGACTGTCTGATATCCATATTTAGCGCCACATATGTCATAAAATAAAGCAACTCCGTTTTTTTTGTATTGGGAGTGTGACTGGAGAAAGTGCTAAAGCTCCTCAGGTCATATTTATGGTGGAAAATTTGTAGAAATGATAATTCTTCTGTCCTGTGACTACAAATAAACAGAAACAGATGCGACTGAATAAGTACGCGTGTCCTCTTTCTTTAGTGAAATAATGGTAAATACCACTTTATTTCTGTACTGACTAATGTGCAATCTCAACACAAATGAATTCATTATGATCAATGTATCACTTGCGTGTTACGGGTTTTAGTGAAGCGCTGCGGAGCTTCTGTGGGAATGTGGCTATTGATTAGGCTATTGGTTGAACTAACATGGCCAAATATGAGTCTAATATACAGACTCTCACATTGGCATGTCTTTCCCCACCTCCTGTTCTCTCTTAATTCTCTTCACCAGGATTATTAAAGTCCACAAAGGCTCATCACATAATTAATGGCCTCACCACTTAAACCCTGACGGCTAGTCCAGTGAACCTGCCTTTGAAAAACATAGCATTTTTCAGAAACCTACGGTATAATCCATCTTGGGTCACACATGCATGTTTGGCCGATCGGAAGATGCGTGGGGGGGCGCGCTCATAAATCAGCCGTTAAGCAGTAGGGACGAGGCCGGGAGGCTACAGGGTTAATGAATTTCTCCGGCTGGATGGGGGTCGTCGAGGGTCCCGGCGAGGGATAAGGCTGGATGCGTAGGAGCAGGTTGTCCAGAGAGGACCCATCAGTCAGATCAAAGGTGTCTGCCGGGAAGGTCAGCGCTCTCGGCCAAAGACCTGTCCTGAGCCAGAGAGACCGAAGAACACTAATAAACAGGGCTGTGTGTGCGATACAACGTTGTATTTCAGAATACACACAAGAAAAATGTGATTCGTGCCAAAAAAGTTAAATACACACACACACTTTCAGCAATATTTGTGTTAGGATTGTGTACAGTACACAGATACACTTCCCCAAAGAAAACGTTTGTCATTATTACACTTTATAATTTTATCCTAAAATCAAAACACTTTTGTCTTTTTGCCATGCATGTGTACATTTTCACATTCACTGGTCCAGCGCTCCACCGACTGCCACTAGAGGTCAATGGTTAACTCCATTTTGGCTCAGAATGGACTGTTTTCTCAAGGGTGACATGTTGAAGATTTAGAGCGAGGCCTCAGCTCCGGCGCTGTAATTGTTGGTTAAACCTCCTTTAATCCAAAGGATTTTCTACACAACTGATCATTTGTCATGACCACCATTAATATCTGAAGACATTCCTCAATCAAATACATTAAAAAACGATGCACTCAGGTGGGCTTAAACGGCGAAAGAGATTGTCATAATCAGCTTTAACTCTTAGGATAACACTGTAACATTTGTGTAGTTACGTTTATTGTGAGAGTTATTCATAAAGGCGTGTGGTTTGGCCAGGGTTGGGAAGGTTACTTTTCAAATGTATTTCACTACAGATTACAAAATACATGCTTTAAAAAGTCATTTGTAATGTATTTCGTGAGATTACACAAGTTTTGTAACTTAATCTAAATACTTTAGAATACTTTGGAACACTAATAAGGCATGAAACACTAACACGGGACTTATTATTTTAAACAACATCAGTTTTCCACAATATTTCTTCAAGCTACATATTGATGCTCAAGAAAAAAACACGATGCATTAAGATCTGGGGTGTGTGAACTTTCTGAATCGGATGAACAGGGTAAATTGTACTTATTTTGTCTTCTGGGAAATAAAAACGGTAAAATCTCACAATTCTGACTTTTTTTTCTCACAATTGCGAGTTATAAAGTCAGAATTGTGTGTGATAAAAAGTGTTTTTTTTATTAAAGTAGCAATTCTGAGAAAAGAGTCTTTTTTCCTCCTCATAATTGTATCATCAGGGAACGACACACACACTCACACACACACACAGTCGTGGATCATCAGGGAACGACACACACACTCACACACACACAGTCGTGGATCATCAGGGAACGACACACACACACACAGTCGTGGATCATCAGGGAACGACACACACTCACACACACAGTCGTGGATCATCAGGGAACGACACACACTCACACACACAGTCGTGGATCATCAGGGAACGACACACACACTCACACACACACAGTCGTGGATCATCAGGGAACGACACACACACACACAGTCGTGGATCCTCAGGGAATGACATTCAGATTCAAGGGTTTGTACTTTTGAATGTGGCGATTTGTATAAATTCAGTCATTTTGTCTTGTGGAGTGTGTAAACATCTATTATGTGAAATATCTTATTCAGGACAGGACTAAATAAAAGTAACATGCAAATGTTTTGCATCCTCTCATTTTATTAAAATTATTACAATTTTGCATATTCTGCGAGGGTTATGAAACTTATGATCAGAACTGTATCTGAGGAGAGTCTGAGAATCACCGATCACTGTTTACATTAATGTTTAAATGAAATTAATGACATTAAAATTCAAAGTAATCACTCTGGTAATCTAAAATACTCTTCAGATGTAACTGTAATCTGATTACCACCCATTTAAAATGTAACTAATGAAATACAGTTACTCAAATGTTGTATTTTAAATACATAACTCAGTCACATGTGTTTCATAACTCCCCAGCCCTGGGTATGGCATAGATTTATGCCACCGTTGCATTAAATAAATTCAGAATTCAAGGAAGAATCTGTTACATTTATTCTGTTTTCTATGTACATTTGATTGTATGTACAGCATGTTTGTATGTTTTTGACAGTTTTTCATAAGCATTCAAATTTTTAAACCAGTTTTTTTCCTTTTTTTTTTTAGCTAAAAAGAAAGTTTGACTACAAAACTCAAAGTAATAAAAAAAGTCAACCTAGCAAATGGCCATTAAGGTACAGTAACAGAAAGTTTTATAATACAAGAAAAATAAATACTATTAACAGGAAAAAAAAAAATCTGCCGACTACAAGTGTCCAAAAATAAACATTTCCATACCAAAGTTAAAGTTACTACATGTTGCATGTAAATCAAAAACAATCTTAGATGTTCTGAAGCATTTCTGAGTTATTAACTCTGATGTTACTCATCCGGTTCGTCTGTGATTACGAGCTTATAGTACTGTTGAACTACCAGTCTGTTGTATTGTAGCTTGTATTGAGTGTAACCGTTTAGTAAAAAGTGCTCATTTACCCACTTCATGTTACTGATGTTTTGCATCATGGACTTGGACTGGTAGTTTAGAGACACAAAGATACATAAATGATTTCTCAAGTGAAAAAACTTGTAATATATCCCTGAACAAAATGTGTTAGTCTTCACCAACTAAAAATCAGCACTTCTGCCGTGATTTGAGAGACAAATGGTGCTCGCTGAGCAGTTTTGTTTTTCCATTAGTCTACAGATAAGATCCCAAAGACTTGTTCTATAACATATCGCCTTTCAAAGTACAGTCAACTCAAACAATGAAAAAAAATACTATAAAACTGGATGTTTCCTCAATTCCTCAGCCATCTTTTTTAATAAAAGGTTGGCATCTTGCACTCTAAAAAATGCTGGGTTAAAAACAACCCAAGTTGGGTTGAAAATGGACAAACCCAGCAATTGGGTTGTTTAAACCCAGCGATTGGGTTGTTTTAAGCCAGCAATTGGGTTGTTTTAACTCAGCGATTGGGTTGTGTTAACCCAGCGATTGGGTTGTTTTAACTCAGCGATTGGGTTGTGTTAACCCAGCGATTGGGTTGTTTTAACTCAGCGATTGGGTTGTTTTAACTCAGCGATTGGGTTGTGTTAACCCAGCGATTGGGTTGTTTTAACTCAGCGATTGGGTTGTTTTAACTCAGCGATTGGGTTGTGTTAACCCAGCGATTGGGTTGTTTTAAGCCAGCGGTTGGGTTGTTTTAAGCCAGCGGTTGGGTTGTTTTAAGCCAGCTATTGGGTTGTTTTAACCCAGCGATTGGGTTGTTTTAACTCAGCGATTGGGTTGTTTTAACCCAGCGATTGGGTTGTTTTAAGCGAGCGATTGGGTTGTTTTAACCCAACGATTGGGTTGTTTTAAGCCAGCGGTTGGGATGTTTTAACCCAGAGATTGGGTTGTTTTAAGCCAGCGGTTGGGTTGTTTTAAGCCAGCTATTGGGTTGTTTTAACCCAGCGATTGGGTTGTTTTAACTCAGCGATTGGGTTGTGTTAACCCAGCGATTGGGTTGTTTTAAGCCAGCGGTTGGGTTGTTTTAAGCCAGCTATTGGGTTGTTTTAACCCAGCGATTGGGTTGTTTTAACTCAGCGATTGGGTTGTTTTAACCCAGCGATTGGGTTGTTTTAAGCGAGCGATTGGGTTGTTTTAACCCAACGATTGGGTTGTTTTAAGCCAGCGGTTGGGATGTTTTAACCCAGAGATTGGGTTGTTTTAAGCCAGCGGTTGGGTTGTTTTAAGCCAGCTATTGGGTTGTTTTAACCCAGCGATTGGGTTGTTTTAACTCAGCGATTGGGTTGTTTTAACCCAGCGATTGGGTTGTTTTAAGCGAGCGATTGGGTTGTTTTAACCCAACGATTGGGTTGTTTTAAGCCAGCGGTTGGGATGTTTTAAGCCAGCGGTTGGGATGTTTTAACCCAGCGACTGGGTTGTTTTAACCCAGCGATTGGGTTGTTTTAAATCAGCGACTGGGTTGTTTTAACCCAGCGATTGGGTTACATGTTTACTTAAAACATCCCAATTGCTGGGTTTGTCCATTTTCAACCAACTTGGGTTGTTTTTAACCCAGCATTTTTTAGAGTGTGGTGCATTTGTCCTTGCATTGAAAGGGAAATGTCTTTGTCCCTGATGTACGGTCACTGTCATGCATGTGTGTCTCACGTTACTGTCCTGCTCACACACGGAGACGTTCGTCGGCCAGTTGAACTGGTGTTTATGGCACGAGTCTCACAAGGCAGCCTGGACATATAAAAGATCTCTCCTCCGTGTTGGGGATCCAGTTAGCTGCCTTCATTCCAGTCGGGCATGATGCTGACGCTGTGCACGGCGTGGTACTGGTGCGGCGAGAGCGTGCGAGGGATGCCGTGAGTGTACAAGTACTCGTTTCCCTGCAGGCCGGTGGTCGGCGACTGGATTCCCGCACTTGGACTGCACTGGCGGCCCAGCGGCTGATGAGGCATCGAGCCCTGGTACATGGCGTGGGCGTCGCCCAGCTGCGGGGAGGCGTGGCCTGCGACGCCGCTCAATCTGGACACCAGGGGTCCGGAGGTGAAGTGAGCCGAGAAGTGCTGATAGGGCAGCCGCTCCATCTGCTGCATGGTGGTCACGGAGCAGCCGCCGTACGGCGAGACGCCCGCCCAGGTGTTGCAGCTGATGTCTTCCAGGCTGGGCACGGGCTCGGCGGACTGCGACGCGCTGGCGTACATGCACGCCTGCCGCTGGCCGGACTCGGCCCTGTAGGGGGCGCCGCTGAGACCCAGAGACTGCGAGTAGCTCACGGGCCGGTAGTAGTGGTCGTCCTCGCTGGATGAGCTCTCCACGTAGCTCTTCTTGTACGAGTGCTCTCCCGCGTGACAGTCGTCCTCAGCTGCGCACAGACAAAATGGGACGGAAATTAATTTTGCACCAGATAGAAATCAAACGGCACTGAATCATTGCTATTCGATTTGGCAGTGCCACTGTAAAAAGTCCTAACTTAAACGGGAAAAACCTCATTTATAACCGTTGCGTACACACAAAACAGGCCCTGAACGCGCCGTACGCCACAAAAGTTGGGATTTATAAAACACAAACTTGATCTGTACGCGAACTCTGAGCCATGTGTACGATCCGATTGGCGACACCGATGGCGATCTGAAGGAAAACACTTTAAATCCTCATTATGATCCCAATCATAAATGCAGTGCATGCTCACAATGACAGTAAATAAATAAAAGAATGATTTAAACTCTGTTTTACATCTGATACACACATTTAGATTAAATATGCCATTCTCATTAATGGAGATAAGCTCTTAAATGACATGAAATCATTATCCAGAAGTTACAGCATTCTTTATATTCTAATAAACAGAAATATTTGTGGTGGATGCGCTGCTTTTGAACACTTTTCCTGTGTTTGAATGTTTTAACTACAGCGAGGATTGAGATCGGTGTATAATAATAGCAGAATAATGATCAATAATGCACAATCTGTTTCCATTTAAAATATAAAGCAATTAAAAATACTATTTGTCCAGTGGAAAAGATCTAGAAAAACTTTCTCCGAAATGTATTTTATAATATTTTGATTTATTTATTCATTAACAAGGTAAGGATAGGCTCCTGAATGATTTTCAGCAATGTAACGTGACGGCACATCTGTATCTCATATTTTCATAATGTCTTTGGAATCACGTGGATGAATATGCATATGCAAATGATATGCAGATGAGGATATGCATAGGCGTTGTAGCGTATATCTTCGGCAGAGGCTATTTACACTAAGTGAAAATAACACATTTTCTTAGCGATAGATGCTATTTACTAAGTGAAAATAGTGATACAGTGGGGAGAACAAGTATTTGATACACTGCCGATTTTGCAGGTTTGCCCACTTACAAAGCATGTAGAAGTCTATAATTTTTATCATAGGTACTCTTCAACTGTGAGAGACGGAATCTAAAACAAAAATCCAGAAAATCACATTGTATGATTTTTAAATAATTAATTAGTATTTTACTGCATGACATAAGTATTTGATCACCTACCAACCAGTAAGAATTCCGGCTCTCACAGACCTGTTAGTTTTTCTTTAAGAAGCCCTCCTGTTCTCCACTCATTACCTGTATTAACTGCACCTGTTTGAACTCGTTACCTGTATAAAAGACACCTGTCCACACACTCAATCAAACAGACCTCTCCACAATGGCCAAGACCAGAGAGCTGTGTAAGGACATCAGGGATAAAATTGTAGACCTGCACAAGGCTGGGATGGGCTACAGGACAATAGGCAAGCAGCTTGGTGAGAAGGCAACAACTGTTGGCGCAATTATTAGAAAATGGAAGAAGTTCAAGATGACGCTCAATCTCCCTCGGTCTGGGGCACCATGCAAGATCTCACCTCGTGGGGCATCATTGATCATGAGGAAGGTGAGGGATCAGCCCAGAACTACACGGCATGACCTGGTCAATGACCTGAAGAGAGCTGGGACCACAGTCTCAAAGAAAACCATTAGTAACACACTACGCCGTTATGGATTAAAATCCTGCAGCGCACGCAAGGTCCCCCTGCTCAAGCCAGCGCATGTCCAGGCCCGTCTGAAGTTTGCCAATGACCATCTGGATGATCCAGAGGAGGAATGGGAGAAGGTCATGTGGTCTGATGAGACAAAAATAGAGCTTTTTGGTCTAAACTCCACTCGCCGTGTTTGGAGGAAGAAGAAGGATGAGTACAACCCCAAGAACACCATCCCAACCGTGAAGCATGGAGGTGGAAACATCATTCTTTGGGGATGCTTTTCTGCAAAGGGGACAGGACGACTGCACCGTATTGAGGGGAGGATGGATGGGGCCATGTATCGCGAGATCTTGGCCAACAACCTCCTTCCCTCAGTAAGAGCATTGAAGATGGGTCGTGGCTGGGTCTTCCAGCATGACAACGACCCGAAACACACAGCCAGGGCAACTAAGGAGTGGCTCCGTAAGAAGCATCTCGAGGTCCTGGAGTGGCCTAGCCAGTCTCCAGACCTGAACCCAATAGAAAATCTTTGGAGGGAGCTGAAAGTCCGTATTGCCCAGCGACAGCCCCGAAACCTGAAGGATCTGGAGAAGGTCTGTATGGAGGAGTGGGCCAAAATCCCTGCTGCAGTGTGTCCAAACCTGGTCAAGAACTACAGGAAACGTATGATCTCTGTAATTGCAAACAAAGGTTTCTGTACCAAATATTAAGTTCTGCTTTTCTGATGTATCAAATACTTATGTCATGCAATAAAATGCAAATTAATTACTTAAAAATCATACAATGTGATTTTCTGGATTTTTGTTTTAGATTCCGTCACTCACAGTTGAAGAGTACCTATGATAAAAATTACAGACTTCTACATGCTTTGTAAGTGGACAAACCTGCAAAATCGGCAGTGTATCAAATACTTGTTCTCCCCACTGTATATTCTATTTACACCATGTGACAGTAGCAGTTCTTTGCGATATGTGTAAACAGTAATTAGATGCTATTTATATTTTATTTTGGCAGATACATACTATTTACACCTCAGTATTGTTGTACATTAACAGGATGCAATAATAACATAGAGTGTAAATGATTATATTTATTAAAATTATTAAATGGATGCCGCCTTAATGGGACAATAAAAGCCCTCCCTACCCCTAACCCTACCCAATAAATGCTTTTATTATTATTAAACATTTCGTTAGGCACTTTATTTCCACTTTTAGAACATTTTCTTCATTTGTATTGAAAGTAAATGCCTTTCCGATGTGATGTGTGATGGGAAAAGGGAGAAGAACCTTATAAATCTGAACACTTTTGTGCGTACGCACACTTTTAGGATGAAATCTATGGAAAATTTTATAAATGAGTGATTTTTGTGCACTAAAAGCTAAAGTTTTCCGAAGTGACCCCACCTTTCCTCTTGATGCAGTGATAGTCTGGTCCGTGTTCGTGGGGCAGCGGGTACGAGGACTGGGCCGGGGGCAGCAGGTCCTGGGACGAGCTGGACACGCCGTTCTCACAGGAGAACTGAGAGCTCATGCTGCCGGGAGTCGATAGGCCTTGGACGTCTCCGCCGAACGGACTCTGGCTGGTGCCGACCCGCTGACGCACAGTGCTGCGCGGGACCACCGGATACTCCTTGGTGCTTTAGAGAACAGAAGAGAGCCATGGCACACACTCACATGATAACTAACCACATCCACCACTCCACTAGAGTAATCTCTTCACCATCTGTCTGCGACGGGAGCTTTTTCATGCCAATTAATCTATGAAAGATGCATTAATTCCTTGAGTATTTCTTTTGAACCACTGACCTGGTTTCCAGTTGGTCCGTGTTTAACTAAGACCAGACCTGCTTCGTCTCAGTGCTTGACAGTGGAGGACAGATAGGATATCAGGACCTTTGACTTCTACCAAGCACCACGGTGGACTTTCTTTATTCTCTCTGTATTTTTTATGACGCATTACTTTGGTTCCCTGTCTTTTTAACGAATTGCCTGTAAGTCACCTCGGATAAAAGCGTCTGCAGAATGAATAACATTAATAGTAGTGTATCGTGCAGTCTTTAGTTGGGTCTTAAAGTCTTCAGCTCATTATCTGGAAACTCAATAGAAGGCTCTCGCGGGAGACATTACTCAGTTCTTTCTCTGCTTGTTTGAAAGTAACAACAGACAAAGTTAACTACGGTATGGAAAGAGCATTGCTGTTTTTTCCTAGTGTATCATGAAGTCTGTCATTTTGGAGTGGACAACGCCTGTGTTGGCGGCTGTGGGCCCTACGACCAGATTTTCTGCTTTGAAAATGTGTTTTTCCACACTCTGTACAGCCGTCATCTGGAGAAAATAAGACCACGAGCCATGTGGTCTCTGCCTCCACCGGACCAACTATATCACAACTGCAGACAAGAGTTCTGGATCGACATAGAGCCACGGCTGTAGGGGGAGTGGACGGTTTTCAAGAGGAACACTCGCATTACAAGTGTCCCCTCAGCCCTCGTGAAAGCCTCCGTCTCTGGTTTGTGTCCGAGCATTGATTAACTCTACCCTGTTTAGTTCAGGTTTAATCAGCCTGGCCATCTGAAGACGCTGGTCACTTCTCCTGCTATCTGTAAGACACCTATAGAAAGACCTAATTTGGCTCTCTGTAAAATTTCAGAAGTTGACTTTATTGAGTTACTCAACGTATGGAACAATGTATGGAAGCTTGTATGAAGTAAATTAGGTCATTAAACAGAGGCGGACAGTAGTGGAGTATCAGAGTGTTTTTCTTTGGAAAACTTTTACTTCACAACATTCCATAGCATAATACTGTACTTTTTACTGCACTACATTTCATATTGAATATCATTTAGTGCTTACATTAAAAATCTAGTGCTGCTCAAGTAAAAGTAATTCAAAGTTTTACTTGAGTACAAGTAAAAAAGTACTACATTTTTAATGTAATTAAGTATTAAAGATAAAAAAAACCTTTTATTTATGAAATGTAGTGCAGTAAAAAGTACGACATTAGTAAAAGTTTTCCAAAGAAAAACACTGATAAAGTACATATACTTGAAAAATGTACTTGAGTAGAAAGTAAAAATACTTCACTACTGTCCACCTCTGTAATTAAAGGAAAAAGGTAACTGTGACTTTTCTTTTTAATATCACAATTTTGACCCCCCCCCCCCCCCTCAGTTTAAATCGCGCAATTCTGATATTATAACTCGCATTTATCATAATATACAGTCAAAGCAAAACTGATTCAAAATAAAGTGACATACCCAAAAACTCTTCATACCAGTAAAACTGATTTCAGAAAATGATTCCCACACTTTGAGCTGAGCATGTTTTGCTGAAGTGTTTGCTCTTTAATTGCTAATGTGACCTTTGACACCACAGACTGAACTAAATGAAGCATTGCTTGGTCATTGGTTGAGCTAAATTGGTATTATCTAATTGTGTTCTTAAATTGAACAGCTGATTGGTTGATTGTAATCCATTACACACCTTTCTATCAAAGTTATCTGACATTATCAAGATGAGTTTGTTCAGTTTAACTCGGAGTTCTGCTCATATTTT
This sequence comes from Coreius guichenoti, assembly GCA_039654105.1. Lineage (NCBI taxonomy): Eukaryota > Metazoa > Chordata > Actinopteri > Cypriniformes > Gobionidae > Coreius > Coreius guichenoti. The sequence continues at coordinate 54,275,251 of CM077169.1, read as the reverse complement.
ATTACCATTTTCTAAACTATAGTGAATAAACTGATAATGTGAGAAATGTTGAAGGTGTCTGAATGGATTTTGCTTTGACTGTATAAATAAGTCAGAATTTCAATGTCCTTTTGCTTATTTTTTATTCCGTGGCAGAAACAAGCTTCCATACTGTCGGTCTCTTGGTGTGTGTTTTGTTCTTGTTGTCTTTTAATATGGTTTGTTTTATTGTTGTTCAGCACATTGGCCAATACTCTGTTGTTTTAAAGTGCTTTATAAATTAACTAACTAACTAACCAAAAACTCTAAAACATTTAGTTCTCAATTACAAATATTTATGTCATCATAAAAAATAATAATGATTTAATGCTCATAAGCCTCATCACAAGAAGTTCTTGCTTTTAATATTAACTAAATGGCCAAAAAATGACTTTAGTAAATACTTATGTCATGTCAACTTTTTCTATATTCAGTAGTTCCTAATAGTTTGTCTGACAAAACAAAAGTGCTGATATGTTTGTTTATCAATATAATGAACTCATTACGCAAGCGCCGGATTATATAAATACTCTAAAAATGCTTGGTTAAAAACAACCCAAGTTGGGTTGAAAATGGACAAACCCAGTGGTTGGGTTGTTTTAGCTCAGTGGTTGGGTTGTTTTATCCCAGTGATTGGGTTGTTTTAGCTCAGCGGTTGGGTTGTTTTAGCCCAGTGATTGGGTTGTTTTAGCCCAGCAGTTGGGTTGTTTTAACCCAGTGATTGGGTTGTTTTAGCCCAGTGATTGGGTTGTTTTAGCTCAGCGGTTGGGTTGTTTTAGCCCAGTGATTGGGTTGTTTTAGCCCAATGATTGGGTTGTTTTAACCCAGTGATTGGGTTGTTTTAGCTCAGCGGTTGGGTTGTTTTAGCCCAGTGATTGGGTTGTTTTAGCCCAGTGGTTGGGTTGTTTTAGCCCAGCAATTGGGTTGTTTTATCCCAGCGGTTGGGTTGTTTTAACCCAGCGATTGGGTTGTTTTATCCCAGCGATTGGGTTGTTTTAGCCCAGCGGTTGGGTTGTTTTAGCCCAGCGATTGGGTTGTTGTAGCCCAGCGGTTGGGTTGTTTTAGCCCAGTGGTTGAGTTGTTTTAGCCCAGCGATTGGGTTGTTTTATCCCAGGGGTTGGGTTGTTTTAGCCCAGCGATTGGGTTGTTTTAGCCCAGCGGTTGGGTTGTTTTAGCCCAGCGATTGGGTTGTTTTAGCCCAGCGGTTGGGTTGTTTTAGCCCAGCGGTTGAGTTGTTTTAGCCCAGCGATTGGGTTGTTTTATCCCAGGGGTTGGGTTAAATGTTTGCCCAACCTGCTGGGTAGTTTTATTTAACTCAACTATTGTTTAAAAATCACTGTATTGCTGGCTTAAAATGAACCCAAAATATGTTGGAAATTAACATTTATTAATAAGTTTAATGAATAATAATTAAACAATAAACATTTATTAAATTGCTTATTTAATAAATGTTCACCTTTTGATTATTATTGTTGCTTCTAGTAATTATGTGTCTGATTTTTTATTTCGGGTTAATTTTAAGCCAGTCATACTGTAATTTTTAAACAATAGTTGAGATAAACCTTAGATGGAACTGGACAAATATTCTGAATGTTCCAATCTAATATGACTTCTGACCTGTAATGTTGCCAGAATCATAATCATACACTATCTGTTCGTCGGCCAGAGGAGAACTGGCACCCCGACTGAGCCTGGTTTCTCCCAAGGTTTTTTTCTCCATTCTGGCCCTGAAGGAGTTTTGGTTCCTTGCCACCGTCGCCTTTGGCTTTTGGCTTGCTCAGTTGGGGACACTTAAATTTCAACTATATTACTGATCTGCCCACATTGACACTATATGATAATTGAACTCTGTTGTAAATAAAGGTGACTTAAATAAAACTGCACGTTGGGCAAACATTTAACCCAACCGCTGGGTTTGTCAATTTTCAACCCAACTTGGGTTGTTTTTAACCCAGCATTTTTTTCAGTGATATATAAACTCAGAATTTCAATAAACTTTTCCTTATTTTTTGCAGCCTGTCAGAGCTCTTACTCAAGCCTTAAGGTCTTAGTCAGTTTTGATTGTTCAGAGGACTCGTTTTAAGCGAAGGCATGACCGAAGAGATGGAAAACTCTACCGCCTCACATTAGACTTGCTCCAACTTTAAACATTTCTAAAAGTCGTCTGAAAGCACATTTTCTTTAGCTTTTAAAGTGATGAGGCATTGTCCGTATGTGGTGTTTTCATGGTGTGTGTTTTGTTCTTGTTGTCTTTTAATATGGTTTGTTTTATTGTTGTTCAGCACATTGGCCAATACTCGAACTAATCAAAAACTCTAAAACATTTACTTCTCAATAATGCAGAATGCAATAATGGTTTAATGTTCAGCAGCCTCATCACCAGACCTGACATTGCAAGTTCTTGCTGTTTATTAACTAAATGGTCAAAAAACGACTTTAGTATATGTGACCCTGGAGCTCAACACCAGTCATGATCTCACGGGTATATCTGTGGCAATAGCCAACAATACATTGTGTGGGTCAAAATTATCCACTTTTCTTTTATGCCAGAAATCATTAGGATATTAAGATCATGTTCCATGAAGATATTTTGTACATTTCCTACCATAAATATATCAAAAATGTATTATTAGTAGTAATATGCCTGGCTAAGGACTTCATTTGGACAACTTTAAAGGAGATTTTCTCAATATTTAGATTTTTTGCACCCTCAGATTCCAGATTTTCAAATAGTTGTATCTCGACCAAATATTGTCCTAACAAAACATACATCAATGGAAAGATTATTTATTCAGCTTTCAGTTTCAAAGAATTTACCCTTTTGACTGGTTTCTGGTCCAGGGTCACATATACTTTATATCATGTCACCCTTTTCTGTCCTCAATAGATCCTAATAGTTTGTCTGACAGAACAAAAGTGCAGAAATGTTTGTTTATAAATATAATGAACTCATGTCGGATCATGAAAACTCGTCACAGACTGAGACTCACCTCTGCATTCTTGACATGCGATGCAGCTCCATATCGTCGCTTCCACGAAAGCCCTTTGCGAAGGGATTGTTCTCGATCTTCAGCTGGGTGATCTGTGAAACAACCAACACACACGTGTGACTCGGTCTTTTCATTCATCTGAAGCAAACAATGAGAGCCTCAACCGGATTTGAACTGCAGATATCTTGTTATTACTGGCATGAGAGCATCTTACAGCCCAAGAGATTATGAGATGTTACTCCTGAACGCTGCATCTTGGCAGACGAAGCAGGAAAACTCAAAAGATGATTTATAGATTGGCTTGTATTGCCGTTTTACCATTTGCAGTAATTTGCTCACTGATTGTCTTGTATGTTTCTGTTAATGAGGAAAACAACCACTTCAATGTCTTCAGTCTTTTAATGCATATCTTAGATGTATGAAACTGACTGGTGGTTCACTGTTTTTATTCTTCTTGGTCAGCAGATGATGAAAAGATGAGCTCTTCATGCGGCTCTGAGGTTTGGTTGAAGCAAAACATCTGTCAGTTTGGTGTAGATTTTTGTCTTTGCATAAACCTGAAAATGTGTCTAATAATTCCACATGTGAAGCACCAATAATTAATGTTAATCCTGTGTGATATCATCTGTGACCCTGGAGCTCAACACCAGTCATGATCTCACGGGTA
>CM077169.1:54124076-54269076 GCA_039654105.1 Coreius guichenoti | reverse complement strand
ACACAGACATCGAATAATTTTATCATAAGCGCATAATGCCATTATGTATTAAGGAAATAATTATTTTATCTCGTTATTTAGTTGTATTTTGTGCAAACCGCTTTCCGTCTCAGTATTTTCAAGAGAATGACATGCGTAACATTTGCGAGGTAGAAATGTCTTGGTTTGGGAGATAAAATATTAAACAATAATTTTGAATTCACGAATATTCTGAGAAACACAACAGAGGACCAAATAAAAAATCACGTTTTCATAATGTTTAATAGCCACATAACATTTCGGACATGTTTTATTCTTTTTTGTTTGCTAAGTAGAATATAATTCATGCATGTCTAATAACACACGCGTTACTTTATTAACAGAATCTCTGCAGACGCGTTTGATTTCTGGAGAATCGCTTAACTCATTTCCTGAATTCAAGGTTAAAATCTAAGCATGCACTGAGATAATATATAATATAATTATATAAAACGGCGTGTTAGCCTACATAATATCATACTAAATAGTATCATAATAATTCCCAGTTACAATTAGCATCAATATTTTTGATATCTGAGCAATCTCAATTTTTTCCCCACTATGGCTCGTAATTTGAATAAATCATTCCACCAATCAGAAATCAATCTCTGTGTCACTGACCCGGAGCAGATAATTCTATACTAATTCAATAATTCATACACAAAAAAAAAAAAAAAATGAGTTTCTTACTTCAGAATGTTAAAAATGATTTCAATGATATTATTGTAATGATCGATCGATCTTACCTTATGGTTCTGGTAAGACGTGACCGCGATGAAGGCCGTCTCCGGGAACACATGTGTGCAGAAAGCCGTGTTTTTGGACCCAAATCCATTATTTTCATCTGCCTTCACGATGTGGATCCTGGGTTGATATTTATGCATGGAATTTAGGATGATCTGGAAAGAAAATAGAGCTTAAATATGACGAACAAGCGCCTCATAATCAAATGCGTATTATGTATCGGATAATATAGCTACAATGATGTATAATATAGCTAAAGATAATTCATATAAAATGATGCTACCATGCATGATTAATTTAAGTGCGAAAGAACGATGCTTATAAATTATGAAATGTATGTCTGAAAGTTTTTCATCTTAAACTTTTTTTTTTTTTTTTTCATTTTTTAAATGCGAGATCAATATTTGTTGCGCTCCGTCTTTAACTTTCTTTGGACAAGCCCAAATGTAATGTCGGACTTAGTTACACACACTTTGCGGCTTTTAATACATGCACAAACAGTTTTGTCCATCTGTAAAAACGATACCTTTCCTAACAGAGTCGAAGATTCACACGAGTGCTGAAAATCTCCAGTTCACTTTTACACAGAACATTGCTTTTTGTTCAAGTTCTTGTCGGCTCTCTTTTCTAACTCAAACGTGTGTGTGTGTGTATAATGTAGGCTACTTTGTCTAAACTTTGCCTTCTGAATGTGGATGCCAAGTGTACACACACACACATGCATTCCTCTTTTCCATTTTCATGCGTTTTCCCCTCATGCATTCTCCAAACAACGGCAGTTTCTGCTTTGATCAGTGCCATCGGTCCAGTCCCTCTTGGCTCAAATCAGCCCTGAGACTTGGAGAGCAGGGCTTGCTGTAAACTTAAACATCGCTCTCAGCTGAGAATATTGCTTTTGCTCCAGATGCACAAGATGATTTATTGTTAAAGGCTACTAAAAAATGCATTGCTTTAAAATGTGATGTCAAAATAAAAGTCACTGAAGGCCTAGTTGGATGATGCAACCAAACAGCTCTGTCCAAAAGAATATTTGGAGATCATGGACATCAGAAAGGTTTTTTTGCGGGACCACCCACTCGGAGCGCAGCATTTGTCTGTTCTGGATGCCTCCGTTTCTCCATTTGCCCTATGATAGTCTTTAATGATAGTGAGCGATCACTGAATGTTGGCCCACGCTTTCATGTTCCCGACATCACAGGGACTCTGAAACCCTGCAGATGAACAGCCTTTGTATACCTCTGTCCATCACTCATCACACTCTGTCATTAGATATAAACAGTTTGAAGCGCAGTTATCCAAACTCTGATATTTCTGCATGGCAGGGAATGTGTACGCCAATTGATGAATGGGACTAAAATGATCAAAGCCAAAGCTTTAGTTTGCTTCGATCTAAAGAAGCCTTGAACTTGGAAAACTCAGTTAACTACTGCTTCGACTGTGTCCATGCTTGGTAAGTGGGAATTATTGAGAGTTTCTTTCAGACATCTTTACCTCATCATTGGAGTCTAATTAAGACAGAGTTGGGGGAATATTGGCTGGTTTTATGTATTTCCTAACAGGTTCCAGCATCGCATGTTCAGCCCTGCTTCTGAGACTATAATTATAAATAGGTCTGAAATTATTTCAACCACCTGGAACAACAAACCGATAGATTGTTATTTTGGTGGAGAAGCCGTACTTCATTTATGAATCCCAGGGTGCTCTTTCGGCACAAAAGGGGGCACACCAAGAACCACTGCAACCAATCAAAAATGCATTCAGGACAGAAATTTACAACTCAGCTCACATTCCAGCTGGGCTCCGATTTCATTCTACCAGCTGAGGTCTGGCAGCAAAACAAGCCGATCGACTCAAACTCCTGATCAGAACTACACAACAAAGTGAAGTCACAAACAACCAATGCTCACTCCTAATGTGATCTGGACTAAATCTGAGACATGCTGTTGAATTGAGATTACCACTGTGAGCTTGAGCATATCAAGATCGCTGGTACCTGGAGAATGAAATAACCCGCAACAGTTTACAGAGCGTAAATTTGTAATCTGAACTAGTGTGTCCACATCTGAGGCTGCCGCTGGGGCTTTTGTTGTCACAATTATCATTACTGGATTTAAGATGTGTTTCGGTTATTACGCCGATCTGGCGTTTGTCAGTAGCACCTATTCAGAGCTGCATTTCCTGAGCTGGAGTTACGGTGCAATTCACCCACAAAATGCAACTCAAATCCTCTTTCTCTGCTTGGCCTGCGGGGAAATGAGCAATCTTTGTCATGATTTCTGTTCATCTAAATTAACTGGATGTACTCGAGTCAAAAATATGATTTAACATCACTGAACCAAAAGACATGATTGTCATATTTGTTTGTTCAAGGGTTAGAGACAAACATTCACTCACGTGTCCGAAGGGATCGAGGTGGTTGTTTGTCAGTTTAAGCTTCTGGAAAGACACCAGTTGCCTCATCCAGTGCGCGCCGGTGGCCGGAGAATCCGGATGGACATACAGCCGTCCCGGCATCGCAGGTTCTGCTTTCCCCGTCACAGACCTGAGCCGAAACACACGCATGCCTTTTATTTGCACATACGTGTGCTTCACTGCAAACACACACTGACTTCCCTTCCCTTGACTGTTTTCCCTCATGGGATCATTGATGTTGTTCTCAGGTTTGAGATCCTATTTATGTGTCCATGCATTAATTAGCACAAGGATGATTTCATTAAAGCTAAAAGATGCTTTGTTCCCTCAACATGTTTCCTTTATTGAAATCGAAACTTGTCAAAATGTGATTCAGCTCCATTTCTCACGCATCACTGCCTTGTGTATTGAACATAATGTGGGTTTATTTGGTTAATGGCTAAGATGATGGTTGATCAAGAGGGTCGTTAGTTCCAGAACATGCACTGAACGGGTAATTATCAGGGATGTTGGCCTGTGGACGTCCTCCCTCAATAACCTCAACCATTTAAAACCACTGACCCTGAAAAAGGAGCAGAAAACAAGTAGCATAATACGGCGTTTCTGTTGGAATCGTATGTAAAAAGGCTGTTTTCTTCATCCTTTAATGTGCACAAAGTTAGTATAAACTTTCACTTGTTTTAAACCGAAATTAACAAACAAATCTGTGTAACCTTCAGGAATAATTCTTTCTCAGTCTGTGTCTCTCTGCATTTAATAATTTAATAATTTAATTAAAAGTTTGATAGGTCTTGCCAGGAACATTTGAGAAGCTTGTTTTTAGCACTATAAAGGTGCTGAGAATGAATGAAAGTCAAAGCAACATTGAGGACTTTAAACATAAGCCATCTATTTCAAAGAAATATAATTAGCCAAGTAAATAATAACATTAACTGTGAATAAAACAACTGATGACTCACGAACCATTTGTTATCGGCGAATTTATAGCGGTGGTCATCGGCTGGCACGACATCCATCAGGAGAATGTATTTGGTTTTTGGGTTCAACCCGGTGACCTTCACTTTGAAGCTTGGGAACATCCGCCTGTGGAGGAAAACGGGACCATATTAACGCATTGCGTAAAGCCTGTGTTGAAGCGTTTATCAAATAGTAATAATAATTAAATATCTTTAATGTATATTTGTTGCTGGAGAAAAACAAAAATGGCACCGGATATTTTAACCGGCAATTCACCGGCCGATTAAACCGATCGTTTTAGGCGTATAATGTTTATTTAAAAGTGCGTTATGGAAACAGATTTTAACTCCACAACTTTCATCTTATCTCATGTCAAAATGAGTTGGACCTTTGGCACAGTAAATCTGATTCAGATGCATTTTGTCTTGCATGCATATAAGTCTGCAAAAGCACAGAATATAAAAGAAACATTTAAGGACAAGAAACAAAAATAATGAGATACTGGGTGAATTAAAACTATGAAAGTGTGCATATAGTGTGAGAAGAGAACATGCTTTCAGTGGCACAACTTTACTCGTATTAAATGCTCAAAAGAACAGCAGTTTGTGGCGATTTTTTCAAGTGTTTTTTAGTTTTTCCACTAAACTAACGAGAAAATGCTGTTAGTACAAAAGCCACCTTGTCCAGCTCTGTGCAGAGAGAAAATCACAAATTGCACGTTTTTGAAAGTTGCTGCGATGTAATTGTTATGAATAATACATGAGAACAACAAGACGATTTGCTGCACGCACACGGAGATTTATGACGGTAAACATAAGCTTAATCTCCCGCGATGAGCTCGGTATTTCCACAACTTTACCTGGACTTTTTATCGTTATATGTTAAACAACTGCACTGAGTTCATGCACTGATTTCAGTTTTAACCCGCGTGAGATTTCTGAGAAACTCAGAATCTTTTACTAATGAAAGAGGCTTTGAAACACACACTTACATGTTCGACGTGTTTTAAAACTCTTCTCAGCTATCAGAGAGGTCTGAAACACCACACTGTCGCTTTAAACAATTATTAACAATTTACAAACAATTAATAGCCTACCCATTATAACCTTAAAACATAATTTTATATTTCAGAAGCAATGCATTTAGTATGCGATGATACATTTTTAAAGTGCACTAATAGTTTTAGATAAAGATCCGAGTTTATTGCATAATTAACATTAGTGGAAAAATCAGCATCAAGAATCCAAATAATGATTGAGTCAAAGCAAGCCTTTACTGACACTGCCAACGTACACAATCTATCAGATATGTTTGGATTCAAAATTTAAATAAAAAAGGCTAAAATACATCAAAATGAATCACTAAAAGCAATCGCTATTATAGTTGTTGTAACCTGAATTTTATCATACAGAGCCAAGCAAACACACACCAGTCTGTGCCGATGGAAATAAAAATGAACTAATTATATTTCAGTAAACTATTTCATGCAGTGGGGAAATGCATAAAGGAATAGCCTCATATATAATGAATAATATACCATTAGTAGGCCTATAACAATTATTTCACGACTATAATAATTAGTATTAAAATGAGCAATTCGTATTTGTTGATTTATCGGTCATCTGAAAACTGCATAGATGCAATGAAGAGATCTGTGTCTTACCTCCCTGCTTTGGTGATGATCATTTCAGTTCCCACTTCATGAAACTTTGCCCACAACTCTCGCTCGTGCAAGTAAACTTTTATCCCTTCCATTCCCTGTGAAAAACACAGAGGTGGAGAATGAACATCTTTCGGGCATTAATATCGACGCGGCCGCTGGCATCAAAATGCATGAGAGAGAAAAAAGTTGTCAAGTAGATAAAGAAAAGTAACTAAATGAGCAGAATTCATTTAGGTTAAAAAACCCTCCACGTTTAAGTTCGTAGAACTTTAGATTTTGTACTAAACACGTTTTAAAAATTGCTCTTTTAGAACGAAAATGTGTTATTATTTTCGAATGCTGTAGCAAAGAGAGAACATTTTCATAAATATGTTATGCCAAATAATCCCACATGCACAGGCCGTCACACACCTTCATGCTTTACTTTTACTTGCAATATTGTGTTTTTGTGAGTTTATGCATCTCATTCCGTCAGTGTGAATCCTCCTCGAAAGCACTGGTGTAACGCTCATATTATGCATCGTCGCCCATCTGAACAACAGTAAGTTATGAAATTACTGCACATCTTTATTAATTTTCTTATGCCAGGGCTGTTCAACAATCACCTCCGATCAGGATCTATAGCGTATTTCTCTCTCACACACACACGCATTTATTTAGCAGTCTAAAAGGGCCTCATTCCATAGACTTCTATTGTTTTAATATACAGCTATAAATAGTAAAACACACTAACCCTAACAGAAAACTTTGTGCAATTTTACATAAAAACACTAGGCCTATTTTATACTGTTTTACAAATAAGGGCGTCTTCAAAAGGAGAATTTGACGGATTTAGCTCACTTATGGACACAAATTTGAAGCCAAAATATGGTGAAGTAGACACACACACACACACACACACACACACAGTAGCTCTTACCTGTTGAATGTAGGTTGTCTGTGATGAAGGTGATTTGCTGGCTCCGTTCTGTTTGTCTGCTTTACCGTCGTTTGTCGAATCTTTGGGATCCGCGGCGCTCGGAGAGTTCTGGAGCCGAAAGGTGTCTTCGCTGTCCGCCATGTCAGGAGGGCCTGTGCGCTACTTCCACCGCGAGGCCTGGATCACAGAAAACAAACCATCAGCACTTTTGCTCTTTTAGACAAGCCCCTTTTGCAGCCCTTTAATAAGTTCAAGCCATTGATTACAATGACATAAATTCAAATTGTGAGTCTCGTTTTTATGATAACAACATAAACTTCCCAAAACTAACAATAAAATCTGTACAAAAGATCCGCTCTTCATTAAAACTCTCCCATATGCTCCTACAAAAACAAGTATTTTGAAAAGTTTGCTCACATAACACAAACACACACATTACATACACCTACACATTAATATATTATGCACAAACATGCAGCTTTTTGAGCAATGCAGTTCGGTTCTGATTCTATGAATGGGTCAGGAGCTGTAAAATCATTGCACGGGCCCATTACAACTTTCTTTAGAGAGATGCACAACTGTTTGATAAATAATATTCCACAACAGACTCTTTTATGCATCGCAGATATCGCATGGTTTACACATCTGTGTGCCGATGGCCTAAGTGCAACAACTCAATGGATCAGACTCTGGACATTACCTTAAATTCCGATGCAGGTTTGCGAGTCCCGGAAACAGCGCAATGAGCTCGTATCAGTTCCAAATATTGGCGGTTTGATGGCGAACTTCCTTTTGAATGTCAAATATATTCCCAGCGTGAAGCTCACGGGATTCTGCTCGGTGAACCCATGGATTTCCTCTCCGTCCTCCGCGAGGCAAGAATCTTCATCCACAAGCGTCCGCGCGATTAAACCCGAGAATATGAGTGTGATGGACTTGCACTATTGGCAGTTCACGCGCATTTGGAGTCTAGTATTCCTGGAGAAAAGCAGCACGATCACCTCCTCCCTCTCTCTGTCTCCCTTCTTCTGTTTCTCTAATGGTCAAACCCCGTGCGTTACGCTGGAAAACGGAAGCGCTGGGACGAACCACGTAGGTAGTATGTGTTCGTCTGCAATGCCGTGACAATATCGGTCCACCCACAGTATAACTGCCCCCCACCTCCCCCCCACCCCCACCCGTGCTCTTCTCCGAGGATACATTTTATACCCGCATATAACATAAGTTCGCATCTCATCTTGTTATATTGACTAGTGTTGTGTGAGGCTATTTTGCACCATGTCACGTTTTATTAAACAGGCCTGTCTTAAATGAAAAATAAATTTAGAAGTTATGCATATGGCGGACGCTTTTATCCGCATTGCATTCATGGCACACATTCTATCAGTTCTTGCTTTGGCTGGGAATCGAACCCATGACCTTCGCTCGTGCACGCGCTAGTGTTTGAGCAGGAATGCATGATATAAAATAGACAAAATATAACGTATTTGGAGTTAAAACCTACTATTACTGAGAGTAAAAGAGAGACAGGGCATGCAAACATTATTAGAACGCGCATTGAATTTTATAGGACGTTAGAAATGGGAAGTTTGCGTCACATTATACAGTCGTGTGTTTGTTGCGTTATGATTATGATTGAACAGTGTGAATCTGCCGTGGCCTGCATGAAGCCGAGATTCAGAAACCAGATCCAAATGACTGCATTTTACACGTGCTGCTTTCCTAGACAGACTTTTATGCTGTCGGGGTTGGCATTGGATTATTTCCTTAAAATATGTTGGATTTAAACGCTGAAGGCGATGCATTTAGAAATTGGTCTTTCTTTGACGTCAGTGCAGCTGAAATTCAAGTTTGTCCACAAATTAAATTGATGCATGACTAAAGTGATTTCAACCCAAATCCACACTGATCTCCTAATGAATAAAGCTCAGGTCACTGTGGCTCCTCGAGGCGCTTGTTATAGTAAAGCGCCAAATCTAGTCAAGAAACTTCCCTGAACTCAGGAACTAAATATAGCAGCTGATAAGCCCGGGCTTCACAGACAACAGCGTGCGAACGAACCGGTGTGTTAAAATCACAGAATGAACCATAACATGAGCCGTTTCCACCGCCTCGGGCTCTAAAGCGACTCACGGTCCGTCGCGAGCATCAGATCCAGCAGAGCGTTTAATGCAGACATTTAATCTGTGATCTATTAATGAGTGATAGTGCTGTCATAACAACCCTCTGATGTGATGAGCATGAGCTGGGGTGTGTTTCAAAAACACTGCAACTCTAATTTGTGTTATTATTATTCCACAAAATGGATGAATGCAATTTATTGGAAATGCTCAAAGAAAAATTGATGCATGCTAAACGCATGTTCTTCTCCTCTGCATGTTCATGAGTGTACGATTGGCATAAACAGTTCTGTGATATTTTGCTCTCTCTGTTCCTCATTGTGCAAACAGCAACAGTTTGTTCATATTCAGCGCTTACAGGAAGTCAATAAAATATCATGCATTAGAGATTATTATCCAAAATCTGCTGTAGAAAACATCTTGTTCTTCAAGCGTTTCAGTAAATACAGACGGCATACATTTAACAGTTGGACTGCGAGAAACAAAACATTAACAAAGTTCTTATAAATCAGCCGTGTGTGTGCATAAGTCACATTAACAAGAAAATTATCTATCAATTATGAAACAATAGATTTAAGAACCGTTAAAATATATATTTTTAAATTTGCTAATAACTTCCTAAACGTAGTAGATAGAAGATTCAAGTGGTTTATAAGTTTCCCGCGCGCTTTTACAGTTCATAATCCCTAGTTTCTTTTCCAAAACAATAATTTAATCGCTCAGTTGATTTTGAGATTTAAACCTGATTCTGTTCGAATCCCTCCGTGTGGGAAGGGCAAGATTTACTCCACAAGTCATTTGCCAAGTTGCCTTGCACAAAATAATTTACCAATGTGAGAATGTAAATATAGACTCCACTTATGTGGCATAAAAACACTTTCCTCTTAAATTAAAACCACGTGGTTCAAATCGAGTTTTTAAACTTTTCAAAACTTTTTCAAAAAGTTTTAACTTGTTGACCTGTTTCTGCAGAGCCGTTGATATTATTCTACCTTTGGCTCTAGCAAATCTACAACACATGAAGACCTTTTGTGTTGGTTTTAGAGGAGACCATATGAGTCGAATGTTGTTTGAACTTTCCGGAAATGGCACATATAGGATCTCTAAAAAAGTTAAAACAAAAGCTTGTGAATTACACAACAAACAATGTACATTAGTATCATTATTATCATCATCATCATTATTATTATTATTATTATTAGTAGTAGTATTGACGAGTTTATCCCTGCGGCCCAGAGCTCTCTGTTATGTTCTGTTATGTTTTCTAGTTATAAGTGCATGATCTGCTTTATTCATGCGTTATTTCTCGAGCGCGTGATTCCTCTGTGTTTAATTGGATGGGATTTGAGCGCTCTCGAGTCTTCGCTTTATTTTTATCACGAAAAATGTTCAAATAAGTGTGCAATAAAGTTGTTTAATTTAATTTAATCGAACAATACAGCCTAAATGCATGAAAAAAATTGATCGCTTTGCCCATCGCATCCTCAAAGGTAAAAAGACCCGAGTTTCACTTCAGAAAATTATACATTCTACGCGGATATTAGACTAATAAGGTTATGTGTGTGTGTGTGTGTGTGTGTGTAATATATATATATATATATATACACCCAGGTAAAAAATACGTACTATTAAATGCATTAAAAATGTACTTAAGTGTGTTTTTAGTACAATACATATATACTATAATGCATTTTTAATACATTTAATAGTACGTCTTTTTCACCTGGGTATATATATATATTACACACACATACACATCATCATTATCATTATGTAGTCTGTGAGAATATAAAGGAACAAATAGAGTCCGTGAAGTTTTTCCTCCATTTGTATTCGTTCTTTTAGCGCTACTTCATTTTGCTCAAGACCAGAAAAAGTTTCCGTGTTTCCAAACTTTAGTGTGTTTTAATTTTATACAAATACATAAAATCTTCAGTCTACATTAATTCAGTCAATCTACTTTAGCAAAGCCTCGCTGGTCCTCTAAGTGCCAGAAGAGAAATATATGAGACGAATTTACATTCTTATATTACACACACACAGACATATAAACAAATTACTACTGCAAGAAAAATATGAAATCATAATAATAATTAATAATAATAATAATAAGTATTATTATTATTATCATTATTATTATTATAATAACAGAATTTAACTTTAATTCAGACAATACATATGATTTCTCCATGCGCTATTTTTATTGTATGCGCAAATTATTGTTAACTGTATTCACAGACTTGTGTGAGCAACTGAACTGTGTGCGTGTGTGCGTGTGTGTGTGAGCGTGTGTGTGTGTGTGTGCGTGTGTGTGCGTGTGTGTGTGTGTGTGAGCGTGTGTGTGTGCGTGTGTGTGTGTGTGTGAGCGTGTGTGTGAGCGTCTGTGAGCGCGCGCGCGTGTGTGTGTGAGCGTGTGTGTGCGTGTGTGTGAGCGTGTGTGTGTGCGTGTGCGTGTGTGTGTGCGTGTGTGTGTGTGAGCGTGTGTGTGTGAGCGCGTGTGTGTGTGTGAGCGTGTGTGTGTGCGTGTGTGTGTGTGTGTGTGAGCGTGTGTGTGTGTGTGTGTGTGAGCGTGTGTGTGTGTGTGTGAGCGTGTGTTTGTGTGAGCGTGTGTGAGGGTGTGTGTGTGTGTGTGTTTGAGAGAGTGAGTGTGACTGTGTGTGTGTGTGTGTGTGTGTGTGTGTGTGATAGAGTGTGTGTGTGTGTTTGAGAGAGTGAGTGTGACTGTGTGTGTGTGTGTGTGTGTGTGTGTTTGAGAGAGTGAGTTTGACTGTGTGTGTGTGTGTGTGTGTGTGTTTGAGAGAGTGAGTGTGACTCTGTGTGTGTGTGTGTGTGTGTGGCAGGTGTTCTAGAAAAGTGATTTCAGTGGTTCGTTCATTATCTTGGATGAGAAACAGTTGAGAGGTTCTGAGTAATAATATTATTGTCCTAAATATCATATGTGTAATATGGTGTTGCCCGCAATTAAAGTGGAAATTTCCACATGTACAGAATGAAATGAAAACATACAGATTATAATAACAGACTGTTAGCACAGGTGTTGCTGCTGTACTGAATGATCACAGTATTCATCAGGATCTGCATCTACTCCACTGTTACTCCTGTAGATACACTGACTGCCCTTTATCAGCAGAGGTTCAGCGTGTCGCTCGGCTCGGTTCGGCTTCGGCTTCGGCTTCGGTTCGGCTCGGCTCGGCTCGGCTCGGCCTCCTGCGGCTCCTCTATAGGGCGATAAGATATCGGTCCCGCAACACCTCGGCTCTCTCACTGGGGCCCGGGGCCATGGGCTGGAGCTGACACATCTCTGCTAACGATCACATCACACACTGGACCCGCATTCCGCCTTTCTGGTCCCCTTGGCTTTTTTTTCCATGCACTTCCAGAAGAGCCTCCGACCGACCAATGGGCGCGATGATTGTCCCGTGTGTGTGTGTGTGTGTGTGTGTGTGTGTGTGTGTGTGTGTGTGTGTGTGTGTGTGTGTGTGTGTGTGAGAGAGAGAGAGAGAGAGAGAGAGAGAGAGAGAGAGAGAGAGAGAGAGAGAGAGAGAGAGAGAGAGAGAGAGAGAGAGAGAGAGAGAGAGAGAGAGAGAGAGAGAGAGAGAGAGTGAGTGTGAGAGAGCGTGTGTGTGTGTGTGTGTGTGTGTGTGTGTGTTCGGGTCATTACAGCAGCGCGTGATGTTTGCTGATACAAACTGCTTCTAAAATCGCCAATCCTCTGATTTTAAAATATCATCTATGATATGATTAGAAGTTTCACAATTTTCTAAAAAATGAAATGAAATGAAAGTTCTGTGATGCCATATGGAAACTCTTGGGAAAAAGATGTTAGAACGCTTTATATATAAGGAAAATGTCTTAAATAATTGCATAATACTTTCATGTTTAACGGGTTATTTCATTTTTTTATAGTGATAAAGTATGTTTAAGAGCTGCTTAATTCATGAAATGTAATTAAAACGAATCAAAACAAAATTAGTTAATTAAAATTACATCCATAAAGTGAGTCATCAGTTTCTCGCGACTTTGAATGTTTGCTGAATCATCATATCATAGAGTTTTTCTTCGGTAGTTTCCCAGAGTGCCTCACAGTTATGTGTAGAATGTTTCTGGAAAGAAAATGAAAATATGATCAGAAATGTTTCATTTTTGAATGGCAAGCATTATCGCATAAATACAGCTATTTATTCATTTATTTCTTACGTAACAATGGCGTCCCCTTGACGACTGTGCGGCACGTGCGCTCGCTGTAAGGCACTGCCCTCTGCTGGACATTCTGAGGAACAACCGAATAAACACAGCGAAAGGCAAACAGACACTGAACTATAAAAGGTTCACAAGGTAAAATAAAAACATAAAACACTTTCACATAATATCAATATACGCTTTATAAAAGTATTTTAATGCATTAATTAATGCAGCTTATAATGCATTGTATGGTCTTATGAATAATTGCAACCACAGTTATAATACATTATAATATTGATTGTTATAATGCAGAAAGGATAATGCATTAAAACACATGACACACAACCAGATGTAACAAGGAATCTGCAAATATTATAATGCATTTTAACTTTGGTTAAAATTATTTAAGAAAAGATCTAATGAATTATAATGTAGATGTGCATAAAGGCTTTAAATGAAGAGTTGGATATGATGAGAGATAGGGTTGGGTAGACAGGCTGTGTCTATCTAGTGCACTATGTAGTGGTATCCGAAACCATAGTGGACATCAAGTGCACTCATTCAATCCCACAATGCACATCACTGAATGAATTCCCACTCACACACTCACTTGTTTTCATTCACTCATTCAGTGGACTGGAGTGATGTGGAGATGTTGAAGGCTACTTGTTCACCAGCCACTGAAAGATGATGGTTTCTATAGAGGTTTTAAAGTGCTGGTGTATGGCCATTTTCAGGCGTGTGTTAAACATGACACTGGAGGTGTAACGCAGGGTTGGTGAGTTTAGCTCTACTGTTTTCTCATTATGGCCTATGAAGTTTACATGTGAAAGAATTAGGAAAAGCTTTGTCTGAAAGTTTGAAATAACTTTGAAAACTGGAAGATTTTACTCAAAGAAGTCAAACATTTTGTTATTAACATTTTCTAGCACATTGCTTCCATGTTTTGACAAGTTGCTAGCATAATTTAGCACACGTTTGCTAACATGTTGCTACCATGATTTAACACCATGATTTAGCACACATTGCTAGCATGTTTTAACATGTTGCTAGCATAATTTAGCACACGTTACAGGCATGTTGCTACCATGATTTAGTACATTGCTAGCATGTTTTAACATTTTTGCTAGCATAATTTAGCACACGTTTGCTAACATGTTGCTACCATGATTTAACACCATGATTTAGCACACATTGCTAGCATGTTTTAACATGTTGCTAGCATAATTTAGCACACGTTGTTAGCATGTTGCTACCATGATTTAGTACATTGCTAGCATGTTTTAACATTTTTGCTAGCATAATTTAGCACACGCTGCTAGCATGTTGCTACCATGATTTAGCACATTGCTAGCATGTTTTAACATGTGGCTAGCATAATTTAGCACACGCTGCTAGCATGTTGCTACCATGATTTAGCACACATTGCTAGCATGTTTTACATGTTTCTAGCAATAATTTAGCATTTTGCTATGATTTAACATTTCTAGCATGTTTCAGCATGATTTAGTACATTGTTAACATGTTTAATACATTGTTAGCATGTTTCTACCATGATTTAACACATTGCTAGCATGTTTTAGCATTTTGCTAGCATAATTTAACTCATTGCTGCCATGTTTTAGCATGATTTAGCACATTGTTAACATATTGTAACATGTTTCTAGCATGATTTAACATGTTGACATTTTTCTAACACGAATTAGGACATTGCTAGCATGATTTACCAAATGGCTGTCCATTTTACCATGTTGCTAACAAAAGTTAGCACATTGCTAACATTTTTAGCATGATTTAGCATGTTTCTAACATAATTTATCACATTGCTACCATGTTTTATCATGATGTAACCCACTGTTAACATGATTTAGTATGTTTTTATGATTTAGCATTTCTAGCATGTTTCAGCATTATTTAACACTTTGCTAACAAGCTTTAGAATGTTGTTACATGATGTAGTATTTAACATTTTGCTAGCATTATTTAACACATTGCTAACATGTTTCTACCACAAATTAGCACATTACTAGGATGTTTAGCATGTTTGCTAACATGATTTAACACATTGCTAACATGTTTCTAGCATGAATTGACAGATTGCTAGCATTTTTAACATGTTATTAGCCTGATTTAGCATTGTGTTAGCATGTTTTAGCATTATTTAACACATTGTTAACATGTTTCTACCATATATTAGCACATTGCTAGCATTTTTTAACGTTTCTAACATGATTTAACATAAATGTGGCAGCATGATTTAGCACATTGTTAACATAATTTAGCATGCTGTTAGTATGTGGCAGCATGATTTAGCACATTGTTAACATGTTTTTACATGTTGCTAGCATTATTTAGCATGTGGCTAGCATGTGGTAGCATGATTTAGCACATTGTTAACCTGTTTTTACATGTTGCTAACATTATTTAACATGCTGCTAGCATTTGGTAGCATGTTTTTACATGTTGCTAGCATAATTTAGCATGATGCTAGTATGTGGCAGCATGATTTAAGACATTGTTAACATGTTTTTACATGTTTGCTAGCATTAGCATGTTGCTAGTATGTGGCATCATGATTTAACACATTGTTAACATGTTTTTAAATGTTGCTAGCATTATTTAGCATGTTGCTAGTATGTGGCAGCTTGATTTAACATATTGTTAACATGTTTTTACATGTTGTTAGCATAATTTAGCATGTTGCTAGTATGTGGCAGTATGATCTAGCACATTGTTAGCATGTTTTTACATGTTGCTAACATTATTTAACATGCTGCTAGCATTTGGTAGCATGATTTAGCACATTGTTAACGTGTTTTTACATGTTGTTAGCATTATTTAGCATGTTGCTAGTATGTGGCAGCTTGATTTAACATATTGTTAACATGTTTTTACATGTTGTTAGCATAATTTAGCATGTTGCTAGTATGTGGCAGTATGATCTAGCACATTGTTAGCATGTTTTTACATGTTGCTAACATTATTTAACATGCTGCTAGCATTTGGTAGCATGATTTAGCACATTGTTAACGTGTTTTTACATGTTGTTAGCATTATTTAGCATGTTGCTAGTATGTGGCAGCTTGATTTAACATATTGTTAACATGTTTTTACATGTTGTTAGCATAATTTAGCATGTTGCTAGTATGTGGCAGTATGATCTAGCACATTGTTAGCATGTTTTTACATGTTGCTAACATTATTTAACATGCTGTTAGCATTTGGTAGCATGATTTAGCACATTGTTAGCATGTTTTTACATGTTGCTAGCATTATTAAACATGCTGCTAGCATGTAGTAGCATGCTTTAGCACATTGTTAGCATGTTTTTACATATTGCTAGCATAATTTAGCATGCTAGTATGTGGCAGCATGATTTAGCACATTGTTAGCATGTTTTTACATGTTGGTAGCATAATTTAACATGCTGTTAACATTTTGCTAGCATGATTTAGCACATAGTTAGCATGTTTTTACATGTTGCTAACATTATTTATCATGCGGCTAGCATGCGGTAGCATGATTTAGCACATTGTTAGCTTGTTTTTACATGCTGCTAGCATTATTTAGCATGCTGCTAACATGTGGCAGCATGATTTACCACATTGTTAGCATGTTTTTACATGTTGCTAGCATTATTTAGCATGTTCTAGTATGTGGCAGCATGATTTAGCACATTGTTAGCATGTTTTTACATATTTGCTAACATTATTTAACATGCTGCTAGCATTTGGTAGCATGATTTAGCACATTGTTAACATGTTTTTACATGTTGTTAGCATTATTTAGCATGTTGCTAGTATGTGGCAGCTTGATTTAACATATTGTTAACATGTTTTTACATGTTGTTAGCATAATTTAGCATGTTGCTAGTATGTGGCAGTATGATCTAGCACATTGTTAGCATGTTTTTACATGTTGCTAACATTATTTAACATGCTGTTAGCATTTGGTAGCATGCTTTAGCACATTGTTAGCATGTTTTTACATATTGCTAGCATAATTTAGCATGCTAGTATGTGGCAGCATGATTTAGCACATAGTTAGCATGTTTTTTACATGTTGCTAGCATCATTTATCATGCGGCTAGCATGCGGTACCATGATTTAGCACATTGTTAGCTTGTTTTTACATGTTGCTAGCATTATTTAGCATGCTGCTAACATGTGGCAGCATGATTTACCACATTGTTAGCATGTTTTTTCATGTTGCTAGCATAATTTAACACGCTGCTAGCATGTTGCTAGCTTGATTTAGCACATTGGTAACATGTTTTTACATGTTGCTAGCATTATTTAACATGTTCTAGTATGTGGCAGCATGATTTAGCACATTGTTAGCATGTTTTTACATGTTTGCTAACAATATTTAACATGCTGCTAACATGTGGTAGCATGATTTAGCACATTGTTAACAAATTTTTACATGTTGCTTGCATTATTTAGCATGTTGCTAGTATGTGGCAGCTTGATTTAACATATTGTTAACATGTTTTTACATGTTGTTAGCATAATTTAGCATGTTGCTAGTATGTGGCAGTATGATCTAGCACATTGTTAGCATGTTTTTACATGTTGGTAGCATAATTTAACATGCTGTTAACATTTTGCTAGCATGATTTAGCACATAGTTAGCATGTTTTTACATGTTGCTAACATTGTTTATCATGCGGCTAGCATTCGGTAGCATGATTTATCACATTGTTAGCTTGTTTGTACATGTTGCTAGCATTATTTAGCATGCTGTTAACATGTGGCAGCATGATTTACCACATTGTTAGCATGTTTTTACATGTTGCTAGCATTATTTAGCATGTTCTAGTATGTGGCAGCATGATTTAACACATTGTTAGCATGTTTTTACATGTTTGCTAACATTATTTAACATGCTGCTAGCATTTGGTAGCATGATTTAGCACATTGTTAACATGGTTTTACATGTTGCTAGCATTATTTAGCATGTTGCTAGTATGTGGCAGCTTGATTTAACATATTGTTAACATGTTTTTACATGTTGTTAGCATTATTTAGCATGTTGCTAGTATGTGGCAGCTTGATTTAACATATTGTTAACATGTTTTTACATGTTGTTAGCATTATTTAGCATGTTGCTAGTATGTGGCAGTATGATCTAGCACATTGTTAGCATGTTTTTACATGTTGCTAACATTATTTAACATGCTGTTAGCATTTGGTAGCATGATTTAGCACATTGTTAACGTGTTTTTACATGTTGCTAGCATTATTAAACATGCTGCTAGCATGTGGTAGCATGCTTTAGCATATTGTTAGCATGTTTTTACATATTGCTAGCATAATTTAGCATGCTAGTATGTGGCAGCATGATTTAGCACATTGTTAGCATGTTTTTACATGTTGCTAACATTATTTATCATGCGGCTAGTATGCGGTAGCATGATTTAGCACACATTGTTAACATGTTTTTACATGTTGTTAGCATTAATTTAGCATTTTGCTAGCATTTGGTAGCATGATTTAACACATTGTTAGCATGTTTTAACGTTGCTAGCATTATTTAACATGCTGCTAGCATTTGGTAGCATGATTTAACACATTGTTAGGATGTTTTTACATGTTGCTAACATTATTTAACATGCTGCTAGCATTTGGTAGCATGATTTAACACATTGTTAGCATGTTTTAATGTTGCTAGCATTATTTAACATGCTGCTAGCATTTTGCTAGCATGATTTATCACATTTTTAACATGTTTTTACATATTGTTAGCATAATTTAGCATTCTGCTAGTATGTGGCAGCATGATTT
Organism: Coreius guichenoti; assembly: GCA_039654105.1. Classification (NCBI taxonomy): domain Eukaryota; kingdom Metazoa; phylum Chordata; class Actinopteri; order Cypriniformes; family Gobionidae; genus Coreius; species Coreius guichenoti. The sequence goes on along the minus strand of CM077169.1, from coordinate 54,250,275 downwards.
AGCACATTGTTAGCTTGTTTTTAAGTTGTTAGCATTATTTAACATGCTGTTAGTATGTGGCAGTATGATTTATCACACTGTTAGCATGTTTTTACGTTGCTAGCATAATTTAACATGCTGTTAGCGTTTTGCTAACATGATTTAGCACGTAGTTAGCATGTTTTTACATGTTGCTAGCATTATTTAGCATGCGGCTAGCATGCAGTAGCATGATTTAGCACATTGTTAGCATGTTTTTACATGTTGCTAGCATTATTTAACATGCTGGTAGCATGTGGTAGCATTGGTTTAGCACATTGTTAACATGTTTTTACGTTGCTAGCATTATTTAGCATTCTGCTAGTATGTGGCAGCAAATTATGTCGGGCAGGAAATCCAAACGTATCATCCATCAGCCTCAAATATGGCTTATCATTTGCAACATGTAAGTATTAGCAACTTTACACGGCTCTAATGTTAATCCAAGTGTTTGTGCGGCGTGTGGAGGCTGAAGTATAGCGTGACATGGAGGTGCCGGCGCCATCACTGCATTTATTCAACTTGGTGGTCATACAGATATGAGTAATACATCATTCCAAACAGGCACATTTTACCAATTCCAAACCACATTAATCTTAATAACTACTATTAATTTTGTATTTAATCATTTATAAGTGATATATAATTGTTCATGAAGGCTGGAAATGAAAAACACCTTATATTCAGGTGTGCAGAATTATTAGACACTTTTTCTTTTACAGATAAAATGAGCCAAAAAAGAGATTTAACTCAGACTGAAAGGTCAAAAATGATTAAATGCCCATGAGAAGGATGCAAGAAATATATCTGTAGAAAGCTTGAAATGTTTACTTTTAAACGAACCAATTCAAAAACAAACACTCTCTGATGATGTAATCCGTATGAAAGGAGCATTTCTCTCTACAGGTGCGTCAGTCCACTACTGCGGAGATGAAGAGTCAGCATCATCACCTTCATCTTTACAGCGATACTGACTCACAAAACACTTGTTTATTAATAAACAATTAAAGTGGCTCTTTGCTATTTTTCCCCGACACATCCATAATCATTACTTTTGCCAGTGCTTTGCGGCAAGCTTTATGTGTGTGCTTGAGCATGGGATAGGCATATATTATGCCCCCACATATTTAAGTAAATAAATTAATATAAACGTGCGATTAGTCAACTAATGGCTTAAATGAACGACTTCTAGTCAGTATAAAAACCTTTAGTCGAGGGCAGCCCTAGTTAAATCTGATTCTGTTGCTTAGAACTGAATAAAGAATAATATATTGATATTTAATATTATTTTAATATATTTCTGTCCAATTTTGGTGTGTTGAAAGTGTAAAGGAAAATGAAAGTGTGGATATTTTATTTTATGGGCTTGTATTTTAATTCAGAATCAGTAAAATTATTGAATTTAATTAAAAAGTCTAATAATATACAATTATATAAAAAAAAAAAAAAAATTAAAAATTAATAATAATTATATATATATATATATATATATATATATATATATATATATATATATATATATATATATATAAATTTATTATTTTCAATTAGTTTTTTTGTATAATTGTATATTATGCAAAATGTACAATAATATATATATATATATATATATATATATATATATATATATATATATATATATATATTATTTATTTTTTTTGGCATTTTTGTCGTTTTTGGTTTTCGGCAAAGTGCATCCAGAATTTTGAGTAGACTTTTCATTTCAGTGCGTCCCTAGTAAAAACCATTTGACAGTAATTTACAGTAATATTACACACGATGCACAGTTTCATTGTGTATTGTAAGACAACTTACAGTTAACTTTTTACTGTAGATTTTACAATATTTTTGTGTAAAAATGACAGACATGTTTTTCCCTCACAGCATAGCATCACAGAGATAAAACTGACCTGAGGAACCAAACCTGAAGTGTGTGAATGAGCTGGTGAATGTCGCCCTCGTGTGGCGGCACACAGTATCACACCGCGTCATCACTCACTCATACAGTATCACACCGCGTCATCACTCACTCATACAGTATCACACCGCGTCATCACTCACTCATACAGTATCACACCGCGTCATCACGTCATCACTCACTCATACAGTATCACACCGCGTCATCACTCACTCATACAGTGAGCAGTCACACCCAACTAAATCTGCATTTAATACTTTCACATTCTGCTTTGTAAAGAGATTCGTGAGTAGCAGCAACTGATATCGTTACACTCATTTCAAGCTCATTTCAAAATGTTTCATGATTAACAATTTAAGTTTAACAACCTGAATCTGGAGAAATCTTGTAAACTGAGATGAAACCTTTTATGAGTCTTGGACATTCACAGAGTCTCAGTGAGATCATCATTCATGCTGTTCATATTCATATTCTGTTCTGATGACGCGGTGAGCACTGTGTGTGAACAGAAGGTGGCGCTCGTTGACCAGAAGTGACCGATGACTGTAGAAACAGGATCATGACAGAGAGAAGGTCAGATGTCTTTGGCCATAGATTGACGTGACCAGCAGATTCTGAAAATTATCCAAAATATCATTGAAATCTCACTTTGTTGTTACAATACAGGGACAATACATTTTTGTAATTGTGTGGGTTCCATATACTATCATAATTAATATTTATTATGACTTTTGCATTTTAAACTGATACAATTCACCAGAAGTCCCTCTGTGTATAAGAGTACACAGTGATGACTCTTACAGATGTTTATGTCTGTGCTTTTAGAAATTACTATTTGGTATTATGCGTTTTAGCGTTTGCTTTCTGAAAATATACAGTTGTGGTCAGAATTATTGGCACCCCTGGTAAATATGATCAAAGATAGCTGTAAAAATAAATCTCCATTGTTTATCCTTTTGATCTATCATTCAAAAAATTCACAAAAATCTAACCTTTCATTGAAGTAAAAGAATGGAAAGTTGGGGGTAAATCTCATTATGAAATAAATGCTTTTCTCCAAAACACGTTGGCCACAATTATTGGCACCCCTAGAATTTTTTATGAGTAAAATATCTCTGAAGTATATTCCCATTAGTATTTACATTTTTTAGCACACCAGGGTGACTAGGAACATGAAATTTTCCAGCTATGATGTCTTGATCCACAGGAGTATAAATATGAGGAAACACAAAGGCCAAATTCCCTTAATCATCAACACAATGAGTAAAGCCACAGAATATACACTCACCTAAAGGATTATTAGGAACACCATACTAATACTGTGTTTGACCCCCTTTCGCCTTCAGAACTGCCTTAATTCTACGTGGCATTGATTCAACAAGGTGCTGAAAGCATTCTTTAGAAATGTTGGCCCATATTGATAGGATAGCATCTTGCAGTTGATGGAGATTTGTGGGATGCACATCCAGGGCACGAAGCTCCCGTTCCACCACATCCCAAAGATGCTCTATTGGGTTGAGATCTGGTGACTGTGGGGGCCATTTTAGTACAGTGAACTCATTGTCATGTTCAAGAAACCAATTTGAAATGATTCGAGCTTTGTGACATGGTGCATTATCTGCTGGAAGTAGCCATCAGAGGATGGGTACATGGTGGTCATAAAGGGATGGACATGGTCAGAAACAATGCTCAGGTAGGCCGTGGCATTTAAACGATGCCCAATTGGCACTAAGGGGCCTAAAGTGTGCCAAGAAAACATCCCCCACACCATTACACCACCACCACCAGCCTGCACAGTGGTAACAAGGCATGATGGATCCATGTTCTCATTCTGTTTACGCCAAATTCTGACTCTACCATCTGAATGTCTCAACAGAAATCGAGACTCATCAGACCAGGCAACATTTTTCCAGTCTTCAACTGTCCAATTTTGGTGAGCTCGTGCAAATTGTAGCCTCTTTTTCCTATTTGTAGTGGAGATGAGTGGTACCCGGTGGGGTCTTCTGCTGTTGTAGCCCATCCGCCTCAAGGTTGTGCGTGTTGTGGCTTCACAAATGCTTTGCTGCATACCTCGGTTGTAACGAGTGGTTATTTCAGTCAAAGTTGCTCTTCTATCAGCTTGAATCAGTCGGCCCATTCTCCTCTGACCTCTAGCATCAACAAGGCATTTTCGCCCACAGGACTGCCGCATACTGGATGTTTTTCCCTTTTCACACCATTCTTTGTAAACTCTAGAAATGGTTGTGCGTGAAAATCCCAGTAACTGAGCAGATTGTGAAATACTCAGACCGGCCCGTCTGGCACCAACAACCATGCCACGCTCAAAATTGCTTAAATCACCTTTCTTTCCCATTCTGACATTCAGTTTGGAGTTCAGGAGATTGTCTTGACCAGGACCACACCCCTAAATGCATTGAAGCAACTGCCATGTGATTGGTTGATTAGATAATTGCATTAATGAGAAATTGAACAGGTGTTCCTATTAATCCTTTAGGTGAGTGTAGTTCTGATGTGCAGAGAAAGATTGTTGAGCTTCACAAAACAGAAAGTGTCTGTAGAAAAACAGCTAAAGCATTGCCAATCCCCATTTCCACCATCAGAGCAATAATTAAGAAGTTCAATCAACTAAAGATGTTATGAATCTGACGTGTGTGTATATCGTCCTAATGCGGTGAGGAGGAAAGTTTGAGTGGCCAAAGACTCTCAGAGATCACAGATGGAGAATCGCAGAGATTAGTTCAGTCTTGGGGTCAGAAAGACTGGAAAAAAAAATCAAACAACCTCTACATCACCACTTGTTGTTTGGGAGGGATTCAAGAAAAATCCTTCTTGCTCATCCAGAAACAAACTCCAGCATATTCAGTTCAGACATGACTGGAGCTTCAGACGGACCTGGTTCTGTGGCCAGATGACACTATAAAAAGAGCTTTTTGGCAGAAAACCCACCAGATGTGTTTGTTGCAAACAGGGATAAAAAGTACCCCATGCCCACGGTTAAAAATACCGCTGGATCTTTAATGCTGTGGGCCTATTTTTTTTCTGGAGGTCCTGGACATCTTATTCAGACAAATGGTATCATGGATTCTAGCAAATACCAGCAGATAAAACATCAAAACCTGATAGAAATCTTATAATGGGCCATGGTTGGATCTTCCATCAGGTCAACAATCCAAAACAAACATCAAAATCAACACACAAATATGTCACTGAGCACAAACTGAAGCTTCTGCCATGACCATCCCAGTCCCTGACCTGAACCCTATAGAGAATGAGTGATGACCTGAAGAGAAGAAGCACCAACATGGATCTGGGAATCTGAAGGATCTGGAGAGATTCTGTATGGAGGAATGGTCTCTGATCTCTGGTCAGGTGTTCTCCAAACTCATCAGGCGTTATAGAAGAAGACTCAGAGCTGTTATCTTGGCAAAAGGAGGTTGCAAAAAGTATTTAATAAAAGGGTGCCAATAATTATGGCCAACGTGTTTTGGAGAAAAGCGTTTATTTCATGATGTGATTTACCCCCCACTTTCAATTCTTTTACTTCAATGAAAGGTTAGATTTTTGCGAATTTTTTGAATGATAGATCAAAAGGATAAACAACAGAGATTTATTTTTGATCAAGTCAAGTCAAATCACCTTTATTTATACAGCGCTTTTTACACTGCCGATTGTTTCAAAGCAGCTTCACAGTGTTAACAGGAAAATAATGCAACAGAATTTGATTCGGCTGTACAGCCGCTCTGGTGAAAACGGTGATGTCATCAGCTCATTTCAATTATCATATAGTGTCAATGCGGGCAGATCAGTAATATAGTTGAATATTTAGTGTCCCCAACTGAGCAAGCCAAAAGCCAAAGGCGACGGTGGCAAGGAACCAAAACTCCTTCAGGGCCAGAATGGAGAAAAAAACCTTGGGAGAAACCAGGCTCAGTCGGAGTCGTCACGCCGGGGACGGGTTTAATGAGGATGTCGTGTCGATGCGGCATTTACAGGGGGGAGTTTAATTGACGCGGTCTCTACAGACACTTCAGGGATGCGTTCGTCATGTCCAGGCTAAGGTCCACCATCTGGTCTGGATACGGCCCGGATCCGGCCGACTGCAGAAACCTCGGGATAAACAGAGAGACTAACATTAGCGTAGATGCCATTCTTCTTATGATGTAACGAGTACATCAGGTGCTATGGGAAGTGTTCCCGGTTCCGGCTGACCTAGTTAATGCAGCTTAAAACAATCATTTAACTGATTTGAATAATAGAAATTAAAAATGTATGCCATAGTAAAGAGATGTGTTTTTAGTCTAGATTTAAACTGACAGAGTGTGTCTGCTTCCCGAACAATGCTAGGAAGACTGTTCCAGAGTTTAGGTGCTAAATAGGAAAAGGATCGACCGCCTGCAGTTGATTTTGATATTCTAGGTATTATCAACTGGCCAGAGTTTTGAGACCGCAATAGATGTGATGGAGTATAATGCGTTAAGAGCTCGCTCAAGTACTGGGGAGCTAAACCATTTAGTACTTTGTAAGTAATCAGCAAGATTTTAAAATGTATACGATGTTTAATAGGGAGCCAATGCAGTGTTGACAGAACCGGGCTAATATGGTCATACTTCCTGGTTCTAGTAAGAACTCGAGCTGCTGCGTTTTAGACAAGCTGCAGTTTATTTATTAAGCGTGCAGGGCAACCACCCAGTAGAGCATTACAATAATCTAGCCTTGAGTGTGTGTGTGTGTGTGTTTGTGTGTGTGTGTGTGATGGGTAGGTTTAGGGGTAGGGTAGTGTAGAGGGATAGAATGTACAGTTTGTACAGTATAAAAACCATTACGTCTATGGAATGTCCTCATAATGTAGTTGCACCAACATGTGTGTGTGTGTGAGTGTGTGTGAGTGTGTGTGTGTGAGTGATTGTGTGTGTTTAAGAGAGTGTGTGTGTGTGTGTGTGTGAATAGTTAAGTTATAATTTGGGAATTACTGCTTTGTGACTGTGAAACTTTCAGGAACGTTTGAAGTCGTGTGTAAAACAGTCGCTGTCCCTGTTCAGTGATACAGCTCATAATAACAGTATTACTTTAACATGAATAGTTACTACAGCACTCGGATATCATCTATACACAGGTCATGTGATCATGAAGGGACTCGACCAATCAGGAGGCAACATGTGAAACATTCAGGACCGGTTTATGTGAGTTTATAGAGTTTCTGTTAGTGTTTGTGCGACCATGACAGCAGAGTAACTGTCTTATAATTTTTAATAATATTTTAGGTGTTAAGAGTTTTGGTTGAAACCCTTTTGCTCTATATGACACTGTGTGATCTATAGCAATGAATTCTTGTTTGTCCAGTTTATGATGTCTCTTGTCTAGACCACAGATGTAAATAGTGTGTGTGTGTGTGTAAACAGATGTAAATAGTGTGGATGAACAGAGCCTTTGTCAAACGCCTTCATCTGCAGTAACGACTGAAGCAAAGCCATCATGTGTTATAGTTCATCCGTCAGGCATCATTGATCGAGGAGGGGTTTCAAATACAGATTAAAAAACAGACACTAACCTGTACATATAAATCCATTTGAATACGAGACTCTTGTTTTTTCATGCACTGCTCAGTTTTAACCCCTTCAGACATGAGTTTTTTCCACGGAGCAATTATTTTTTTTACTTGCTTGATATTTGCTCTTCTTCAATGTAGAAATGAATCTAAAAAACAAACATTTTGCCAACTAATTTTTATTAGATTTTTACTACAATGAACATCACGACTGAAGCGATATAAAAATCCTCATATTTTAACCATACTTATGAACTAGAGTTAGTAATAGTGTTGAAGAACACATACTGTAAGAATGAGCAGTGCAATATGAATGTAGAAGGTAAGATGATATAAAGACAAAAAAAAAATAGAATTTCTGTTGGTTGCATTGGGTGAATGTGAGTATACGTGTGTATGTCTTTGTGTGTATGTGGATGTGTTTTGTGTACTTGCTGGTTGTTTTGATGAATATATGATTGTGTGCATTATAGCATCAAGAGATCAGTGTGTGTGGAGGGTGTGTGAGTGTGTGTGTGAGTGTGTGTGTGAGTGTGTGTGTGTGGCTGTTTCTCACTAAAACCAATGGGAAATTAATGGACAGTTTATGGTCACTTGAAGACATAAATAAAATCATATTAATCAACATTAATCGTCATAAAACATCAACATTAGAATTTGTTGCTTTGTATTTTAGCTTTGAAAGGTTACACACTCATTGCAATGGACATTAAACTTTAAAAAAAATCCTGTTTTGCAACTCTGAAAGATCATCAAAATAACTTTGAATATTATCACTTGATACTACTTAAGTTTATAATAGGCACAAGTTGATCATAAATCTGCATAAAAAAGATAAAAAGGGGCTTCCTCGTCCTCCTGATGCCTGAAGCTCAATCAGATGAAGTTATGGGCCAAATCTTCACTGTGATTGGTTGATCAGAAACCAATCAGTGACCAGGCAAACATAACATTTTATTGGTTTAAACCAAAAGACATGTGATGTCCATTCCAAGGGTCTGAAGGGGTCAAGATCTGAAGATTTTCAGACTAGTGGAAAGAAAACAACCAAAATACACTCGAGTGTTTATTTCATTGCACTTTATCTATTTGCACCTGTAGATTTCAACCTCAATCCATCAGACAGACACCAAATGTCACAGTTTTATTCATATATCATTCACCTGATTTATACAACATTTCACTCTTATGAACATTTATGTTGTGATGAAAAGAGAAATCCAGAATCCACTCTGTAAAAACCTTTAATATGTCAACAAAATCAAACAAGAATTATGAACCTGTTTCATCCAATGTTCAGATTTATGTGCTGGCAATGTATGCAGATTAGTGCATATTTAATTAGTGCCTCATCTGCATATTTCAACATGCCATTTCAGAAAACTTGTAATGCAAAAACATGTTTGCAGTTGTTAATGTAATCAATCAACTGGGGAAGTATGATTATATCGATTCGTTTCCCTCTATTCACCTGGAGTGTCTTGCCTTAAAGGGTTAGTTCACCCAAAAATGAAGATTAGCCCATGATTTACTCTCCCTCAAGTCATCCTAGGTGTGTATGACATTATTCTTTCAGACGAACACAATCATTAGTTATATTAATAAATGTCCTGGGTAATCCAAGCTTTATAATGGCAGTGAATGGCTGTTTCTGTTTTGAAGCCCATAAAAGTGCATCTATCCATCATAAAAGTGCGTCTATTTATCATAAAAGTGCATCTATCCATCATAAAAGTGCATCTATTTATCATAAAAGTGCATCTATCCATCATAAAAGTGCATCTATCCATCATAAAAGTGCATCTATTTATCATAAAAGTGCATCTATATATCATAAAAGTGCATCTATCCATCATAAGTGCATCTATATATCATAAAAGTGCATCTATCCATCATAAAAGTCCATCTATTTATCATAAAAGTGCATCTATATATCATAAAAGTGCATCTATCCATCATAAAAGTGCATCTATCCATCATGAGTGCATCTATATATCATAAAAGTGCATCTATCCATCATGAGTGCATCTATATATCATAAAAGTGCATCTATCCATCATAAAAGTGCATCTATTTATCATAAAAGTGCATCTATCATCATAAAAGTGCATCTATCATCATAAAAGTGCATCTATATATCATAAAAGTGCATCTATTTATCATAAAAGTGCATCTATCTATCATAAAAGTGCATCTATATATCATAAAAGTGCATCTAATTATCATAAAAGTGCATCTGTCCATCATAAAAGTGCATCTATATATCATAAAAATGCATCTATCCATCATAAAAGTGCATCTATCATCATAAAAGTGCATCTATCATCATAAAAGTGCATCTATATATCATAAAAGTGCATCTATCCATCATAAAAGTGCATCTATTTATCATAAAAGTGCATCTATCCGTCATAAAAGTGCATTTATATATCATAAGTGCATCTATCCATCATAAAATTGCATCTATTTATCATAAAAGTGCATCTATCCGTCATAAAAGTGCATCTGCCCATCATAAGTCCATCTAATTATCATAAAAGTGCATCTGTCCATCATAAAAGTGCATCTATATATCATAAAAATGCATCTATCCATCATAAAAGTGCATCTATAATCATAAAAGTGCATCTATTTATCATAAAAGTGCATCTATCATCATAAAAGTGTATCTATATATCATAAAAGTGTATCTATATATCATAAAAGTGCATCCATCCATCATAAAAGTGCACCCATCCATCATAAAAGTGCATCTATCATCATTAAAAGTGCATCTATTTATCATAAAAGTGCATCTATTTATCATAAAAGTGCATCTATCCATCATAAAAGTGCATCTATTTATCATAAAAGTGCATCTATCCATCATAAAAGTGCTACACTTGGCTCACATTGATTCACTTCAGAAGGCCTTTATTAACCCCCGGAGCCGTGTGGAGCACTTTTATTATGGATAGATGCACTTTTATGATGGATAGATGCACTTTTTTGGGCTTCAAATTTTGGGCAGCCATTCACTGCCATTATAAAGCCTGGAAGAGCCAGGACATGTTTTAATATAACTCTGATTGTGTTCGTCTGAAAGAAGAATGTTATAAACACCTAGGATGACTTAAGGAGGAGTAAGTCATGGGCTATTTTTTGGGTGAACTATCCCTTTAATAGTACTACTACTTCTACTACTACTAATAATAATATATGTGACCCTGGACCACAAAGCCAGTCATAAGGGTCAATTTTTTGACCCTTAGATTGAGATCTGAAAGCTGAATAAATAATCTTTCCATTGATGTATGGTTTGTTAGGACAATATTTGGTCGAGATACAACTATTTGAAAATCTGGAATCTGAGGGTGCAAAAAAAATCTAAATACTGAGAAAATATCCTTTAAAGTTGTCCAAATGAAGTCCTTAGCAACGCATATTACTATTAATGATAATTTTTTATATATTTACGGTTGGAAATTTACAAAATATCTTCATGGAACATGATCTTTACTTAATATCCTATAAAATCGATAATTTTGACCTATACAATGTATTGTTCACTGCAAAATATGCTTTTCTTACGTAGTATGTTTGTCTTGTTTCCAGTCTAAATATCTAAAAATGTTTAAATCAAGAAGCTTTTACTAGATGAGTAAAATGACATAAGATATTTTTTGTTGTTTTCTGGAAAATAAAATCAAAGTGAAGTGAGTTTTTGCTTAAAACAAGCAAAATGATCTGCCAGTGGGGTAAGAAAAATAATCTTATTTCTGTTTGGGAGAGAAACAAAAAAACAAGATTATTTTTCTTACCCCACTGGCAGATCATTTTGCTTGTTTTAAGCAAAAACTCACTTCACTTTGATTTTATTTTCCAGAAAACAAAAAAACAAAACAAAAAAAAAAATCATTTTTGCAGTGTTGGCTATTGCCACAAATATACCCCTGAGGCTTATGTACGGTGGCCGAGAGAGCTCAACGCGCTGCAAATTGAAGAAAACACATGCAAATAAAGAAAAAATCTTCATCAGTTTGACAACACGTGCTGCAAATACTCACAACACATGCAAATACAGAAACACACTGCAAATACTCACAACACATGCAAATACAGAAACACGCTGCAAATACTCACAACGCATGCAAATACAGAAACACGCTGCAAATACTCACAACGCATGCAAATACAGAAACACGCTGCAAATACTCACAACACACGCAAATACAGAAACACACTGCAAATACTCACAACACATGCAAATACAGAAACGCGCTGCGATCTCAAGCCCATTCTGCGATAATCTGAATGATGATGATGATGATAATGATGATGATGAGGCTACTTTTAAAATTAAATTAATATTTTAATTTGCCCTGCAATAATTTATAGCGCATCACGCATAAACGACGCGCTGTGATTAGCTAACTCCTCATTTAAAAAAACAAAAAAAACAACAAAAAAAACCAACTTGTTTAACACCTACATCTCTTCTCATTTTTTTAACTACGGGCCACAAGGGAAATATTAAGAAATAAATAAAGGTTAAATAGTGTTATCAGAACATGTTGAAGTAGAGCTCTCATGCTGAGTTTTTAGTTTCACTTTCTGCAGTGAATAATTGACTTGGATTTGAGACATAAAATCAAGTAAATGATTAAAAAATATATTATTTATTATGAATAATTTACTAATAATATTTTTTTAACGCAAAATAATACCCCCCCAAATTGTTTGTCCTGGCGCCGGGACTGGCATAGACCACAACGAAAGTGTTATAAGGGAACACCAACAAGTGACGTACCTGGCTGGGATCGCTGGCTGGGATTGTTCAATGTTTACTCTTCAGTGGTGTGCACCTGAAAGTATTTTTGTTTATCTTAACATTCTGATCGTATGTGCATTATGAGCAGGCCCATTTGCAGCGTGTTTCTGTATTTGCATGTGTTGTGAGTGTTTGCAGCGTGTTTCTGTATTTGCATGTGTTGTGGATTTTGTAGCGTGTTTTTGTATTTGCATGTGTTGTGAGTATTTGCAGAGCGTTTCTGTTTTTGCATGTGTTGTGAGTGTTTGCAGCGTGTTTCTGTATTTGCATGTGTTGTGGATTTTGCAGAGCGTTTCTGTATTTAAATGTGTTGTGAGTATTTGCAGAGCGTTTCTGTATTTGCATGTGTTGTGAGTATTTGCAGTGCGTTTCTGTATTTGCATGTGTTGTGAGTATATGTAGCGGGTTTCTGTATTTGCATGTGTTGTGAGTGTTTGCAGCGTGTTTCTGTATTTGCATGTGTTGTGGATTTTGTAGCGTGTTTTTGTATTTGCATGTGTTGTGAGTATTTGCAGAGCGTTTCTGTTTTTGCATGTGTTGTGAGTGTTTGCAGCGTGTTTCTGTATTTGCATGTGTTGTGGATTTTGCAGAGCGTTTCTGTATTTAAATGTGTTGTGAGTATTTGCAGAGCGTTTCTGTATTTGCATGTGTTGTGAGTATTTGCAGTGCGTTTCTGTATTTGCATGTGTTGTGAGTATATGTAGCGGGTTTCTGTATTTGCATGTGTTGTGAGTATATGTAGCGCGTTTCTGTATTTGCATGTGTTGTGAGTATTTGCAGTGTGTTTCTGTATTTGCATGTGTTGTGAGTATTTGCAGAGCGTTTCTGTATTTGCATGTGTTGTGAGTATTTGCAGAGCGTTTCTGTATTTGCATGTGTTGTGGATTTTGCAGCACGTTTTTGTATTTGCATGTGTTGTGGATTTTGCATGCATGTGTTGTGAGTATATGCAGCGCGTTTCTGTATTTGCATGTGTTGTGAGTATATGTAGCGTGTTTCTGTATTTGCATGTGTTGTGAGTATATGTAGCGCGTTTCTGTATTTGCATGTGTTGTGAGTATTTGCAGCGTGTTTCTGTATATGCATGTGTTGAGTATTTGCAGCGCGTTTCTGTATTTGCATGTGTTGTGAGTATTTGCAGTGTGTTTCTGTATTAGCATGTGTTGTGAGTATTTGCAGCGCGTTTCTGTATTTGCATGTGTTGTGAGTATTAGGAGAGCGTTTCTGTATTTGCGTGTGTTGTGAGCATTAGCAGAGCGTTTCTGTATTTGCATGTGTTGTAAGTATATGTAGCGCGTTTCTGTATTTGCGTGTGTTGTGAGTATTTGCAGCGTGTTTCTGTATTTGCATGTGTTGTGAGTATTAGGACAGCGTTTCTGTATTTGCATGTGTTGTGAGTATATGTAGCGCGTTTCTGTATTTGCATGTGTTGTGAGTATTTGCAGCGTGTTTCTGTATTTGAATGTGTTGTGATAATTTGCAGTGTGTTTCTGTATTTGCATGTGTTGTGAGTATTTGCAGTGTTTCTGTATTTGCATGTGTTGTGAGTATTTGCAGCGTGTTTCTGTATTTGCATGTGTTGTGAGTATTTGCAGTGTGTTTCTGTATTTGCATGTGTTGTGAGTATTTGCAGTGTTTCTGTATTTGCATGTGTTGTGGGTATTTGCAGCGTGTTTCTGTATTTGCATGTGTTGTGAGTATTTGCAGTGATTCTGTATTTGCATGTGTTGTGAGTATTTGCAGTGTTTCTGTATTTGCATGTGTTGTGAGTATTAGCAGAGCGTTTCTGTATTTGCATGTGTTGTGAGTATTTGCAGTGCGTTTCTGTATTTGCATGTGTTTTGAGTATTAGCAGCGTGTTTCTGTATTTGCATGTGTTGTGAGTATTTGCAGTGCGTTTCTGTATTTGCATGTGTTGTGAGTATTAGCAGCGTGTTTCTGTATTTGCATGTGTTGTGAGTATTTGCAGCGCGTTTCTGTATTTGCATGTGTTGTGAGTATATGTAGCGCGTTTCTGTATTTGCATGTGTTGTGAGTATTTGCAGAACGTTTCTGTATTTGCATATGTTGTGAGTATTTGCAGCGTGTTTCTGTATTTGCATGTGTTGTGAGTATTAGCAGCGTGTTTCTGTATTTGCATGTGCTGTGAGTATTTGCAGAGCGTTTCTGTATTTGCATGTGTTGTGAGTATTAGCAGAGCGTTTCTGTATTTGCATATGTTGTGAGTATTTGCAGCGTGTTTCTGTATTTGCATATGTTGTGAGTATTTGCAGCGTGTTTCTGTATTTGCATATGTTGTGAGTATTTGCAGCGTGTTTCTGTATTTGCATATGTTGTGAGTATTTGCAGCGTGTTTCTGTATTTGCATATGTTGTGAGTATTTGCAGCGTGTTTCTGTATTTGCATGTGTTGTGAGTATTAGCAGCGTGTTTCTGTATTTGCATGTGCTGTGAGTATTTGCAGAGCGTTTCTGTATTTGCATGTGTTGTGAGTATTAGCAGAGCGTTTCTGTATTTGCATGTGTTGTGAGTATTAGCAGCGTGTTTCTGTATTTGCATGTGTTGTGAGTATATATGTAGCGCGTTTCTGTATTTGCATGTGTTGTGAGTATTTGCAGCGCGTTTCTGTATTTGCATGTGTTGTGAGTATTAGCAGCGTGTTTCTGTATTTGCATGTGTTGTGAGTATTTACAGTGTGTTTCTGTATTAGCATGTGTTTTGAGTATTTGCAGCGCGTTTCTGTATTTGCATGTGTTGTGAGTATTAGGAGAGCCTTTCTGTATTTGCGTGTGTTGTGAGTATTAGCAGAGCGTTTCTGTATTTGCATGTGTTGTGAGTATATGTAGCGCGTTTCTGTATTTGCATGTGTTGTGAGTATTTGCAGCGCGTTTCTGTATTTGCATGTGTTGTGAGTATTTGCAGCGTGTTTCTGTATTTGCATGTGTTGTGAGTAATAGGAGAGCGTTTCTGTATTTGCATGTGTTGTGAGTATATGTAGCACGTTTCTGTATTTGCATGTGTTGTGAGTATTTGCAGTGCGTTTCTGTATTTGCATGTGTTGTGAGTATTTGCAGTGTTTCTGTATTTGCATGTGTTGTGAGTATTAGCAGAGCGTTTCTGTATTTGCATGTGTTGTGAGTATATGTAGCGCGTTTCTGTATTTGCATGTGTTGTGAGTATTTGCAGTGTTTCTGTATTTGCATGTGTTGTGAGTATTTGCAGTGTGTTTCTGTATTTGCATGTGTTGTGAGTATTTGCAGTGTTTCTGTATTTGCATGTGTTGTGAGTATTTGCAGTGCGTTTCTGTATTTGCATGTGTTGTGAGTATTTGCAGTGCGTTTCTGTATTTGCATGTGTTGTGAGTATTTGCAGTGTTTCTGTATTTGCATGTGTTGTGAGTATTTGCAGTGTGTTTCTGTATTTGCATGTGTTGTGAGTATATGTAGCGCGTTTCTGTATTTGCATGTGTTGTGAGTATTTTCAGTGCGTTTCTGTATTTGCATGTGTTGTGAGTATTTGCAGTGTTTCTGTATTTGCATGTGTTGTGAGTATTTGCAGTGTGTTTCTGTATTTGCATGTGTTGTGAGTATTTGCAGTGTGTTTCTGTATTTGCATGTGTTGTGAGTATATGTAGCGCGTTTCTGTATTTGCATGTTTTGTGAGTATTTGCAGTGTTTCTGTATTTGCATGTGTTGTGAGTATTTGCAGAGCGTTTCTGTATTTGCATGTGTTGTGAGTATATGTAGCGCGTTTCTGTATTTGCATGTGTTGTGAGTATTTGCAGCGCGTTTCTGTATTTGCATGTGTTGTGAGTATTTGCAGCGTGTTTCTGTATTTGCATGTGTTGTGAGTATATGTAGCACGTTTCTGTATTTGCATGTGTTGTGAGTATTTGCAGTGCGTTTCTGTATTTGCATGTGTTGTGAGTATTTGCAGTGTTTCTGTATTTGCATGTGTTGTGAGTATTTGCAGTGTTTCTGTATTTGCATGTGTTGTGAGTATTAGCAGAGCGTTTCTGTATTTGCATGTGTTGTGAGTATATGTAGCGCATTTCTGTATTTGCATGTGTTGTGAGTATTTGCAGTGTTTCTGTATTTGCATGTGTTGTGAGTATTTGCAGTGTGTTTCTGTATTTGCATGTGTTGTGAGTATATGTAGCGCGTTTCTGTATTTGCATGTGTTGTGAGTATTTTCAGTGCGTTTCTGTATTTGCATGTGTTGTGAGTATTTGCAGTGTTTCTGTATTTGCATGTGTTGTGAGTATTTGCAGTGTGTTTCTGTATTTGCATGTGTTGTGAGTATTTGCAGTGTGTTTCTGTATTTGCATGTGTTGTGAGTATATGTAGCGCGTTTCTGTATTTGCATGTTTTGTGAGTATTTGCAGTGTTTCTGTATTTGCATGTGTTGTGAGTATTTGCAGTGTTTCTGTATTTTCATGTGTTGTGAGTATTTGCAGTGTTTCTGTATTTGCATGTGTTGTGAGTATATGTAGCGCGTTTCTGTATTTGCATGTGTTGTGAGTATTTGCAGAACGTTTCTGTATTTGCATATGTTGTGAGTATTTGCAGCGTGTTTCTGTATTTGCATGTGTTGTGAGTATTAGCAGCGTGTTTCTGTATTTGCATGTGCTGTGAGTATTTGCAGAGCGTTTCTGTATTTGCATGTGTTGTGAGTATTAGCAGAGCGTTTCTGTATTTGCATATGTTGTGAGTATTTGCAGCGTGTTTCTGTATTTGCATATGTTGTGAGTATTTGCAGCGTGTTTCTGTATTTGCATATGTTGTGAGTATTTGCAGCGTGTTTCTGTATTTGCATATGTTGTGAGTATTTGCAGCGTGTTTCTGTATTTGCATATGTTGTGAGTATTTGCAGCGTGTTTCTGTATTTGCATGTGTTGTGAGTATTAGCAGCGTGTTTCTGTATTTGCATGTGCTGTGAGTATTTGCAGAGCGTTTCTGTATTTGCATGTGTTGTGAGTATTAGCAGAGCGTTTCTGTATTTGCATGTGTTGTGAGTATTAGCAGCGTGTTTCTGTATTTGCATGTGTTGTGAGTATATATGTAGCGCGTTTCTGTATTTGCATGTGTTGTGAGTATTTGCAGCGCGTTTCTGTATTTGCATGTGTTGTGAGTATTAGCAGCGTGTTTCTGTATTTGCATGTGTTGTGAGTATTTGCATCACGTTTCTGTATTTGCATGTGTTGTGAGTATTTACAGTGTGTTTCTGTATTAGCATGTGTTTTGAGTATTTGCAGCGCGTTTCTGTATTTGCATGTGTTGTGAGTATTAGGAGAGCGTTTCTGTATTTGCGTGTGTTGTGAGTATTAGCAGAGCGTTTCTGTATTTGCATGTGTTGTGAGTATATGTAGCGCGTTTCTGTATTTGCATGTGTTGTGAGTATTTGCAGCGCGTTTCTGTATTTGCATGTGTTGTGAGTATTTGCAGCGTGTTTCTGTATTTGCATGTGTTGTGAGTAATAGGAGAGCGTTTCTGTATTTGCATGTGTTGTGAGGATATGTAGCACGTTTCTGTATTTGCATGTGTTGTGAGTATTTGCAGTGCGTTTCTGTATTTGCATGTGTTGTGAGTATTTGCAGTGTTTCTGTATTTGCATGTGTTGTGAGTATTAGCAGAGCGTTTCTGTATTTGCATGTGTTGTGAGTATATGTAGCGCGTTTCTGTATTTGCATGTGTTGTGAGTGTTTGCAGTGTTTCTGTATTTGCATGTGTTGTGAGTATTTGCAGTGTGTTTCTGTATTTGCATGTGTTGTGAGTATTTGCAGTGTTTCTGTATTTGCATGTGTTGTGAGTATTTGCAGTGCGTTTCTGTATTTGCATGTGTTGTGAGTATTTGCAGTGCGTTTCTGTATTTGCATGTGTTGTGAGTATTTGCAGTGTTTCTGTATTTGCATGTGTTGTGAGTATTTGCAGTGTGTTTCTGTATTTGCATGTGTTGTGAGTATATGTAGCGCGTTTCTGTATTTGCATGTGTTGTGAGTATTTTCAGTGCGTTTCTGTATTTGCATGTGTTGTGAGTATTTGCAGTGTTTCTGTATTTGCATGTGTTGTGAGTATTTGCAGTGTGTTTCTGTATTTGCATGTGTTGTGAGTATTTGCAGTGTGTTTCTGTATTTGCATGTGTTGTGAGTATATGTAGCGCGTTTCTGTATTTGCATGTTTTGTGAGTATTTGCAGTGTTTCTGTATTTGCATGTGTTGTGAGTATTTGCAGAGCGTTTCTGTATTTGCATGTGTTGTGAGTATATGTAGCGCGTTTCTGTATTTGCATGTGTTGTGAGTATTTGCAGCGCGTTTCTGTATTTGCATGTGTTGTGAGTATTTGCAGCGTGTTTCTGTATTTGCATGTGTTGTGAGTATATGTAGCACGTTTCTGTATTTGCATGTGTTGTGAGTATTTGCAGTGCGTTTCTGTATTTGCATGTGTTGTGAGTATTTGCAGTGTTTCTGTATTTGCATGTGTTGTGAGTATTAGCAGAGCGTTTCTGTATTTGCATGTGTTGTGAGTATATGTAGCTCGTTTCTGTATTTGCATGTGTTGTGAGTATTTGCAGTGTTTCTGTATTTGCATGTGTTGTGAGTATTTGCAGTGTGTTTCTGTATTTGCATGTGTTGTGAGTATATGTAGCGCGTTTCTGTATTTGCATGTGTTGTGAGTATTTTCAGTGCGTTTCTGTATTTGCATGTGTTGTGAGTATTTGCAGTGTTTCTGTATTTGCATGTGTTGTGAGTATTTGCAGTGTGTTTCTGTATTTGCATGTGTTGTGAGTATTTGCAGTGTGTTTCTGTATTTGCATGTGTTGTGAGTATATGTAGCGCGTTTCTGTATTTGCATGTGTTGTGAGTATTTGCAGTGCGTTTCTGTATTTGCATGTGTTGTGAGTATTTGCAGTGTGTTTTTGTATTTGCATGTGTTGTGAGTATATGTATCGCGTTTCTGTATTTGCATGTGTTTATGAGTATTTGCCGTGTTTCTGTATTTGCATGTGTTGTGAGTATTTGCAGTGTGTTTCTGTATTTGCATGTGTTGTGAGTATTTGCAGCGTGTTTCTGTATTTGCATGTGTTGTGAGTATTTGCAGTGCGTTTCTGTATTTGCATGTGTTGTGAGTATTTGCAGTGTTTCTGTATTTGCATGTGTTGTGAGTATTTGCCGTGTTTCTGTATTTGCATGTGTTGTGAGTATTTGCAGTGTGTTTCTGTATTTGCATGTGTTGTGAGTATTTGCAGCGTGTTTCTGTATTTGCATGTGTTGTGAGTATATGTGGCGCGTTTCTGTATTTGCATGTTTTGTGAGTATTTGCGGCGCGTTTCTGTATTTGTCTGTGTTGTGAGTATTAGCAGAGCGTTTCTGTATTTGCATGTGTTGAGTATATGTAGCGCGTTTCTGTATTTGCATGTGTTGTGAGTATTTGCAGCGTGTTTCTGTATTTGCATGTGTTGTGAGTATTTGTAGCGTGTTTCTGTATTTGCATGTGTTGTGAATATTTGCAGCGTGTTTCTGTATTTGCATGTGTTGTGAGTATATGTAGCGCATTTCTGTATTTGCATGTGTTGTGAGTATTTTCAGTGCGTTTCTGTATTTGCATGTGTTGTGAGTATTTGCAGTGTTTCTGTATTTGCATGTGTTGTGAGTATTTGCAGTGTTTCTGTATTTGCATGTGTTGTGAGTATTTGCAGTGTGTTTCTGTATTTGCATGTGTTGTGAGTATTTGCAGTGTGTTTCTGTATTTGCATGTGTTGTGAGTATATGTAGCGCGTTTCTGTATTTGCATGTTTTGTGAGTATTTGCAGTGTTTCTGTATTTGCATGTGTTGTGAGTATTTGCAGAGCGTTTCTGTATTTGCATGTGTTGTGAGTATATGTAGCGCGTTTCTGTATTTGCATGTGTTGTGAGTATTTGCAGCGCGTTTCTGTATTTGCATGTGTTGTGAGTATTTGCAGCGTGTTTCTGTATTTGCATGTGTTGTGAGTATATGTAGCACGTTTCTGTATTTGCATGTGTTGTGAGTATTTGCAGTGCGTTTCTGTATTTGCATGTGTTGTGAGTATTTGCAGTGTTTCTGTATTTGCATGTGTTGTGAGTATTTGCAGTGTTTCTGTATTTGCATGTGTTGTGAGTATTAGCAGAGCGTTTCTGTATTTGCATGTGTTGTGAGTATATGTAGCGCGTTTCTGTATTTGCATGTGTTGTGAGTATTTGCAGTGTTTCTGTATTTGCATGTGTTGTGAGTATTTGCAGTGTGTTTCTGTATTTGCATGTGTTGTGAGTATATGTAGCGCGTTTCTGTATTTGCATGTGTTGTGAGTATTTTCAGTGCGTTTCTGTATTTGCATGTGTTGTGAGTATTTGCAGTGTTTCTGTATTTGCATGTGTTGTGAGTATTTGCAGTGTGTTTCTGTATTTGCATGTGTTGTGAGTATTTGCAGTGTGTTTCTGTATTTGCATGTGTTGTGAGTATATGTAGCGCGTTTCTGTATTTGCATGTTTTGTGAGTATTTGCAGTGTTTCTGTATTTGCATGTGTTGTGAGTATTTGCAGTGTTTCTGTATTTTCATGTGTTGTGAGTATTTGCAGTGTTTCTGTATTTGCATGTGTTGTGAGTATTTACAGTGTGTTTCTGTATTTGCATGTGTTGTGAGTATATGTAGCGCGTTTCTGTATTTGCATGTGTTGTGAGTATTTGCAGTGCGTTTCTGTATTTGCATGTGTTGTGAGTATTTGCAGTGTGTTTTTGTATTTGCATGTGTTGTGAGTATATGTATCGCGTTTCTGTATTTGCATGTGTTTATGAGTATTTGCAGTGTTTCTGTATTTGCATGTGTTGTGAGTATTTGCAGTGTTTCTGTATTTGCATGTGTTGTGAGTATTTGCCGTGTTTCTGTATTTGCATGTGTTGTGAGTATTTGCAGTGTGTTTCTGTATTTGCATGTGTTGTGAGTATTTGCAGCGTGTTTCTGTATTTGCATGTGTTGTGAGTATTTGCAGTGCGTTTCTGTATTTGCATGTGTTGTGAGTATTTGCAGTGTTTCTGTATTTGCATGTGTTGTGAGTATTTGCCGTGTTTCTGTATTTGCATGTGTTGTGAGTATTTGCAGTGTGTTTCTGTATTTGCATGTGTTGTGAGTATTTGCAGCGTGTTTCTGTATTTGCATGTGTTGTGAGTATATGTGGCGCGTTTCTGTATTTGCATGTTTTGTGAGTATTTGCGGCGCGTTTCTGTATTTGTCTGTGTTGTGAGTATTAGCAGAGCGTTTCTGTATTTGCATGTGTTGAGTATATGTAGCGCGTTTCTGTATTTGCATGTGTTGTGAGTATTTGCAGCGTGTTTCTGTATTTGCATGTGTTGTGAGTATTTGTAGCGTGTTTCTGTATTTGCATGTGTTGTGAATATTTGCAGCGTGTTTCTGTATTTGCATGTGTTGTGAGTATTTGCAGTGTGTTTCTGTATTTGCATGTGTTGTGAGTATTTGCAGCGTGTTTCTGTATTTGCATGTGTTGTGAGTATTTGCAGCGTGTTTCTGTATTTGCATGTGTTGTGAGTATTAGGAGAGCGTTTCTGTATTTGCATGTGTTGTGAGTATTTGCAGAGTGTTTCTGTATTTGCATGTGTTGTGAGTATATGTAGCGAGTTTCTGTATTTGCATGTGTTGTGAGTAATAGCAGAGCGTTTCTGTATTTGCATGTGTTGTGAGTATTAGCAGAGCGTTCCTGTATTTGCATGTGTTGTGAGTATTAGCAGAGCGTTTCTGTATTTGCATGTGTTGTGAGTATTAGCAGCGTGTTTCTGTATTTGCATGTGTTGTGAGTATATGTAGCGCGTTTCTGTATTTGCATGTGTTGTGAGTATTAGGAGAGCCTTTCTGTATTTGCGTGTGTTGTGAGTATTTGCAGCGTGTTTCTGTATTTGCATGTGTTGTGAGTATTTGCAGTGCGTTTCTGTATTTGCATGTGTTGTGAGTATTTGCAGTGTTTCTGTATTTGCATGTGTTGTGAGTATTTGCCGTGTTTCTGTATTTGCATGTGTTGTGAGTATTTGCAGTGTGTTTCTGTATTTGCATGTGTTGTGAGTATTTGCAGCGTGTTTCTGTATTTGCATGTGTTGTGAGTATATGTGGCGCGTTTCTGTATTTGCATGTTTTGTGAGTATTTGCGGCGCGTTTCTGTATTTGTCTGTGTTGTGAGTATTAGCAGAGCGTTTCTGTATTTGCATGTGTTGAGTATATGTAGCGCGTTTCTGTATTTGCATGTGTTGTGAGTATTTGCAGCGTGTTTCTGTATTTGCATGTGTTGTGAGTATTTGTAGCGTGTTTCTGTAATTGCATGTGTTGTGAATATTTGCAGCGTGTTTCTGTATTTGCATGTGTTGTGAGTATATGTAGCGCATTTCTGTATTTGCATGTGTTGTGAGTATTTGCAGCGTGTTTCTGTATTTGCATGTGTTGTGAGTATTTGCAGTGTGTTTCTGTATTTGCATGTGTTGTGAGTATTTGCAGCGTGTTTCTGTATTTGCATGTGTTGTGAGTATTTGCAGCGTGTTTCTGTATTTGCATGTGTTGTGAGTATTAGGAGAGCGTTTCTGTATTTGCATGTGTTGTGAGTATTTGCAGAGTGTTTCTGTATTTGCATGTGTTGTGAGTATATGTAGCGAGTTTCTGTATTTGCATGTGTTGTGAGTAATAGCAGAGCGTTTCTGTATTTGCATGTGTTGTGAGTATTAGCAGAGCGTTTCTGTATTTGCATGTGTTGTGAGTATTAGCAGAGCGTTTCTGTATTTGCATGTGTTGTGAGTATTAGCAGCGTGTTTCTGTATTTGCATGTGTTGTGAGTATATGTAGCGCGTTTCTGTATTTGCATGTGTTGTGAGTATTAGGAGAGCCTTTCTGTATTTGCGTGTGTTGTGAGTATTTGCAGAGCGTTTCTGTATTTGCATGTGTTGTGAGTATATGTAGCACGTTTCTGTATTTGCATGTGTTGTGAGTATTTGCAGTGTGTTTCTGTATTTGCATGTGTTGTGAGTATATGTAGCACGTTTCTGTATTTGCATGTGTTGTGAGTATTTGCAGCGTGTTTCTGTATTTGCATGTGTTGTGAGTATTAGGAGAGCTTTTCTGTATTTGCATGTGTTGTGAGTATATGTAGCGCGTTTCTGTATTTGCATGTGTTGTGAGTATATGTAGCGCGTTTCTGTATTTGCATGTGTTGTGAGTATTTGCAGTGCGTTTCTGTATTTGCATGTGTTGTGAGTATTAGGAGAGCGTTTCTGTATTTGCGTGTGTTGTGAGTATATGTAGCGCGTTTCTGTATTTGCATGTGTTGTGAGTATATGTAGCGCGTTTCTGTATTTGCATGTGTTGTGAGTATTTGCAGTGCGTTTCTGTATTTGCATGTGTTGTGAGTATTAGCAGAGCGTTTCTGTATTTGCGTGTGTTGTGAGTATTAGCAGAGCGTTCCTGTATTTGCATGTGTTGTGAGTATTAGCAGAGCGTTTCTGTATTTGCATGTGTTGTGAGTATAAGCAGCGTGTTTCTGTATTTGCATGTGTTGTGAGTATATGTATCGCGTTTCTGTATTTGCATGTGTTTATGAGTATTTGCCGTGTTTCTGTATTTGCATGTGTTGTGAGTATTTGCAGTGTGTTTCTGTATTTGCATGTGTTGTGAGTATTTGCAGCGTGTTTCTGTATTTGCATGTGTTGTGAGTATTTGCAGTGCGTTTCTGTATTTGCATGTGTTGTGAGTATTTGCAGTGTTTCTGTATTTGCATGTGTTGTGAGTATTTGCCGTGTTTCTGTATTTGCATGTGTTGTGAGTATTTGCAGTGTGTTTCTGTATTTGCATGTGTTGTGAGTATTTGCAGCGTGTTTCTGTATTTGCATGTGTTGTGAGTATATGTGGCGCGTTTCTGTATTTGCATGTTTTGTGAGTATTTGCGGCGCGTTTCTGTATTTGTCTGTGTTGTGAGTATTAGCAGAGCGTTTCTGTATTTGCATGTGTTGAGTATATGTAGCGCGTTTCTGTATTTGCATGTGTTGTGAGTATTTGCAGCGTGTTTCTGTATTTGCATGTGTTGTGAGTATTTGTAGCGTGTTTCTGTATTTGCATGTGTTGTGAATATTTGCAGCGTGTTTCTGTATTTGCATGTGTTGTGAGTATATGTAGCGCATTTCTGTATTTGCATGTGTTGTGAGTATTTTCAGTGCGTTTCTGTATTTGCATGTGTTGTGAGTATTTGCAGTGTTTCTGTATTTGCATGTGTTGTGAGTATTTGCAGTGTTTCTGTATTTGCATGTGTTGTGAGTATTTGCAGTGTGTTTCTGTATTTGCATGTGTTGTGAGTATTTGCAGTGTGTTTCTGTATTTGCATGTGTTGTGAGTATATGTAGCGCGTTTCTGTATTTGCATGTTTTGTGAGTATTTGCAGTGTTTCTGTATTTGCATGTGTTGTGAGTATTTGCAGAGCGTTTCTGTATTTGCATGTGTTGTGAGTATATGTAGCGCGTTTCTGTATTTGCATGTGTTGTGAGTATTTGCAGCGCGTTTCTGTATTTGCATGTGTTGTGAGTATTTGCAGCGTGTTTCTGTATTTGCATGTGTTGTGAGTATATGTAGCACGTTTCTGTATTTGCATGTGTTGTGAGTATTTGCAGTGCCTTTCTGTATTTGCATGTGTTGTGAGTATTTGCAGTGTTTCTGTATTTGCATGTGTTGTGAGTATTTGCAGTGTTTCTGTATTTGCATGTGTTGTGAGTATTAGCAGAGCGTTTCTGTATTTGCATGTGTTGTGAGTATATGTAGCGCGTTTCTGTATTTGCATGTGTTGTGAGTATTTGCAGTGTTTCTGTATTTGCATGTGTTGTGAGTATTTGCAGTGTGTTTCTGTATTTGCATGTGTTGTGAGTATATGTAGCGCGTTTCTGTATTTGCATGTGTTGTGAGTATTTTCAGTGCGTTTCTGTATTTGCATGTGTTGTGAGTATTTGCAGTGTTTCTGTATTTGCATGTGTTGTGAGTATTTGCAGTGTGTTTCTGTATTTGCATGTGTTGTGAGTATTTGCAGTGTGTTTCTGTATTTGCATGTGTTGTGAGTATATGTAGCGCGTTTCTGTATTTGCATGTTTTGTGAGTATTTGCAGTGTTTCTGTATTTGCATGTGTTGTGAGTATTTGCAGTGTTTCTGTATTTTCATGTGTTGTGAGTATTTGCAGTGTTTCTGTATTTGCATGTGTTGTGAGTATTTACAGTGTGTTTCTGTATTTGCATGTGTTGTGAGTATATGTAGCGCGTTTCTGTATTTGCATGTGTTGTGAGTATTTGCAGTGCGTTTCTGTATTTGCATGTGTTGTGAGTATTTGCAGTGTGTTTTTGTATTTGCATGTGTTGTGAGTATATGTATCGCGTTTCTGTATTTGCATGTGTTTATGAGTATTTGCAGTGTTTCTGTATTTGCATGTGTTGTGAGTATTTGCAGTGTTTCTGTATTTGCATGTGTTGTGAGTATTTGCCGTGTTTCTGTATTTGCATGTGTTGTGAGTATTTGCAGTGTGTTTCTGTATTTGCATGTGTTGTGAGTATTTGCAGCGTGTTTCTGTATTTGCATGTGTTGTGAGTATTTGCAGTGCGTTTCTGTATTTGCATGTGTTGTGAGTATTTGCAGTGTTTCTGTATTTGCATGTGTTGTGAGTATTTGCCGTGTTTCTGTATTTGCATGTGTTGTGAGTATTTGCAGTGTGTTTCTGTATTTGCATGTGTTGTGAGTATTTGCAGCGTGTTTCTGTATTTGCATGTGTTGTGAGTATATGTGGCGCGTTTCTGTATTTGCATGTTTTGTGAGTATTTGCGGCGCGTTTCTGTATTTGTCTGTGTTGTGAGTATTAGCAGAGCGTTTCTGTATTTGCATGTGTTGAGTATATGTAGCGCGTTTCTGTATTTGCATGTGTTGTGAGTATTTGCAGCGTGTTTCTGTATTTGCATGTGTTGTGAGTATTTGTAGCGTGTTTCTGTATTTGCATGTGTTGTGAATATTTGCAGCGTGTTTCTGTATTTGCATGTGTTGTGAGTATATGTAGCGCATTTCTGTATTTGCATGTGTTGTGAGTATTTGCAGCGTGTTTCTGTATTTGCATGTGTTGTGAGTATTTGCAGTGTGTTTCTGTATTTGCATGTGTTGTGAGTATTTGCAGCGTGTTTCTGTATTTGCATGTGTTGTGAGTATTTGCAGCGTGTTTCTGTATTTGCATGTGTTGTGAGTATTAGGAGAGCGTTTCTGTATTTGCATGTGTTGTGAGTATTTGCAGAGTGTTTCTGTATTTGCATGTGTTGTGAGTATATGTAGCGAGTTTCTGTATTTGCATGTGTTGTGAGTAATAGCAGAGCGTTTCTGTATTTGCATGTGTTGTGAGTATTAGCAGAGCGTTCCTGTATTTGCATGTGTTGTGAGTATTAGCAGAGCGTTTCTGTATTTGCATGTGTTGTGAGTATTAGCAGCGTGTTTCTGTATTTGCATGTGTTGTGAGTATATGTAGCGCGTTTCTGTATTTGCATGTGTTGTGAGTATTAGGAGAGCCTTTCTGTATTTGCGTGTGTTGTGAGTATTTGCAGCGTGTTTCTGTATTTGCATGTGTTGTGAGTATTTGCAGTGCGTTTCTGTATTTGCATGTGTTGTGAGTATTTGCAGTGTTTCTGTATTTGCATGTGTTGTGAGTATTTGCCGTGTTTCTGTATTTGCATGTGTTGTGAGTATTTGCAGTGTGTTTCTGTATTTGCATGTGTTGTGAGTATTTGCAGCGTGTTTCTGTATTTGCATGTGTTGTGAGTATATGTGGCGCGTTTCTGTATTTGCATGTTTTGTGAGTATTTGCGGCGCGTTTCTGTATTTGTCTGTGTTGTGAGTATTAGCAGAGCGTTTCTGTATTTGCATGTGTTGAGTATATGTAGCGCGTTTCTGTATTTGCATGTGTTGTGAGTATTTGCAGCGTGTTTCTGTATTTGCATGTGTTGTGAGTATTTGTAGCGTGTTTCTGTAATTGCATGTGTTGTGAATATTTGCAGCGTGTTTCTGTATTTGCATGTGTTGTGAGTATATGTAGCGCATTTCTGTATTTGCATGTGTTGTGAGTATTTGCAGCGTGTTTCTGTATTTGCATGTGTTGTGAGTATTTGCAGTGTGTTTCTGTATTTGCATGTGTTGTGAGTATTTGCAGCGTGTTTCTGTATTTGCATGTGTTGTGAGTATTTGCAGCGTGTTTCTGTATTTGCATGTGTTGTGAGTATTAGGAGAGCGTTTCTGTATTTGCATGTGTTGTGAGTATTTGCAGAGTGTTTCTGTATTTGCATGTGTTGTGAGTATATGTAGCGAGTTTCTGTATTTGCATGTGTTGTGAGTAATAGCAGAGCGTTTCTGTATTTGCATGTGTTGTGAGTATTAGCAGAGCGTTTCTGTATTTGCATGTGTTGTGAGTATTAGCAGAGCGTTTCTGTATTTGCATGTGTTGTGAGTATTAGCAGCGTGTTTCTGTATTTGCATGTGTTGTGAGTATATGTAGCGCGTTTCTGTATTTGCATGTGTTGTGAGTATTAGGAGAGCCTTTCTGTATTTGCGTGTGTTGTGAGTATTTGCAGAGCGTTTCTGTATTTGCATGTGTTGTGAGTATATGTAGCACGTTTCTGTATTTGCATGTGTTGTGAGTATTTGCAGTGTGTTTCTGTATTTGCATGTGTTGTGAGTATATGTAGCACGTTTCTGTATTTGCATGTGTTGTGAGTATTTGCAGCGTGTTTCTGTATTTGCATGTGTTGTGAGTATTAGGAGAGCTTTTCTGTATTTGCATGTGTTGTGAGTATATGTAGCGCGTTTCTGTATTTGCATGTGTTGTGAGTATATGTAGCGCGTTTCTGTATTTGCATGTGTTGTGAGTATTTGCAGTGCGTTTCTGTATTTGCATGTGTTGTGAGTATTAGGAGAGCGTTTCTGTATTTGCGTGTGTTGTGAGTATATGTAGCGCGTTTCTGTATTTGCATGTGTTGTGAGTATATGTAGCGCGTTTCTGTATTTGCATGTGTTGTGAGTATTTGCAGTGCGTTTCTGTATTTGCATGTGTTGTGAGTATTAGCAGAGCGTTTCTGTATTTGCGTGTGTTGTGAGTATTAGCAGAGCGTTCCTGTATTTGCATGTGTTGTGAGTATTAGCAGAGCGTTTCTGTATTTGCATGTGTTGTGAGTATAAGCAGCGTGTTTCTGTATTTGCATGTGTTGTGAGTATATGTAGCGCGTTTCTGTATTTGCATGTGTTGTGAGTATTTGCAGAGCGTTTCTGTATTTGCATGTTTTGTGAGTATTTGCAGTGCGTTTCTATATTTGCATGTGTTGTGAGTATTTGCAGCGTGTTCCTGTATTTGCATGTGTTGTGAGTATTAGCAGAGCGTTTCTGTATTTGCATGTGTTGTGAGTATTTGCAGTGCGTTTCTGTATTTGCATGTGTTGTGAGTATTAGCAGCGTGTTTCTGTATTTGCATGTGTTGTGAGTATTAGGAGAGCCTTTCTGTATTTGCGTGTGTTGTGAGTATTTGCAGCGTGTTTCTGTATTTGCATGTGTTGTGAGTATTTGCAGCGCGTTTCTGTATTTGCATGTTTTGTGAGTATTTGCAGTGCGTTTCTATATTTGCATGTGTTGTGAGTATTTGCAGCGCGTTTCTGTATTTGCATGTGTTGTGAATATTAGGAGAGCTTTTCTGTATTTGCATGTGTTGTGAGTATATGTAGCGCGTTTCTGTATTTGCATGTGTTGTGAGTATTTGCAGCGCGTTTCTGTATTTGCATGTGTTGTGAGTATTTGCAGTGCGTTTCTGTATTTGCATGTGTTGTGAGTATTTGCAGTGCGTTTCTGTATTTGCATGTGTTGTGAGTATTAGCAGAGCGTTTCTGTATTTGCGTGTGTTGTGATTATATGTAGCGCGTTTCTGTATTTGCATGTGTTGTGATTATATTTAGCGCGTTTCTGTATTTGCATGTGTTGTGAGTATTTGCAGTGCGTTTCTGTATTTGCATGTGTTGTGAGTATTTGCAGTGCGTTTCTGTATTTGCATGTGTTGTGAGTATTAGCAGAGCGTTTCTGTATTTGCGTGTGTTGTGATTATATGTAGCGCGTTTCTGTATTTGCATGTGTTGTGATTATATTTAGCGTGTTTCTGTATTTGCATGTGTTCTGAGTATTTGCAGAGCGTTTCTGTATTTGCATGTGTTGTGAGTATTTGCAGCGCGTTTCTGTATTTGCATGTGTTGTGAATATTAGGAGAGCTTTTCTGTATTTGCATGTGTTGTGAGTATATGTAGCGCGTTTCTGTATTTGCATGTGTTGTGAGTATTTGCAGCGCGTTTCTGTATTTGCATGTGTTGTGAGTATTAGCAGAGCGTTTCTGTATTTGCGTGTTTTGTGATTATATGTAGCGCGTTTCTGTATTTGCATGTGTTGTGATTATATTTAGCGTGTTTCTGTATTTGCATG
Source organism: Coreius guichenoti (assembly GCA_039654105.1). Classification (NCBI taxonomy): domain Eukaryota; kingdom Metazoa; phylum Chordata; class Actinopteri; order Cypriniformes; family Gobionidae; genus Coreius; species Coreius guichenoti. Next base: position 54,220,467 of record CM077169.1, on the reverse strand, counting down.
TGTTCTGAGTATTTGCAGAGCGTTTCTGTATTTGCATGTGTTGTGAGTATTTGCAGAGCGTTTCTGTATTTGCATGTGTTGTGAGTATATGTAGCACGTTTCTGTATTTGCATGTGTTGTGAGTATTTGCAGTGTGTTTCTGTATTTGCATGTGTTGTGAGTATATGTAGCACGTTTCTGTATTTGCATGTGTTGTGAGTATTTGCAGCGTGTTTCTGTATTTGCATGTGTTGTGAGTATTAGGAGAGCTTTTCTGTATTTGCATGTGTTGTGAGTATATGTAGCGCGTTTCTGTATTTGCATGTGTTGTGAGTATATGTAGCGCGTTTCTGTATTTGCATGTGTTGTGAGTATTTGCAGTGCGTTTCTGTATTTGCATGTGTTGTGAGTATTAGGAGAGCGTTTCTGTATTTGCGTGTGTTGTGAGTATATGTAGCGCGTTTCTGTATTTGCATGTGTTGTGAGTATTTGCAGTGCGTTTCTGTATTTGCATGTGTTGTGAGTATTTGCAGTGCGTTTCTGTATTTGCATGTGTTGTGAGTATTAGCAGAGTGTTTCTGTATTTGCGTGTGTTGTGATTATATGTAGCGCGTTTCTGTATTTGCGTGTGTTGTGATTATATTTAGCGTGTTTCTGTATTTGCATGTGTTCTGAGTATTTGCAGAACGTTTCTGTATTTGCATGTGTTGTGAGTATTTGCAGCGCGTTTTTGTATTTGCGTGTGTTTTGAGTATTTGCAGTGCGTTTCTGTATTTGCATGTGTTCTGAGTATTTGCAGAGCGTTTCTGTATTTGCATGTTTTGTGAGTATTTGCAGTGCGTTTCTATATTTGCATGTGTTGTGAGTATTTGCAGCGTGTTTCTGTATTTTCATGTGTTGTGAGTATTAGCAGAGCGTTTCTGTATTTGCATGTGTTGTGAGTATTTGCAGTGCGTTTCTGTATTTGCATGTGTTGTGAGTATTTGCAGCGTGTTTCTGTATTTGCATGTGTTGTGAGTATTAGCAGCGTGTTTCTGTATTTGCATGTGTTGTGAGTATATGTAGCGCGTTTCTGTATTTGCGTGTGTTGTGAGTATTTGCAGTGCGTTTCTGTATTTGCATGTGTTGTGAGTATATGTAGCGTGTTTCTGTATTTGCATGTGTTGTGAGTATATGTAGCGTGTTTCTGTATTTGCATGTGTTGTGAGTATTTGCAGCGTGTTTCTGTATTTGCATGTGTTGTGAGTATTAGCAGAGCGTTTCTGTATTTGCATGTGTTGTGAGTATTTGCAGTGCGTTTCTGTATTTGCATGTGTTGTGAGTATTAGCAGCGTGTTTCTGTATTTGTATGTGTTGTGAGTATTAGCAGCGTGTTTCTGTATTTGCATGTGTTGTGAGTATATGTAGCGCGTTTCTGTATTTGCGTGTGTTGTGAGTATTTGCAGAGCGTTTCTGTATTTGCATGTGTTGTGAGTATTTGCAGAGCGTTTCTGTATTTGCATGTGTTGTGAGTATTTGCAGTGCGTTTCTGTATTTGCATGTGTTGTGAGTATTTGCAGAGCGTTTCTGTATTTGCATGTGTTGTGAGTATTTGCAGAGCGTTTCTGTATTTGCATGTGTTGTGAGTATTTGCAGCGCGTTTCTGTATTTGCATGTGTTGTGAGTATATGTAGCGCGTTTCTGTATTTGCATGTGTTGTGAGTATTTGCAGAGCGTTTCTGTATTTGCATGTGTTGTGAGTATTTGCAGTGCGTTTCTGTATTTGCATGTGTTGTGAGTATTTGCAGTGCGTTTCTGTATTTGCATGTGTTGTGAGTATATGTAGCGTGTTTCTGTATTTGCATGTGTTGTGAGTATATGTAGCGCGTTTCTGTATTTGCATGTGTTGTGAGTATTTGCAGAGCGTTTCTGTATTTGCATGTGTTGTGAGTATATGTAGCGCGTTTCTGTATTTGCGTGTGTTGTGAGTATTTGCAGTGCGTTTCTGTATTTGCATGTGTTGTGAGTATATGTAGCGTGTTTCTGTATTTGCATGTGTTGTGAGTATATGTAGCGTGTTTCTGTATTTGCATGTGTTGTGAGTATATGTAGCGTGTTTCTGTATTTGCATGTGTTGTGAGTATATGTAGCGTGTTTCTGTATTTGCATGTGTTGTGAGTATTTGCAGAGCGTTTCTGTATTTGCATGTGTTGTGAGTATTAGCAGCGCGTTTCTGTATTTGCGTGTGTTGTGAGTATTTGTAGTGCTTTTCTGTATTTGCATGTGTTGTGAGTATTTGCAGCGCGTTTCTGTATTTGCGTGTGTTGTGAGTATTTGCAGAGTGTTTCTGTATTTGCATGTGTTGTGAGTATTTGCAGAGCGTTTCTGTATTTGCATGTGTTGTGAGTATTTGCAGAGCGTTTCTGTATTTGCATGTGTTGTGAGTATTTGCAGCGTGTTTCTGTATTTGCATGTGTTGTGAGTATTTGCAGAGCGTTTCTGTATTTGCATGTGTTGTGAGTATTTGCAGAGCGTTTCTGTATTTGCATGTGTTGTGAGTATTTGCAGAGCGTTTCTGTATTTGCATGTGTTGTGAGTATTTGCAGCGTGTTTCTGTATTTGCATGTGTTGTGAGTATTTGCAGAGCGTTTCTGTATTTGCGTGTGTTGTGAGTATTTGCAGAGTGTTTCTGTATTTGCATGTGTTGTGAGTATTTGCAGCGCATGTGTTGTCAAACTGATGAAGATGTTTTCTTTATTTGCATGTGTTTTTTTTCAGTTGCAGCGCGTTGAGCTCTCTCGGCCACCGTACTTATGACTGGTTTTGTGCTCCAGGGTCACAGATAAAAGCAAAAAGTTAACATCACTCTGTAGTGCCTGTGACTTTGTGTGAAACTGAAACAGTAAAGCTATGAGTGTGCGGTAGCAGATATTGGAGATGTTTAGAGATGATGTTTGGACTAAAGCAAGATCAGTTTCTGTGAGAGAGTGCCATACATCCATCATGTGCAAAGGCTGAAACTTAAGAATTTTTCTACCGTGTCCTCATTGATCTGAACAAAATGTGTTGTTACTAAAAATGTATAGATGTGCATAAAATTAAATTTTGAAAATTGCACCATATTTGCATGTTCCTCAGTAGGTGGAGAGTTTAGAAAACTGTTCCTCATAAAAAAAGCTGCTAAACACGTTCACGTTGTAATCGAAACGAGAAGCGACTTTACTGCAGTCTCCTGTTCCAGCAGATTTCAGTGTCTCTGATCACGTGCCAGATGTGTGTGTTGCTCTGAACAGCAGTGTTTGGCCGTGAGCAGGGGTGGAGGTGTAAATATCACATGACTCTTCCTGATGATGAGAAGATGAGTCACTGGAGCGAGTCTCTCTGAGTCACCGTTGAGTGCAAAGTGTGTGTTTGTGCGCAGACATGAACTTTCCCCATCTCTGGGTGTGGGCGATATTAAAGGTGGAGTTCACCCACAAAATTATCATTCTGTCATCACGGATTCATTGTTGCTCCAAACCTGTACGATTTACTTTCTTCTGTATAGATATTTTGAGAAATTTCTGTTTTTTGGCAATATAATGAGCAGCACATGAATTTTCTGATGCATTATTGCCGTTTTAAAAGATGTTCAGTTGTTGAAGGGCTTATCATTTATTATAACATTCTCCAATGAATTGCTATATTGCATGACTTTGAGGAAAACTGAAGTAGTTTATCTTTATGGTTAGGCAACTATACATATTTTATGAACTTGTTTAATGATCTAATAGTTATACAGTCATACACTCTGGGTTAAAAACAACCCAAGTTGGGTTGAAAATGGACAAACTCAGTGGTTGGGTTAAATGTTTGCCGAACATGCTGGGTGGCTTAAAATGAACCCAAAGTATGTTGGAAATTAACATTTATTAATATGTTTAATAAATGAACAGTATTAATAAGTTTAATGAATAATAATTAAACAATAATAAATTGCTTATTAATAAATGTTCACCTTTTGATTATTATTGTTGCCTCTTTATGCGTCTGATTTTTAATTTCCAACATACTTTAGGTTCATTTTAAGCCAGCCATACAGTAACTCTGGGTTAAATAAAACTGCACATTGTGCAAACATTTAACCCAATCGCTGGGTTTGTCCATTTTCAACCCAACTTGGGTTGTTTTTAACCCAGCATTTTTTAGAGTGTACTTTAACTATTAAGGACATTAAATATGTGAATTTAAAAGAAAGGTATTCACAAATAAAATATTATTTTGATCACACTATGGGAATTAATGAAGGTCAGTTCATAAAGGCTCAGTTTTGCTACAGTATTTTCAAAATATTAAAAGATGCCTGTTGAGTTCTGTCACACAAACATTTGAAAAGATTGGTTTTGCATGGCGTTCTCTCAGAATGAAAGTGAAAGTGCTGGTTCTCACCAGTAGGCGGCGCTTTGGTCCCATTGATCAGCAGCTCCAACACAAAGATGGATCCTCATGCCTAAACGTTCTTGATGCTTATTTTCAGACTATATAGATCTTACCATCATTATGACAAATTATACTGGCAATGGATTGCAACCATTTGCCTCTTACACTTTATCCGACAACAGCGATCAAACTATAATCAATAGCGATCACAGGCTCAATGCATTAGGCTGGCAGTTTTCATCTTTGTTGAATATTTTAGTGGAAACTATTATAGTTGAGAACCAATCAAATAAGAGTCATTTGAGAATGATCTAATAGTTCCATCAGGGCATATCCTGCTGAACTCTAAAGAATTTGGGTAAAATATGGACAAACCCAGACATTGGGTTACATTTTTAATTAAATACTTAACACAACAGTTGGGTTTGTCCATATTTGACCCAAATTTGGGTTAAAACAACCCAGCATTTTTTAGAGTGTGGAAATATTGAATTAGAATTTTAGATTATCCATGGTCTTATTGTATTCTCATTTATGTTATTATGTCATTCAAAATCATGATTACATTATTTGTAGCCTACACTCTAAAAAATACTGGGTTAAAAACAACCCAATTTGGGTTGAAAATGCACAAACCCAGCGATTGGGTTAAATGTTTGCCGAACATGCTGGGTAGTTTTATTTAACTCAACTATTGTTTAAAAATTACAGTATGGCTGGCTTAAAATGAACCCAAAATCAGACACATAATTACTAGAGGCAACAATAATAATCAGAAGGTGAACATTTATTAATAAGCAATTTAATAAATGTTTATTTTTTAATTATTATTCATTAAACTTATTAATACTGTTCATTTATTAAACATATTAAGAAATGTTCATTTCCAACATACTTTGAGCTCATTTTAAGCCAGCAATACAGTGATTTTTAAACAATAGTTGAGTTAAATTAAACTACCCAGCAGGTTGGGCAAACATTTAACCCAACCTCTGGGATAAAACAACCCAACCGCTGGGATAAACCAACCCAACCGCTGGGTTAAAACAACCCAATCGCTGGGATAAAACAACCCAATCGCTGGGATAAACCAACCCAACCGCTGGGATAAACCAACCCAACCGCTGGGTTAAAACAACCCAACCGCTGGGATAAAACAACCCAATCGCTGGGATAAAACAACCCAATCGCTGGGATGAAAACAACCCAACCGCTGGGATAAAACAACCCAACCGCTGGGATAAAACAACCCAATCGCTGGGATAAAACAACCCAACCGCTGGGATAAAACAACCCAATCGCTGGGATAAAACAACCCAACTGCTGGGATAAAACAACCCAACCGCTCGGTTAAAGCAACCCAACCGCTGGGATAAAACAACCCAACCGCTGGGATAAAACAACCCAATCGCTGGGATAAAACAACCCAACCGCTGGGATAAAACAACCCAATCGCTGGGATAAAACAACCCAATCGCTGGGATAAAACAACCCAACCGCTGGGATAAAACAACCCAATCGCTGGGATAAAACAACCCAACCGCTGGGTTTGTACATTTTCAACCTACATTGGGTTGTTAAAAAACGTATAAGTTTAATGAATAATAATTAAACAATAAACATTTATTATATTGCTAATAAATGTTCACCTTTTGATTATTATTGTTGCATTATGTGTCTGATTTTTAATTTCCAACCTATTTTGGGTTCATTTTAAGCAAGCCATATACGCATTTTTAAACAATAGGTAAACATTTAACAACTGCTGGGTTTGTCCATTTTCAACCCACCTTGGGTTATTTTTAACCCAGCATTTTTTAGAGTGTGACTTTATCCCTAATTTGGAACTCGAGAAGTTATTTTGAAGAACATTCGAGTCGTCTGAGTTTCATTGTATGGACAGAAAAAAACTGAGACATCATCTTTTGTGTTATAAAGAAGAAAATAACGAGTGGTTTAGAACGATATGACGACAGATCTTTTTAAGCTTTTGTGCTTCTACAAATTCCATTTCAGTTACACCAACCATTCATGAAATATTGGCCATGTCTGGTGTCTAACATTCATATATTTTTAAATGATTCTTTTTTTATTAGTGTTTTGACATAACAAGGGAAAGTGTCTTCACCTCCATAGATTTCGACTATTGTTGTATTGTTTTGATGGAATATATTAGTCAAACATGCAAACACTGAATGACCCAGTCTGACCCTAATAAGAAGTCTGAGCGACACATAGGGTGAATTCAGGTTGAATGGGACACTTTTTCCCAGTCATCTCAATGGCAAAAAGTGTCTCAATCCGAAATAGTTCACCCTGTTTAGGTCAGAATCCACTAAACTAACCAATCAAATAAGAGTCATTTGAGAATGATCTAATAGTTCCATCAGTGCATATCCTGCTGAACTCTAAAGAATTTGGAGGGTTCTAGGGTTGTTTTAACCCAAATTTGGGTAAAATGGGTAAAATGTGGACAAACCCAGCCATTGGGTTACATTTTTTAATTAAACATTTAACCCAACCACTGGGTTAAAACAATCCAATCGCTGGGTTTGTCCATTTTCAACCCAACTTGGATTGTTTTTAACCCAGCATTTTGTAGAGTGTATATTATGCATCTCATTATCTTTTGACTAGGGCTATAGGTGTGATTTACATGACTTTATTCCTAATTTGGAACTCAAGAGAAGTTATTTTGAAGAACATTCGAGTCGTCTAAAATGTCATTGTATGGACAGAAAACATCATCTTTTGTGTTATAAAGAAGAAAATAACGCGTGGTTTAGAACGATATGACGACAGATCTTTTTAAGCTTTTGTGCTTCTACAGATTCCATTTCAGTTACACCAACCATTTATGAAATATTGGCCATGTCTGGTATCTAACATTCATATATTTTTAAATGATCCTATTTTATTAGTGTTTTGACATAGCATACAACATATTGTTGTATTGTTTTGATGGAATATATTAGTCAAAAATGCAAACATTGAAACCCAGTCTGACCCTAATGAGAAGTTTAAGCGTACAGCGACACATATTTAGGTCAGAATCCTCTATGATACTCCAAACAAGCAAACACTGAAACCCAGTCTGACCTATATATACACCCTAATGAGAAGTTTAAGCGATACATAGGGTGAATTCTAGTTGAATGGGACACTTTTCCCCAGTCATCTCAATCCACCTGAATTCACCCTGTTCAGGTCAGAATACACTATGATTCCTAACTGATGTGTCGCTCAGAAGGTTATCAGCACTGTTTGCTGTATATGCACTCCTTCATAAACACACAGCCTGTTTTTTCACTTGAGAACATGTTTGCACGCATGTTTGGAGCTGACCCTTTGCTCTTTGGCATGCACTTCGCCCTGTGACCGCTGGGTGGCGTCGGCCTCGACTGCATCACCCCAGGACTCAGACGTGTAATAAACACGAGTCTGATAACGGAGGCGCCAGGTGAGCAATAGAAGGAGCAATTGCGATAGTTTACGTGGTGTTTACCACTGTTCTTCAGCGCCAATGCCGTTACTTATTAACCATACTTTATACAAATAAAGATATAGTCCTGATAAACTCTGACTCGAGGCTCCAGAGAGTTATTTTACATTCTTCCAGCTGCAAATCTCTCTAATAAACACGCACGACTGGCCTTATGAAGCGTAATGTACAGGGAAGAAGGTTGAGATGTTTTCACTTTCACTCTTCCCCACATATATCAATATTTGAATGAATAGCCTAGTTTTATTATTGAGTGGAATCACTTCATTTTATCGCGTTTATTTGGTTAAAAACACGCAATTGCAGTCATGCATTTTGGAGAAATATAAACCAGTCATGAGATCCTGATACAAATTAAGCTGGAGTCCGAACACAATGGAAAACCTTTATTTCCTTACGCTTTTCTGCTCTTTTTTTTTTTGGCAGTTTCGGCTCACAAAAAGTCCATTTAAACACACACTTTGACTAAAGCATTTTTAGTTGCTGTGAAAGAAAAGTGTCATTAATTCTCAAGCCACTGATGCATTCATTGTGTTATCGCCTTTAATTTATTTGAACCAAAGCACCAAACACACAACAGTTAATGAAAACGATGGCACATTATTATTATTATTATTATTTTCCGCGGGTGAAATCGCAAATGAGAACGGAATCAACAAGGAAAATGCTCACAAACTATTGTACACATATGTCAACAATAAATTAAGTTCCCTCAAACAAACAAACAACCTCAGTTATATTTACAAGCAATATTCATATGAAATAATTACATAAATATGTTATATATATATCGTTATTTACATTTGTATTATAATCATATGATCCATTTTTTGATCCATATGATCCCTTTTATTTCGAAGCAGTTTTAGTACCGCGTCTGTTAATTAATCAGTGGACAAATTTGGACAGATTAATGCATTAATGTTTGACTGCCTTCCTCAATTTGCGAAAACGAAAAAATGATATATATATATACTAGGTAACGATACTTTACTGCGAAATCTCCGTCACAAAAAGAATTAATTATGTTGGTGAATTAACTTAAAAAAACCAGCAGTCTTGATTGGGTCTGGTCTGACATGGACTAATATAAATGTGTCATGAGTGTGTTTTCAAACACATCCGAAATAACGCAATCAGAGTGCATATTAAATTAAATCACTGTCGATGTACAACATAAAGAAGAGCAGCTTTACGCATTCAGTCTCTGAAGTCACTGATCGCTTCAATACTTCTGGTATTCAAATTGTTGGGAAAACTGTTTTAATTTAACAAAAGAACAACATACATTTTCCGTGTTTTTTTGTTTTTTTTTTGTTTTTGTTTTACCAAAGTGCATTTTGAGTCTAAACGTATGCATGTCGGGAACGGGTCAGTCATCATCCCCGCTGCGCGCTCTGTCCGGCTTGGACTCGAGTCCGCTGACCAGGCGCTGGATGCTCTGTAAGTCGCTGCTGCTGGAGTCCTTGGGTTTGGGCGAGAGCGACACTGACCCGGACGAGCGGCTGGTGACCTCAGAGTCCAGACTCGAACCCATCCCGTCCGCCTTCAGATCCATGCCACTGCTCGCCACGGCTGGCATGGCCGTCGTAAGCAAAGTGCTGTCGGGGACGCCGGCTAGAGAGTACGGGCTGTACCGTAACCGGGGCCGCACCGCGCTCAGGAACGGATGGCGGTGCACCGATGAAGACGCGGCGGAGGAAGCAGCGGCAGCGGCGGCCATATATGTGTAGGGGTACGGGAAGAGCCCTCCGAAAGGAGACATAGCCAGACCCTACAGATGATAGATAGATAGATAGATAGATAGATAGATAGATAGATAGATAGATAGATAGATAGATAGATAGATAGATAGATTAACAAAATAAAACAACTGAAACAGTTTGTGCTCATCATACACTTGTCCTCTGGCTTAGTGCTATATATATATATATCTGATGTAAACTGACGAGTCAACACATGCATTTATACGTCAATGGCGAAGAAAATGGGATATATATATATATATATATATATATATATATATATATATATATATATATATAATGCCGTAATGTAATTAAAAATGTACAGTTAAACAACTCTGTGATCAAAAGAAAATCAGAATAGGCATATATCCTCGTTATGCTATCAAGAGTTTTCGTTTTATTGTACCTATTTTTATATTCACCCATTTTCTCTTGACACACACACACACACACACACACACACACACACACACACACACACAAAAACACACACACACACACACATATATTAGTTGAGCGCTGCAAAATATGCTTTTCTTATTTAGTATTTTTGTCTTGTTTGCAATCTAAATATCTAAAAACTCTTAAATCAAGAAGCTTTTATTAGATAGGTAAAATGACATACGATATTTTTTGTTGTTTTCTGGAAAATAAAATCAAAATGAAGTGAGTTTTTGCTTAAAACAAGTAAAATTATCTGCCAATGGTGTAAGAAAAATAATGCACAACAGAAACAAGATTTCAAACAGAAACAAGATTACGCAAAAATTAAAGCAAAAACTCACTTCATTTTGATTTTATTTTCCAGAAAACAACAAAAAATATCTTATGTCATTTCTTGATTTAAGAGTTTTTAGATATTTAGATTGGAAACAAGACAAAAATACTAAAAAAGAAAAGCATTTTTTTGCAGTGAGAAAGATACTGTAAAAAGTGCAGTTGATATCTTAAAGATCTATACCTGCTGAACTAGTTTTGTTCGTTGGCATAAAATGTTGATTCAGTGATATTAAATGATAGTTTTGACTTGAATAAAAATAATTCAATCATTTGGATGTTAAGACAGGCATGAACATATTTCTTTCTTTATGAATTAAGTTCTGTGTGTTACTGTCTGCACACATCCGTCAAGAACATCATCTGCTAATCTCGAGCAACAGTTGTCAGTTGTTCTATATTTGCTGACAATTTATGGACTGTGCAACAAAGACCATTAAACACTGCAAGATATGCCACGCCTCGTTTTCCCCCCCAAAATGCGAGCACAAAATCGCTCAAATGCTTCATAAACATCCTGGGTCAGGACTGAAGCGCCCATGCACTGCTTACCTGCGACGCCAGCACGTGCTGCTGCAGATGGAAGGGCATCGGGGGCCCCGAGGGGGACGGCATGCTCGTGTCCAGCGAACTGACCCCTCCGGAGGAAACCGCTGCCAGTATGGGGCCCATCCCTGCGGCCATGTTGGAGAAAGCGCCTCCCATGTTGAACTGGCTGGGGTGTAAGAGGAAAGGATGGGCACCACCTAAGTGACTGAAAAACTGCTGCCCGGCCAAACCCGGCGGAAATCCGAAATTGTGCAAGTGGTTTTGATTTAAGTGCGCGGCGCCATCTGTTTGGACAGTCAATGGCATGTAGTTGTCTTTGCTCAGTGTCCGGCAGTCGTCTGCCTTGGCCTGTTCCCGGCCTGGACTCTTGAGCTCCTCGCCGGACCGGGTGGTGCTCGAGATGAGCGTGACGGGACTCCGGGAGTCCGCCCGTGCTTTCTCAGTCCCCTCACTCTCCCCAAACAGACTTTTGCTTAAGCTCGCATCGTGATCCTTTGAGTCCTCAGTTGTGGTGGAGATTTTGCTCGAGTCTGGCCCCTCTTTCACATCTTTGTCTTCATCATCACTATCTTCATCACTGTCGCAGAAATCTGCGTATGTACAGTTACACAAAATGCACATGAAATAAATACTAATTTGGCGTCTTACAAACATAATACAATACGTGGGAAATTCAGCACGTTTTAATTCTTGCATGCATTGCAACAAGTCCGGAGATTCTACCTTTTTTGCATTTCGCAAAGCATGCATGAATTAAAATGTGCAATCAGGCTAATGATGCAAAAAAAAAACATTTTAATTCATGCATGCATTGCACAACTCGATCTCATTAAAGTGCGTATCTATAGCATGAATTGTATTTATCGTGCAATTTATACGCAAAAATTAGTTTTAGCATTGCAACAAGTGAGATTCAACTTTTCTACGTTTCTTTCGGACAAAAGCAAAAGCAGTCTTTGCATCATTAGCCTGAGAAATAATTGCACGATTCGACTGTCATATTTCTTAGTGAAAGAGAAATGTTGATTTGATCAGACCTTTCAAGTTGTTCTGTCCTGCAGTGGAGACCGCGGGGGAGGAATCCTGGCGAAAGCATTTGAAGGTCGCTTGCTCGCCCGAGGAATCATCTGACGCCCCGTTTTCTTTCTTCTGCTCCTCATATGAGCGCATCGATTGCAGAGCCAGCTGTTTTCTGTGTTCAATCGTTGGGAAAAATGTACTCTAGTAATTGCATTAAAGCCTGAACAACATTCTCTGTTTTTACGAATAAAATGCGTCCATGCAAAATGCACGAGAATGTTATGGAATGTACCTTTTCTCGCGTCTCCCATTTCCAGTGTCACGGAATCCTTTCGCAAAAGGATTGTGATCAATTTTCAGTTGCGTTATCTGAAATGTAACGACAGGTAATCGCTATAACATGAATAACTTGTATGCTTTTCCAGTTTCATCAACCTATTGAATACACTTTTATTGCACGTATTTAAACATATTCAAAAGGTCTCTATGACTCACCTTTATAGTTTAATTGGCTTGCCTATATGCTTGTTTTGTAATAAAACACCAATATTATGCATGCAGTGACATGTCTAAAAGTCATTTTCACAGAGGCAACACTTGGATTTTTTTAGGAAACAAGGGAAGGAATTTCCAGCTCATAAATACTGGAAGCCTTTTTAGATCTACAACATGAATTCAATCTGCACACCTCATAAGTTTATTCATTTAGTGCTGTAGCAGAATGTTCCTGGAGTGTTCATAATACATTTTTAAAATAGTTTTTTTCTCTTCTTCAGTACCTCCCTCTATGGCCAGTCCTTCCTCTCATTCTTACACACACACACACACACACACACACACACACACACACACGCGCGCGCGCCTATATATTAGTTGAGCACTGCAAAAAAAAAAAAAAAAAAAAATGTTTGTCTTGTTTCCAGTCCAAATATCTCAAAATTCTTAAATCAAGATGCTTTTACTAGATACGTAAAATGACATAAGATATTTGTTCTTGTTTTCTGGAAAATAAAATCAAAATGAAGTGAGTTTGTGTTTAAACAAGCAAAATGATCTGCCAGTGGGGTAAGAAAAATAATGCACTTCAGAAACACACTGAACAAACTGTTTAAATTGTGTCTCCTTTATTTAAACGGAAGTGTGTGTGTTTTCTGTATTATTGTCCATGTGTGAAGGCTTTGCAACGTGAGGTAGGCCTCAGTGATAAATCTAATAATAATAACAGAGAATAAATGCACTTTATAATAACTTCAAGAACGTAGCAAAAGCTCCAAACATTCGTGATGTACGGACAGCCTTTATAGTTCAACACGTAGTGTTTGCGTCGGTTCGGTCAGACTGCACACAGAGAGCTCGTGCTGACCCACCTTGTCGTTCTGGTAGGCAGTGACCGCGATGAAGTCGGTCTCCGGGAACACGTATGTCCTGAACGTGCTGTACGGGAGCTTCAGGATGTCGTTGGCTCTCACGATGTGAAATCTCGGCTGGTATTTGTGCATGGAGTTTAGTATCGTCTGAAATATAAAGTTTGGGCATTTTCATGAATGGTAAAGAAACCGTGTCACACTTTCTGCATAGTGGAATTTGTTTCTTTACAAACGTTGTTTTTCCTGCTCGGATAGTATTTATGTGCACTCATTTGAAACGAAACTCAATCTCAGTGCTTGTCAGACAACGCCTTTAACATTTTTAGCGATTAATACAAATGCATGCAAGCACACACGTATTTGAACAAAAACACAATCATAATACTAATACTAATAATAATAGAAAAGGTTGACAGATGTAGCTAACTGGCACTTACAAATCCATGCTTGTCGGAGATGTTATTCGTCAGTTTAAGTTTGTGGAAATTGACGACTTTAGACATCCATTGCTCTCCAGTGGCCGGACTGTCGGGGTGAATGTACATCCGTTTTGGCATTTCGGGGTCAGCCTTTCCTGCCACCATCCAGCGAGAGTTGTGAAACTTATACCTGCAGTCGTCAGCCGCAACAATATCCATCAGCAGAATATATTTGGCCTTTTTGTCCAAGCCCGTGCATCTGACTTTAAACGGAGGGAACATCCGCCTACAGAAAAGACAGAATAAGGTTGTGCATGGGGCTAAATTCCTTTTTTCTTTCTAAATCGCATGCATCTGAGAGGTTTTTGTTGTGTGTGTGTAAATTAGGCCAATAAGCCTTTAAACGGCAAATCTAGCTCGACATCATCTCATGTGCTTTTATCGAGCAATCTTTAATTATTAAAGTTGCTACCAATGATGCATATTAGACATTTATAAGTTGGGTTATATTTATACGCTGCTCAGAAAAATATATGCATCTCCCAAACTGAAATAAAACAAACAATAAAGCGTCCCATAATTGCTCATGTTTGATATAGGCTATGGTTTCTGAATTCGGCTCCCGTTTACCTTCCCGATTTAGTGATGACCATTTCTGTGCCGCGCTTGTGGAAAAGCTCCCAGAGTTCCTTGGCTTCCAGGTGCACTTTCGGGTCGTCTTCCACCTCCTCCTCGGGCTCGAGTGTCTTCAGAGGCCGGAGATGCGCGGCCTGGTGCCCCAGCGAGGAGAAGTGAAGGCCGGTCTCCGCGGCGCCCATCAGCTGCTCCATGATCGGCTTGCCCAGCGCCCCGGGCAGGGACAGCGAGCCGTTGGGTGGCAGTGCCAGGGCCGGGAAAAAGGGCGGCTGGTGACCCAGCATTGCGCTCATGGCAAATTCCGGACCCCGGTGAGGTAAAAAAGGGTGATATGCCATACTGGATCCTTGAATAACTGGATCTCTCATCGGGAAGCTCATTCAAGTCCAGATAGCAGATGCGGTGTTCCTTAAAACGATGCGCAATCAAATAAAAACCTCTCTTAATTGTTGGACTCCAACAAAGTGTGCAAAGGAGAAAGTGAGAAACAGCTATCCATTAATCTTCGCTTGTCTTTTGTCAGCGCGCTATGAAATCGAGAAGAAAAAAAATTAAAGGATGGAATTAAAGTGTCGGGTTCCTTGCGCTTTCTTTAAAACAGACATTCCTGTAATAATGAGATCGTCCCGAGTCCTGCCAAAAGAGATGTGTTGAAATATTTCGTTGCCTCGGAATAATTCCTCTGTCTTTACTTGTTGGAGGTATACACCTTCACGCGCGCGCACACACACTTTCTCTCTCGTCCTCTCACGCACACACACATCTCAGCAGATCGCGACGGGGTCCAGCACAGAGACACTCCCGGTGCTTCTGCACTCCATGGGCTTCAGCTGCGTGCATGTGTTGCGTGTTTCGAGCAGCAGCTCTCTGTTGATTGGCTCTTTCACGCTTTCGGACCAATTGTGTGGCTCTGTAGGCGTGGTTTTAACAGGTCGGGTGGAGGGGAAAGACTTCAGACTTATAAAAAGGTGTTTGAGAACTCTATTGCTGCCGCGAAACAGCGCTGTTGTGTGAATATGTCAACATCATTAGGACACGCATCTGTCGGTCTGTGGGACCCGGAGAGGCTGAACTTCCAGGTCTCGTGCGCACAGCGTCACTGTTGGCCTCTTTTCGCGGATCACGCGTCGCTCCAGAGAAACGCAACGCGCGTCAAAATCATTCATGTGTGCATTATTAATCTGCCGTTCATCAGCGTTTAATGCATATAATAATAATAATAATAATAATAATAATAATAATAATCGGTTTCAGCAAAGCGCAGTGCCACAATACTCGTTATAATTTTAAGACACTTACCAAATTGTCATATTGTGACCAAGATCTGTGCGCATCGACAGCGAGATTTAATTACATGCACTATTATTTTATATCTATCGCCTTGTCACTTTATATTCAGGACACACACACACACACACACACACACAGTTTTTTAAAGACAGAGAAGCTTGAATGCAACTATA
Source organism: Coreius guichenoti (assembly GCA_039654105.1). Taxonomy (NCBI): domain Eukaryota; kingdom Metazoa; phylum Chordata; class Actinopteri; order Cypriniformes; family Gobionidae; genus Coreius; species Coreius guichenoti. Next base: position 54,204,609 of record CM077169.1, on the reverse strand, counting down.
CACATATTTCAAATATTACAAACACCCTTAAACATACTATACATTAAAATGTATATGTAGCCTTTCAAACACACACACACACGCGCGCGCGCACACACACACACACAGTTTTTTAAAGACAGAGAAGCTTGAATGCGACTATACACATATTTCAAATATTACAAACACTCTTATTAAAAATGTATATGTAGCCTTTCAAACACACACACACACACACACACACGCTTGAATGCGACTATATAAATATTCCCCTGATGCGAGTCTCACTATATTGTTCAAGACACCAATAATAACAATAATCACTAATTAACAATATATATGTAGTCTATCTTTGGAGGGAAAATGATTAGATTAAAAAGTCTGTATGTAATGAGAACAGGCTGACTGATCAGTGTGTTGCTCAATGTTGTGTGTGTAAAGTCAGGTCTGATGTTGATAACTCGACGCATCTGTGTGTGTGTGTGTGTGTGTGTGTGTGTGTGTAGCTCAACACTGCCTTCATTCACACGCAAACAACAGTCAAACAGAGCCTGAAACTGACTCAATTATCTGGTCAAGCGAGCAGAGAACCAGTGAGATGTATCACCCTTCATCAACTGGACAAATACTGTCCCTGTCATGCTGAACTCTCTCTGTTTAAGACTGGCTCTAATAAACAGTGGCGCAATAAGTCTGTATTTTAGCTATAGGCAAAGATAGTGAAATGAAAGCCTATAAACGCAATGAGATCCGTGTGCATTTGTACTATACTGTATTTACAAAACGCATTTTACCCCGACGGGTTGCTTATGCAGTTAATAAAAATAACACTGTATGTATTCTGATATCGCACTTCTTATTTATAATCAGCATGACTGGGGTTTAGAAACCTCTCCATGTGAGCGCGTTCTGTGTGGCACGTATTTGTGAATTATAAATGGATCATATATTTATATAAAAACGTATTTTATTTATTTATCTATTTATATTTACCTTATTGATTCTAGAAATTACAATGCGTCCAAAACATGACAAAATGCAGGATTATATTCATCGCTGTTTTCCCGACATCTTGATCTGCTGATTTCTGTTTTTGCCCTGGGGGTTAATTCATTTTTAAATTATCATCTCTAATTCAATTCCTTTTAAATGTGTCGGTTACAGTGTTATATTTGTTCCTTCACGAGTTAATTTAAAAGCAACTTCTACAGATCGCTCGGTATATTTAAAGTTTTGCAGGATATATTTGTGCAGATATTCGAGCATTGACTGATCCGTGAACACATGTCACTGAGATGCACAAAGTGTTCATGCATGCAGTATCTCATAATACGGGCTCCTAAATCTGGGAGGAATGTACCAGGAAGGCAAATCCTTTGCATTCTTCTGAGGTATTCAGCAGTTTTCACCACTGACAGGTTTTTAATCCATTGGCACACAGAAGTCTTTGTTTATAATTGGATTGTTATGTTATGTATCATACTTTCTATTCAGGAAGAGAATCTATCATGATCTTGCTGACCTTGAAGTCTTTCCTCCATACACACAGACAGACACATCACTTTATCAGGTGCTTTATAACAAGTTTATAACACTTGAAATTTGCCACATTTGACAAATCATAACCTGTACACAGCAAACATCAAGATTTTAGGTTAAATAATCCTATAGTTCCTCCACAATTTCAAGTTTCACGCCATTTTCACTCATTCCTTTAAATGGTCCTGGGGTTGATTTTGAATAATATCCTATGGAGCCTCTCAAAAAAAAAAAAAAAAAAAAAAAGTTGCTGCCTTACATTTTTAAGTACAATCAACTTGAATGTTTAAGTCAGTTCAACTTAAGTGCCATTAAATGACTTAATGAGTTGAATCTTGCAATAGAGGACAAAAAGCAATGTAAAAACATACGCTGTCATAACTTATTGATCATGTAATTTTTGTGATGTCACTCTGTTGGACATATCAACTTCCCGAAAGCATTTTATGTGAACTTCCCATGCATTTGCCAAGACTCACACACTCCCACTGAAGGGTCTGGAGGGTTAGATCCGGCCTCTTGTGCATCAGATGAGCTGTGGAACTTCATCATACACAGATATGGTCTGTCAAGTTTGGATTTCATCCCAGCATCACCAGATTTTTATTTAATAAATGCTACTGAAATGTTTTTTTAGTCTGTTCCTTTGAAGCATATACACATATATGCATATGCAAAATTCTTCACACCTCAGTTCATTTGAAAAGAAACACTACATGTTGCTCATGTTTTATGGAATATGCATATCTAGAATATAAATAATCCTAAAGTCTCCTGCTATGTTAGTCAGCAACTGGCTCTAGAAAATTAAATTATGAACAAAATAAATATGCATTGTGTATGAATGGTAAAGTAAATGTTATTGCAGTTATTACACTGATTAACTCCAGCATCTAATCCTGTTATAATCAGTGGAAATATTTGCTTCTGTAAGGAAGCTTCTGTCCTGTGTGTTGTATATGGTCTCAGATGTGTTAGACATCTGTCTATCAATTAAAGCACCAATAAATCTGACGCAGTCGCACAGAAATCCATCCATTTCCACACCAGATAGTAATAGCCTTTTATTCTTTTCCAAATGTGCAATAATATAGTCCCTCTTTATGCATAGCTATAGTTTATATATTTTTTATAATTATACTAGACAACTGTCGATGCTATTTATGTATATTTACGTATATGATGCAGAATAACATTCACATTAATGGATTCGTGTTTGGGAAGCGTGCAGAGAGATATTATAATTCATTATGTCTTTTGAAATGTCACGCCATTAAAGAAAGTTTCTGATTTTAATTTTAGCGTGTGCATTTTGTCTGTACATATGGTTAAACCCTACATGACTGTCCACATGCCCTCTGGATCTGTGCTGTAAGGCGTGTTGAGGAAGCGATTGATATCAAACGCTCGTTTTGGAGGTTTCTCTGTTTTCAGGAACCGGCTGACGTGAAGTGACTTCTTGAAAACAAAAGGAAGTCGATTGCGGTTTTGAGCTTTCATCTATTAAAGTTCCCACAGATGTTTTGCATGAAGAGGGGGGAGTGTTTGGGAGTCTAAGGAACCTGATTGGAGCAGAAAGAGGCAAATAAGATGGAAGCGAACTAAAGAAATAGCTTCACTCGTCTAAACGTGTACTATAAAGAGTCGAGCGCCTGACACTCTTAAGAGGGTTTTTAATTCCTTTAACAACTATATGCAAAACACACACACACACACATCGCGGTATCCAAGCCAAACAAAGGTCAATTTGAATCTCCATTAAATGCTTGGCTGCACTAAACAGAACATAAGAGCCTCTTTACGGGAGATTTAAAAAATCAAAGGTGTTAACACTAAAACATACACATTCACACACAGGCTTATGAAAATTTATAAGTCGCGTTTTTGAAAATTGGTGACAAATTCGTACGATCTGTGTTTTCGTATCTGCTCACGCCCACTGCCCAGTGAAGCTTCATGCGTGTTTATTTATTTATCTATTTATACATAATCGTGCTAATCATATCGTATGAAATCGTATCCATTTAAAATTCTAACGCGACATTTAAAAAAAATAAGATGATAAAGAGCGCGGGAAGCGATAATTTAACACTCCGCCATACAAAGTTCTCGTTGAAAAACAAAGATTTGTCTTTAGTTTTCTTGTGAAATTATTAAATCATTATTATTAATATAATTTCTCTATTGGAATTATATGCTTGCACAACAGACACACATGTAGTGTCTCCTTTAAATCCAGGCCTATCGCTTTGCACACACACTGTCTATTTTTTAAACCAATGCTTTTTATTTTAAAACGTACTGTCATTAAAATCATTTAAATCGTGCTTTTGTCTCTAATAAACTGTGGAAGCGAGGAGAAATTTGACCCTGTACCACAAAACCAGTCATAAGGGTCAATTTTCTGAAATAAATAATCTTTCCGTTGATGTATGGTTTGTTAGGACAATATTTGGCTGAGATGCAACTATTTGAAAATCTGAGGGTGCAAACAAATCTAAATATTGAGAAAATCTCCTTTAAAGTTGTCCAAATGAAGTCCTTAGCAATGCAAATTACTACTAATAATACATTTTTGATATAGGAAATTTACAAAATATCTTAATGGAACATGATCTTAATATCCTTAATACATAGAAAAATGGATCATTTTGACCCATACAATGTATTGTTGGCTATTGCCACAAATATACCCGTGAGACGCATGACTGGTTTTGTGCTCCAGAATCCCAAATACCCAAGTTTACGGCAGTCCCATATAACACTGATTTTTGGGTAAACTTCCATTATCAGTGAATGAATAAACTACAATGTAAAGTTCTGTTTAGAGACCCAGCTCAAGTTAATTTATGGACCTTTCAGCATCACCTGTATGGGTTTATGACACATCATAATTGTGTTTGACTCTCCATTCAAAACAAACAAACTCATACTTTCTCTGATTTCATATGCGGACCCTGTTCAAACACCCAGAGCACCATTCAGCAAACCAATTAAACCCCGATTAGGAAACATTTTGCTTTTCAGACCAAGACAGCGACGAGCCCGTGACCTCTCAGCGCCGGGGTCATGTACTAATAAGATCCATGGCCCACAAAGAGGCTGCGGAGCTTCACAGATGTCCTGTGGCCTGTGGACCTTTGACATACATAGAACATTAATTGGTCACTGTATTAACGAGGAAGGTGGGATATCCCAGTTAATTAGTCGCGACTGGATAAGGGTGAACATTATATGGTTTGTCGCCAGTCCCCGGTTTGTTGTCGGGGATCAGCTTTTGTGTGTGTTAAATGAGAAGTGAGTATCGCTGAGCCTGTGTACAGTGTGTTTCTGTGAGCCGGCGACAGCTCCAGTCCATGGGAGGAAAAACGCAGTCACAGGACCTCATTATCTCATTTTTCTCGCCATCTTTTGGGAGCAAGCCTTAATCAAACGTGGCACCAAACTCTCTCTCTCACACTCTCACACACACACACACACACACACACACACACACACACACACACACACACACACACACACTCTCTCTCTCTCTCACACTCTCTCACACACACACACACACACACAAACACACACACACACACACACACACACACACACACACACACACACACACACACACACACACACACACTCTCTCTCTCTCACACTCTCACACACACACACACACACACACTATCTTTGTGGGGACTCTCATAATGGTTTTTATACTAACCCATCACACAATACTTTCTACATTTTCAGATTTTCAAAGAAACTCAGTCTGTATGATTTATAAGCTTGTTTCCTCAATTTAGGGCCAAAACACACACACACACACTCTCTCTCTCTCTCTCTCTCTCTCTCTCTCTCTCTCTCTCTCTCTCTCTCTCTCTCTCTCTCTCACACACACACACACACACAAAATGCATGCTACATAAACAGTGCAAAGACATCAGTAAATGAGGGAAGTGTCTGTGCAGTCCATAAAGATGAATGAGAAGCCGTTAACAGCGTGATTGTGTAATCCAGTATAACTTCTGAAATACATTAAGGATGTTGGCAATGTTTTACTGTAGAAACCACCAGTTGGTGTTAAAACTGCTCCTCAAAAAGTTGGAAAAATTAAGTTGCTGCTTCATGTTTAATGTTGTTGCCCACCTTCAGAAATTAAGACTCTAATCTAAACATTCACAAATGATACAATGAACACACAATCTTTTAATTAATGAACACATTTATTGATGCCAACTAGTCCAACAGAGCAGCCTCTAATTGTGTTAGATATTGCATCAGCAAACAAACAACACATTTTAATGATCCGTCTCAGATCCATTCCCTACCCTGCAGATATGACTCGTGCAATCAAAAAGCAAAGACTGTCAGAGAGATTTACACCTGTCTCGCTGCCCATAGATTAGACTGCTGGAGCCAGGTTGTCTGGAACCCGTGAGCTACTTCACCCTAAATCCGGATTAAACATGATAAAATGATCCGCGCTCTTGCATGCATTGCACAATGAAGCGAAGCTCGGCGAGCGCAAACCAAACACCGAAAGCAAAGCGACATTATTATAACATTGTTGCATATATACTTGCCGGTCACGCGCGTCTCTGGGCTCTGCTCTCGGAGGAAAGTGTTTTATGTCATGAGATTACAGACTGCGGTCCGATGCGGGTCACTGGACCCAAGACACTCCCGGTTAGAGGGAGTCATTTCTCAGCAAGCCTTTTAAGTTGGCGAGCGAAGGCGTATTATGACAGACTTCCCTATGTTGCACTGCGAGCAGAACTACAATAAGTGCATTAAAAGATATCATCTGATCCAGCAGGTCTTTGATTATGATGCAGCATTCTTTATTTTAATTCCAGTCTGAGATTTCGATTTTTTTTTTTTTTTTTTTTTGAGCAAAACATTTGAATTTAATCTGGAAATTATGCATATAAGAACTAAGAATTTGCACGGAATATGAGAAGCGATTTATTACTACTTTAGTGTGTCACGTGCAATCTAAATCTTTGAGATGTTGATTTCAGTGTTTATTAAACTCACGTGCGACGTTGTTCATATCCGCATGCATGTCGTGTGCTAGAGGACTCTATTTTATTTTTATTTAATCAGCGAAAATTTGGTTTCAAATCAAAACTTTAACTGTGTTCATATAGTTCACATGTTTTACGCGAAAATCCTGAAATCATTTAGTTAACAATGAATATGATTAAAATGTGACTTTTAAATATTTATGCATATTTATAAGATACAGTGCGAAAAGCTTATTGCACAGAACATTTTTCTTTGAACATAGTTTGATGTATTTACATCCTATTTACATTCATTAATTGCTGATAATTCTGCACTATTTCCTTTGCGTGAATCTTTAAGCTTTAAGTCCCAAAAGCTTTTATTTTTTTGTGCTATAAACTTTATAGGCAACATCTAAGGGGAATTAACATACAATCACCTAATAGTCCAACTTCTGATTAGTAATATTATTATCTTTAAAACGATTTTTCTACTTGATGACGCCGTGAAGTGGTGGAAATAAGCCGCTTCTCGATCGGGAATATCAACAGGTTTCTTTCAGGCATTAAACAGGTTTTGTGCGTTTGTTATATGAAATTCAGTTTTGCATTATTGTCTCGGCCTGCATTGATACAGGTTCTGACAGAAAACAAGGGGGATTCATTCAGGTCAACTCCAACTTCGGATTTTTATATAGGATAGATTATATGCGCATCAATAAATTAAATCGCGATTCATTCGTTCATGCAACACCGAAAATTCTAGTCAAAAAATGAATTTGTTTAATAACGTTTTCATTGTTTATCTTTGTAAAGGCTGCATTTATAAATACACACATTAAATTAGTTAATGGAATTGAATGTAATTAATTACAATAATTTACGTCACTACATACAAATCGTAAAAATGTTTATTTCTGCATCGATAAATGGATCAGTGGCGCTGAGAAGCTAAAATCTGGCTATCAAACTTCCCGCGCTCTTTATCACATCCATCCTCCATATATTATAATAACTCTTTGCATCATCATAACAGCGCAATCACATCTCCGAGTTCTGCTGCTGTGCAGAGCCACGAGGTTACATAAACCACATGGCTGGTGTGAGCAGAAACATGATCCAGACATCATTCTTGAAACTTGTCCCTTTGGGTGAAAGGAGGGGTGTGAGTTATGGACATGTAGCTTTTCCATTTCAATAGCCCATCTGGGTTTCTACTGTAAGACTTGCTGCATGAAATATTCAGGGTTCAGTGAAAATTGATCTGATGCTGTAGAGTGAGGCTTCTTTCCCGTCTTTAGCTCTCGGCCCCTGAGACTGGAGAGCAGAAACAGTCGCAATGCAATATTTGGTGTCAGTGTGTCCAGATTTCCTTGCATTGCAGCTCTCGCACAAGCATATATAATTCTGATCTGATAGTTCATGTGTGTGCCAATCACAGTTTAAAGTCACCATGAAATCGGCGCACATCATTGTTGTGTTAATAATCTTGAATCAGAATAACTTCATCTCTTCTCTGATGACGAGGGCGGGGCAACCTGTCACTCACATGAGATCCACCAATAGCAAACCACAACCATCCAATCAATTCCCCACAGACACAATCAAGCCCCGCCCTACATTTGTTCTTGTTCGAGAAGCGTTTCAACTGAAATTAAACCATCCATCAACAGCAATTCTCATGGCATCAGATATGTATTAGAAATTGCAATATTTGGTGTCAGTGTGTCCAGATTTCCTTGCATTGCAGCTCTCGCACAAACATATAATTCTGATTTGATATTTCATATGTGTGCCAATCACACTTTAAAGTCACCATGAAATCAAAATGGACAATTATAGTTTTTAATGTTCTAAATGATTTATGGGTGCACATCATTATTGTGTTAATAATCTTGAAACAGAATAACTTCATCTCTTCTCTGATGACGAGGGCGGAGCAACCTGTCACTCACATGAGATCCACCAATAGCAAACCACAACCATCCAATCAATTCCCCACAGACAGAATCAAGCCCCGCCCTACATTTGTTCTTGTTCCTGAAGCATTCATGCTTTCATACTTTCCCTTTCATGGCAATTCTCATGGCATCAGATATGTATTAGAAGCCTTATATGGTTTGACACTTTTCACACTTACCACACACACTCATGCACAAATAATCCACATGCCATTGTCCGCCCACCTACCGACAGTGCAAAGCCGTGCCGTGCTCGGTGAAACGTCAGTAGTCCTCGGCTCTACCTTAGAAGTGCGAGAGGCGCTGTGCGAAAAGCAAAACAATCTGAGGAAACTGGGAACAATCATAGGCAGGCTCCAGCGAGCTGCCATAAAAAGCTGACTGCTCCTCGCCTCCAGTTCGCTCTCTGACCTGATGAAAGATCAATGAGCAGACGGGCTGCCACTGCACCCTCCAGTGGAAACACACCAATAAAAAAGACACACCAAGGCCTCTTGCATTCCATAAATGAGTTGCACTGCATGAGTATTGGAGAGTGTTTGCTAATTCACCCGTGCATTTTTCACACTGTGGGTTGGAGCACTGAACTTACTTCAGGTAGGGAAATGTGTGTTGTGTCTGATGGCCTGCGCACACACACACACACACACACACAGAGCAGATGGCTTGACACCGCCGGCGAGGAGCAGTCTCGGGAGCTCTGGCCTCCGGAGGGAAGGGCTGAATGGGGCTTTTCTCCGGCTCGCACACGCTGGGCTCGACCTGCCACTGCTGCTCCTGCTGGACGGAATGCAGAAACAGGCCAAAGCCTGCCAGTCCCAACTCAACCGAATGGATGGAAAATGCTACAGAAATGTTTTAGGGATTAGCACTGTGAATTTATTAAGACTGTATTGACTGTGCATGTGCCTGAGCTGTTAATAGTTGAGAAAGGACACTGGAGAACACGGAATTATATCACGAAATATTCAGAATCCACTGACTGACATTCCTGTGTAACTGATCTGGAATATTCCCATTCTGCATTCTTAGAAATAAAGGTTCAGTGGTTCTATACAGAACTCTAGGGTTCTTGACTCAGTTTTAAAGAGCACTTTATGCCAAAAAGGTTCTAAATGACTTAAATGATCAAATAATACTTTTACATGTAACCCTCTGGTGCTTCGCGTGGCGGTCAAAAATGACCTTTTTTTTTTATTCCAATGTAATGATTGTATTATATTTTACTTTCATAATGTTTTTATTTAATATTTTGTAGTTTTAAGGGATTACTACATTATATTTATGCAGTAGTTACAATCCATTTATTACCTGTTAACCACTTTTTGAGCATAGAGATGAAAATGACATTTCCAACTTAAAATGTCATAAATCTTGAATGCTTTGGACTTTTTAAAGAAGACACGTGGCAGATTATTGTTAAAGTTAAAAAAGTTAAAAAAAATAAAATAAAAAAAAAGTGAACAAAAAAAAGTTTAAATTTATTATGAAAAAAAATGCACAAAAATACTATTTTCAATTTTTATATGAAATATCTATTTTGCAAAACATGTTTTACTCTAAAACTGTAAGATCTAAATCATAAATCAGTGTTGCAAAATTGAGGTTGATATCTTAAAATGAGCTTTCAGTGTGATTTAGTTTGGGCGCAGTACCACACGCTTCCACTAGATGAAATTCATTTCTAATGAGGCCGTTTCTGACCATGAAGAGCACAAGTGTGACTATTTTTATAGAATCATTTAATCTTTTCCAATGAATTTCTGTGTTCACAGAGCAAGTGCCAAAACCTTTACCAAGTTTCGTCCCACTCCGATGAAGTAAAAAAAAAAAAAAAAAAAATCTTAATTTTTTTCTGTCAAAAATGACCAAAGAGCATCAGAGCGTGCTTATTTCAGGGTTTTTTTTAGCGATAAAGTATGTTTACAAGCTGTTTAATTCATAATATTTAATAAAAATTAATTAAAATAAAATTAATTAAAACTACATCCATAAAATGATCCCATGATGGAACACCTGTAAGGTTCTATATATGAAGCGCCTGACGGAACCTTTAGGGTCAAATGTCAAAACGTACCATTTTTTTTTATTTCAATGAATGTACTATATTTTAGTTCCACAATGTTTTTTATTTAATATTTTGTATTGATTTTATGCTACTAAATTATATTTATGCTGTAGATATAATCCATTTATTACCCGTTAACCACTTTTTGAGCATAGAGATGAAAAATTCCAACTTAAACTATCATAAATCTTGAATGCGTTGGACTTTTTAAAGAAGACACTTGGAAGATTATTGCTGAAGTATCAAATCAAGTCAAATCACCTTTATTTATATAGCGCTTTTTACAATGCCGATTGTTTCAAAGCAGCTTCACAGTGGTAACAGGAAAATAATGCAACGGAATTTGATTCGGCTGTACAGCCGCTCTGGTGAAAACGGTGATGTCATCAGCTCATTTCAATTATCATATAGTGTCAATGCGGGCGGATCAGTAATATAGTTGAAATTTAACTGTCCCCAACTGAGCAAGCCAAAAGCCAAAGGCGACGGTGGCAAGGAACCAAAACTCTTTCAGGGCCAGAATGGAGAAAAAAACCTTGGGAGAAACCAGGCTCAGTCGGGGTGCCAGTTCTCCTCTGGCCGACGAACAAATAGTGTATGATTATGATTCTGGCAATATTACAGGTCAGAAGTCATATTAGATCAATAGATATTCGTAGGATTATTCGAAAGATTGGAGTCGTCATGCCGGGGACGGGTTTAATGAGGATGTCGTGTCGATGCGGCATTTACAGGGGGGAGTTTAATTGACACGGTCTCTACAGACACTTCAGGGATATGGTCATCATGTCCAGGCTAAGGTCCACCATCTGGTCTGGATACGGCCCGGATCCGGCCGACTGCAGTAAACCTCGGGATAAACAGAGAGACTAACATTAGCGTAGATGCCATTCTTCTTATGATGTAACGAGTACATCAGGTGTTATGGGAAGTGTTCCCGGTTCCGGCTGACCTAGTTAATGCAGCCTAAAACAATCATTTAACTGATTTGAATAATAGAAATTAAAAATGTTTTATGTGTATGCCATAGTAAAGAGATGTGTTTTTAGTCTAGATTTAAACTGACAGAGTGTGTCTGCTTCCCGAACAATGCTAGGAAGACTGTTCCAGAGTTTAGGTGCTAAATAGGAAAAGGACCGACCGCCTGCAGTTGATTTTGATATTCTAGGTATTATCAACTGGCCAGAATTTTGAGACCGCAATAGACGTGATGGAGTATAATGCGTTAAGAGCTCGCTCAAGTACTGGGGAGCTAAACCATTTAGTGCTTTGTAAGTAATCAGCAAGATTTTAAAATGTATATGATGTTTAATAGGGAGCCAGTGCAGTGTTGCCAGAACCGGGCTAATATGGTCATACTTCCTGGTTCTAGTAAGAACTCTAGCTGCTGCGTTTTGGACCAGCTGGAGTTTGTTTATTATGCAAGCAGGGCAACCACCCAGTAGAGCATTACAATAATCTAGCCTTGAGGTCATGAACGCATGAACTAACTGTTCAGCATTTTGCATTGAAAGCATGTGCCGTAATTTATATATATTTTTAAGATGGTAGAATGCAGTTTTACAGATGCTAGAAACGTGGCTTTCAAATGAGAGATTGTTATCAAAGAGCACACCCAGGTTCCTAACTGACGACGAGGACTTGACAGAGCAGCCATCGAGTGTTAGACAGTATTCTAGGTTACTACTTGTGAAGTTGTTTTGTCCAATGATTAAAAATTCTGTTTTTTCTGAATTAAGTTGCAGGAAATTACTAGTCATCCAATTTTTTATATCAGCTATGCATTCTGTTAATCTTGTGAATTGGTAAGTTTCGTCAGGGCGTGAAGAAATATAGAGCTGAGTATCGTCAGCGTAACAATGAAAACTAATGCCATGCTTCCTAATAATATCTCCCAGTGGTAGCATGTACAGGGTGAAAAGCAACGGTCCTAGCACTGAGCCCTGCAGTACTCCATACTGAACTTGTGATCGGTGTGACATCTCTTCATTTACTGCTACAAACTGATAACGGTCAGATAAGTATGATTTAAACCATGCCAATGCAATTCCACTAATGCCAACATAATTTTCAAGTCTATTCAAAAGAATGTTGTGGTCGATAGTATCGAATGCAGCGCTAAGATCGAGTAACACTAATAGAGATATACAACCACGATCGGATGATAAGAGTAAATCATTTGTAACTCTAATGAGAGCAATCTCAGTACTATGATACTGTCTAAATCCTGACTGGAAATCCTCACAGATACCATTTCTTTCTAAAAAGGAGCATAGTTGTGAGGACACTGCCTTTTCTAGTATTTTTGACAGAAAGGGTAGATTTGAGATTGGCCTGTAATTGACTAATTCTGTAGGATCAAGTTGCGTTTTTTTAATAAGTGGTTTAATAATAGCCAACTTAAAAGTTTTCGGTACATATCCTAATGTCAAGGATGAATTAATGATATTAAGGAGAGGATCTATGACCTCTGGAAGCATCTCTTTTAGTAGTTTAGTCGGTATGGGGTCGAGCATACATGTTGTTGATTTTGATGATTTAACGAGTTTAGCCAATTCTTCTTCTCCTATAGCAGTGAATGAGTGTAATTTTTCCTCAGTGACACTACAATGCACTGTCTGATGTGATACTGTAGTAGACGGCTGCATGGTTATCATTTTTTTCCTAATATTATCAATCTTGCACGTAAAGAAGTTCATAAAGTCATTACTGCTGTGCTGTTTACAAACATCAGAAGTTGAAGCTTTATTTCTTGTTAATTTAGTAATTTCAAATAAATACTTAGGATTGTGTTTGTTTTCTTCTAAGAGAGTCGAGAAATAAGCAGATCTAGCAGTTTTTACGGCCTTTCTGTATGCAATCATGCTCTCTTTCCACGAAATACGAAAAACCTCCAATTTTGTTTTCTTCAAGCTGCGCTCCATTTTTCTGGCTGCTGTTTTAAGGGCCCGGGTGTGCTCGTTGTACCACGGCGTTGGACTAAAAAAAGAGTTAAAAAAAAGTGAACTTAAAAAAGTTATAGAAGTTAAAATTTATTGTTATGAAAAAAATCACAAAAATATTATTTTCAAATTTTATATAAAATATGTATTTTCTAAAATATGTTTTACTTTAAAACTGCGAGAAGATCATAGCCATGAATCTGTGCTCCAAATTTGAGGTTGATATTTTAAAAAATGAGCTTTCAGTGTGATTTAGTTTGGGCGCAGTACCACACGCTTCCACTAGATGAAATTCATTTCTAATGAGGGCATTTCTGACCATTTAATCTTTTCCAATCATGTCCATGATTTTATTCTGTGTACACATAGCAAGTGCCAAAACCTTTACCAAGCTTCATACCATTCTGATGAAGTTAAAAGCGAAAAGTTCAATTTTTCAGTCAAAAATAATCGAATGTTATTTCAGGTATTTTACTTTTTTCTAGTGATACAGTATGTTCACAAGCCGTTTAATTCATGACATTTAATAAAAATGAATTAAAATAAATGAATAAATTCAAACTACAACCATAAAATGATCCCATGACGGAGCCCCTGTAAAATATGAAGCGCCTGACGGAACCTTAGGCTTCCATATTGAGTGGCATGTAAAATACTTCCATGCGTCGTTAGCGTTACACAAATGTTTTGGACATTAATATTGTGAATTTAATAAGACTTGTTCACTGTGCATTTGCCCAAGCTGTTAATAGTTGGTAAAGGACACTGGAGAACACTGTTGATCTGAAACCAGTATTCAGAACCACTGACTGACATTCCTGTGTAACTGATCTGAAATATTCCCGTTCTCCGGTCGCACTGAGACACAACAACTCGTGAAGCCCAGGGACAGACAGCGCCGATCTGAGCTAGCATTCTTGTGTGGTTTGCAACAAGCTCTTTATGTAATATGTCAGGGGGGAAACAGATTTTGTCAGGTGGAGATGAGGTTCATAAGTTCATGGCTTGTTTAAACTGAAGCATTCCATTTAAAGTCTTTACATTTCCATTTAATCCCAGCTTCCCCTCCGCCCTCCTGCGTCTGCGTGCAGTTGGATACAATCAGACTGGCTTCTTCTGAGATGCATGTGCAGAACATGAATACGATAAAGGCTTTGCTTCTCTCTCTCTCTCTCTCTCTCTCTATTCTGAGAGGTGATTTAAATACTCTAGCTGAGGTTAAGGCAAAAAAAAAAAGCTGATCTTCAGAATACTGAGAGTCATTTATTTGAACTGAACTGAACTTTGAACAGTTTTGATTTTAAAACAGAAACCTTCACCCATATTGCATGCAAACAAGCATGATTTAGCATTAATTAGAACTTAAAATGCTACATACTTACAAGAAAAGGTTTGGTATGGAACCTTAAAGTGTTCCGTCAGGTGCTACATACACTATATTGCCAAAAGTATTGGGACACCCCTCCAAATCACTGAATTCAGGTGTTCAATCACTTCATGGCCACAGGTGTGTAAATCAAGCACTAGGCATGCAGACGCTTCTACAAACATTTGTGAAAGAATGGGTCGCTCTCAGGAGCTCAGTGAACTCAAGCGTGGTACCGTGATAGGTTGCCACCTGTGCAATAAGTCCATTCCTGACATTTCCTCACTACTAAATATTCCACGCTCAACTGTTAGTGGGATTATAACAAAGTGGAAGCAATTGGGAACAACAGCAACTCAGCCACGAAGTGATAGGCCACGTAAAATCACAGAGCGGGGTCAGCGCATGCTGAGGGTCACAGTGCACAGAAGTCACCAACTTTCTGCAGAGTCAATAGCTACAGACCTCCAAACTTCTGTGGCCTTCAGATTAGCTCAAGAACAGTGTGTAGAGAGCTTCATGGAATGGGTTTCCATGGCCGAGCAGCTCATCCAAGCCTTACATCACCAAGTGCAATGCAAAGCGTGGGATGCAGTGGGGTAAAGCACGCCGCCACTGGACTCTAGAGCAGTGAGACGTGTTCTCTGGAGTGACCAATCACGCTTCTCTGTCTGCCAATCCCATGGACGAGTCTGGGTTTGGCGGTTGCCAGGAGAACGGGACTTGCCTGACTGCATTGTGCCAAGTGTAAAGTTTGGTGGAGGGGGGATTATGGTGTGGGGTTGTTTTTCAGGGGTTGGGCTTGGCCCCTTAGTTCCAGTGAAAGGAACTCTTAATGCTTCAGCATACCAAGACATTTTGGACAATTTCATGCTCCCAACTTTGTGGGAACAGTTTGGGGACGGCCCCTTCCTGTCCCAACATGACTGCGCACCAGTGCACAAAGCAAGGTCATAAAGACATGGATGAGCGAGTTTGGTGTGGAGGAACTTGACTGGCCTGCACAGAGTCCTGACCTCAACCCGATAGAACACCTTTGGGATGAATTAGAGCGGAGACTGCGAGCCAGGCCTTCTCGTCCAACATCAGTGCCTGACCTCACAAATGCGCTTCTAGAAGAATGGTCAAAAATTCCCATAAACACACTCCTAAACCTTGTGGAAAGCCTTCCCAGAAGAGTTGAAGCTGTTAGAGCTGCAAAGGGTGGGCCGACTCCATATTAAACCCTACGGATTAAAAATGGGATGGCATTAAAGGTCATGTGCATGTAAAGGCAGGCGTCCCAAAACTTTTGGCAATATAGTGTATGTAGAATCCATTGTGTCATGGATTCAGTTTTAAATCAATACATTTAGTTTTAATTCATTTTTAGTTTTAATAAAATTTTATGATTTAAACAGCTCATACACATATGTAATCAGTAGAAAAATGTGCAATAACCCATTAAACATGAAAGTATCATGCAATCATTTAATCCATATATAGAGCCTTTTTGGCATAAAGCGTTCTTTAAAATTGAGTCAAGAACCCACTGAACCTTTATTTCTAGGCATGAAGATTTCACTAGTCTTTGTAATGTGGATCATCTGTTGTGAAAACGTTATTCTTGAAGTCCATTCATGTAAACAGGAGGATTTGACTTTTATGATCCAGTGAGAGCAAGAGAGAAAGCTGTTAGCTCACATCCATATTCCTGAGCGGTTCATTGCAGGTACGAATGAACGGACGATTTATCTCCTGGTCAAAACCATTTCCTCTGCGTGATTAAAGCTAGAATTACTCTGTCTCGGGCCATTTGATGAGGACAATTAGAGAATTAGAGCACTGTATATCTCTAAAACAGTTTTTCTTCTTCTTTTGAGTAATTGCCAAAGAACAGAGTGCATTATTAATGTGTAAAGAAAGTGTCAGTCACAAACACTTACAGTGCATTTGGCAAATGATTGCATAATTAGCCTATAATCCGTCAGCTCAGTGCTTTTATGTATAGTTTCAATAGTAAGCATTGTGGTCTGGTGACCCTTGAACGTCCCGATCGCTGCTTCCCTTCAGCGTTTTCTCTTCGGCAGTAACTGCTCTGAAATCGTTCGTCTGTCGGAGGTGGCAACAGCATCGCGATATTACGTCCAGATGTGACTCAGTCAATGTTGGATGTCGTATCTTATCGTGCAGCATATGGTCTCTATCAGATTCAAATATGAGTGTCCAGCGTCATTAATGCACAGACACAGACTGGCCGTCTCTGGACAGAAGCACACATCTGGAGATCAGTGTTTTTCCACTTGATGTTCCATGTTTTAGGACGGACAAGTGAAATGGCTTCAGAGAAATGGTTTACTTAGCTTAGAATAATTTAGGAAAGATTCCCTCTATCCCAGGGTCACCTGTAGACCGGGGTTTATTTGGGAAAGGCCTGATGCTTTTAATGCAACAGATTGGAAACAATTTGCAGCCCATATACAAATAATAAACTGATCTGCCGTGGCTTCCCTATCAACCGAGAGAGGAAAATCAAGAAAATCTCAACTTTATGACCATTTTTCGTAGTATCTCAATGCTGGGCTATTATTTGAAAGTTCTTGATCGGTAAGATTTTTAATGTTTTTAGAAGAAGTCTCTTATGCTCACCAACGCTGCATTTATTTTATTAAAAATACACAAAAAAAAAAAACTGTAATATTGTAAAATATTATTCCAGTGTAAAATAACTGTTTCTATTTGAATATGTTTTAAAATGTAATTTATTCCTGTGATCAAAGCTGAATTTATCATCATTACTCCAGTCTTCAGTGTCACATGATCCTTCAGAAATCATTCTAATGTGATGATTTGATGCTCAACAAACATTTATGATTATTATCAGTGTTAAAAAGAAAGATGAATAGAAAGTTCAAAAGAACAGCATTTATTTTAAATAGAATCTTTTGTGCATTATAAATGTCTTTACTGTCACACTGTTCAATCTAATTAGTTAGACTTACTTAAAAAAAGCATGCAAACCGATTGCCTTAAAAAGACAAGTAAAGTGAAATAGGAATAGCATGTTGTGCTAACAAATGCTTTGTTAGTAAAGTTCACTTACACAAGAGCTCTAGTAACTAAAAAAGAACAGTAGAGAGTACTTGATCATTTACATTAGATTTACTCTTGACTTAGTATTGTTGTTACCATTGTTGTGTTTTGATGCTGAATGTTGAAGTGTGTGTGTGACTCAAGCATGATCAACTGCAAGATATTGTCACAAATACAGAGGGATTATATCAACCCAATTCAAAGTTTCACAAGGTGTTTATAACATAAGCATTAGCAATAAAATTGTAAATGATCATTATACGACATGAAGGGAAGTATTACATAGGTTGCTTTTAAAAGGTGATCTAATTTCTGACTAAATCATTAACTATACTTAATTATTCAGTCAGAAGTTAGGTCAACTTTTAAAAGCAACCTATTTATTACTTATCTTCATTTGAAACCAAATAACTGTGATTTATTGTTGCATCGCTGCATCAATAGGAAGAGAATGACAATAATATGAATGTTCCAAGTGCCCAACCAAACGGAACACTGATCTCCATAATGGTGAGTTTCCCCCCCCCCCCGTTTTTTTTTCTTGACAAAATGGCACTCAAACCAATCAATTATTATATATATTATATATCAATAATTTCTTTAAGCACCCCCCCCACCCCCCCAAATAAAATAAAAACAATTCCTACTTACCCAAAACTTTGAAACGGTAGTACAATGTTGCAAAAGCTTTATATTTCAGATAAATACTGTTCTTTTGAACTTTCTATTCATCAAAGAACCCTGAAAAATAAAAATGTATCACACTGATAATAATCATAAATATTTGTTGAGCTCAAATCATCATATTATTATGATTTGTGAAGGATCATGTGACACTGAAGACTGGAGTAATGATGATAAATTCAGCTTTGATCACAGGAATAAATTACACTTTACTATATATTCACATAGAGAACAGATGATTTACACTGGAGTAATATTTCACTGTTTTACTGTATTTATGATCAAATAAACACAGTTTTGGTGAGCAGAAGAGACTCTTTCAGAAACATTAACAAACTATACCAACCCCAAAATTGTAGTTTTTTAATTGCGTGCTAAATGTTTGAAATGTATGCACCATATTTGACAGATATAAAGTGATTTAAATCCCAGATATCAGCAGGAATGTGAGTTTTGTGCTAATTAACCTTCATTCTGTTTATAAAGTTTCTCTTTAAGGGTGGAAAGCAATAGCTCTAAGAGTCACGTGACCTCCTGATTCAGCAGACTGAGGACTAACCAGATAAATGTGTCAACAACAAAGAAAAAATGTGCCTGTCTACAGTAAATCAGCGGGGCACGGCATCTTTACAATACACTAAAGCCCAGTGCAAGTGATGTGCGCTCTGTTACCAGCTAGTTCTGCTTTTCTGACTTTAAGGATTATTGAGCAAAAGATCAATTTGTCAAGTCTTAAGCAAAGAGTCTGTGGCAGCGCAGCTCAACCCGAGGCTTTTTATAATGATTGGATCTGTTGAGCTCTTAAATGATCAGGCCAAAACACTGAGCTGGTGCCTGTCTGTCCACGTTCCTCCACACCGAGGAAAACCACTTTAAATATTCACCGTCGACATCCTTTTAATTGCGGAGCTGAGATCAATCTAATCACGGTATTCTTTGAAAGCTGCTGTTGTTCTTGGCGTCTCACCAGGACTTTGATGAGGTTCAATCTGTCCTTCATAGGTGTGGCTTCAAAGTCTGTTCTTCCTGTCAGTGAAATTAATTAGATCGCGAAGAACCTGGAATGAAATAAAAAGATGGGATTCATAATAGATTTCCAGGTGGTGTCAACATCTCAAAGACTTTTGGGGGTCACTGAGATACTATTGGTTACACTTTATTTTACAGTGTCATTGTTACATATTAACCCTATATTATATTATATTAACCCTAGAGTTAATATTACTCAGTACTTCAATATATAATGACACCTTAAAATAAAGTGTAATCCTTTATTTTAAGATGTCCGTGTTACAGTGTAATTATAATTACTGAGTAATAATAATTAACTACATGTACTAACTAAACTAAAATTAGTTGCATGTAATTATGCATAATTTATGGTTATTACTGTAGTAACTACATGTAACGTGGACACTGTAAAATGAAGTGTTACCGCTTTTTTAAAAAAAAAAATATTATTGTGCTTTAATTCATTTTTATTTCAGTTTCAGTTTTTGTTATTTTAGCACATCAGGTTAATGAAAATGAGTTGTTTTTGCAACTAAGTTTAGGTTTGGTTACACTTTACTTAAAGCCTATATACAGTAAAATGCATTAATTATGCACCTTATAATACATTGCATGATCTTGTGAATAACTGTAACCATGCACCGTTATAATACATTACTTATCAATTCACTGTTGCACCTTTAGAAAGTATAATGCATTAAAACAAACTCTAAAACAACTCTATTTGTATCATTGAGTCGTTATTTTCCACTGTAAAGCAGTTTTGTATGAAGTGTTACAGAAATAAGGTTGACTTGAGTTAATGTTTATTTTATTAAAAAATAAAAACATTTTATGGTTTTGGTTTTAGTTAACTAAAATAACCCTAACCAGGGTTAATCTAAATGTATAAATAAATAAATATCCTTTTTATGAAACACTCATATTTTTAATATTATTTAGGGTCGGCAAACATAAAAAATAAAAATGAATAATAAATAATAAATAAAATAAAATAAAATAAACCGCAACCATATACTTACTAATACATATGCACCATATATTTACTAATTTATTGAAAACAAATGAAATACAATTTATTAAATTTTCATGGCATTAAAATTATACATATTACAAATATTATTAATATCATTGTAAAATAAAATTAGATTGTTAAACAGCAGAGACAACAACAATTAATAAAACGTTCATTGACCTTATTAAAATTGAAGTTTAATAACCCTATTATCCTAAAATCCTATTATATTTTCTTGTCTTTTTGTCAAATTTTTTCATAAATTTCATAAATTTATTTCTTTAAATGTGAACCGTGTTTAACCGCACAACTAACAGAAAACTGTTACACTTGAAATTAGACCAAAAATGATGCTTTTATCATTCAACCTCAATTACTGATTCATTTTATAGCAACACTAAAGAAGATACGTTTTATGTGCTGCACAAAAAAAAATATGATCATATGAATACTGCATTAGGAGCAAATCTTTCTTTGACCATCATTATCCTTTATTTTGGGCGCCTTTGGCTTTTGGCTTGCTCAGTTGGGGACACTAAATATTCAACTATATTACTGATCTGCCCGCATTGACACTATATGATAATTGAAATGAGCTGATGACATCACCGTTTTCACCAGAGCGGCTGTACAGCCGAATCAAATTCTGTTGCATTATTTTCCTGTTACCACTGTGAAGCTGCTTTCAAACAATTGCCATTGTAAAAAGCGCTATATAAATAAAGGTGATTTGATTTGATTTGTTAAAAAGATTTTGATAAACATTTTTATATATACATTTTATTTTATTTAGTTGCATTGCATTTAATGACAGATTTCTGTTCCAGCGAAGATCATTTTCATGGGAACAGCATCATTTGCATTGTCATTGCAACTTTAACCTCTTAAAGCATTAGTTCACTTCAAAATGAAAATTTCCTGATAGTTTACTCGCCCCCATCTCATCCAAGATGTTCATGTCTTTCTTTCTTCAGTCGAAAAGAAATTACGTTTATTTTTTATAAATGTCCAATGGTTTGTCTAGATAAGACCCTATTCCTCTGGGATCGTGCAGAGCCTCTGAAGCCCTTCCTCTGAAACTGCATTGATTTGGACCTTCAACCGTTGGTTGCCATTGAAGTCCATTATGTGGAGAAAAATCCTGGAATGTTTTCCTCAAAAAACTTCATTCTTTTCCACTGAAGAAAGAAAGACATGAACATCTTGGATGAGATGGGGGTGAGGAAATGATCAGGACATTTTCATTTTGAAGT
Source organism: Coreius guichenoti (assembly GCA_039654105.1). Classification (NCBI taxonomy): domain Eukaryota; kingdom Metazoa; phylum Chordata; class Actinopteri; order Cypriniformes; family Gobionidae; genus Coreius; species Coreius guichenoti. Next base: position 54,182,719 of record CM077169.1, on the reverse strand, counting down.
GAACTAATGCTTTAACCATAACCTGCTTTTCCCTGCTATTTTTCATTTTTCTCACCATCTTTCTTTGGTCACTGACTTTAGGTCAATAACAAATGACCAGTGATCAGTGGCTTTAACTCTCATTGAAAAGAAACTCTTGTGATTATAAGCAGTTCGAATGCTTGTAATTTGGAGTGCTTGAAATGAGTGTGTGTTTGCGCGGCCCGCGGCTGCTAACCGTGTTTGTCATGTTATCACGTTAGCCTGTGGAAGCGACGGGAGATGGACCACACTCAGACTGTTCACTTCCTAAATACATTTGTTCATTAATTCACTTTCTGCCCACTTCAGCAGGCTCTGACCTTTCATCGGATGCCAAGCCGCTGAGTAAAAGAACACGCCCGTCCCGCGTCCCTGCAGCCCGGCTAATGGAGTTAGTGTAATGCCGTCTGGTGAAACCGAATTGGGACTAAGATGGCTTTTTCTGCAGCCCACCACTCTCGTGAAGCGCAGCCGCGCCTGCGACTGCAGACAATCTAATTGCTATTGACATTCTCGTCTCTGAGGAAATTTGACATCTAAGGGCAAACAATTCTATTTAGTCGCCTGAATACTCTCAATGGAGGAGCGGCGCGGTTCTGCTGGGCTCCCCGCGCACTCAATCGATCCTAATCTGATTCCGGACAAGGGGCAGAAAAATGAGAATAAAATCAAAAGCACTGTTAGGGCAAAATATTAACGAGGCAGAACAATCGTGGTGGTGGCCGGCAGCAGTAATGTGCCTCTGCGACAGTATTGTTAATGCACGGACTCCTCCGTAAAGGTGCCTCGGCCTCAAAGAAATCTGCTGCTCCAGCTAAAAGCGCCACAGGCTGCCAAAAGGGCCTCATTCCCTGAGAGCGCGCGCTCCTTCGCTCCTTCGTTCGGCCGGCCTCGCCTGATTTCATTAGCCTCACTCCCTGGAGAACACATCTCATTTTTTGTGAGAGTGGACCATCCTGGAGAGGCTCACAATGAAGGTCCATCACAGAGGAGAGAGTGCATGTGTGAGAGATGACGGATCTGACAAATTGAAGTGGCCCTTACAAACTCTCTGTTGTCGTGTGTGCTTTGTAAGGCTACTGTCGGTCGAGGGCGTTGCGCTGGTCAGTCCATGAGCGAATGAGACACACAGGGTCAACTATGAATCCTCTCAAAACATTCATCTGTTTGTTTGAGCAATCGGATCAGCCTGATACAGCATTCAGTGTGTTTATAATGGAGCTACAGCACACTCTTACAAACAAAGCATCGATGGCTCCATGAAGATTCCTTAACACACACCAAAGGTTCTTTACGGTTTAAGGTTCTTCAGATGATTTAATTTAAGTAAATGGTTCTTTTAAGAACTGATTACTGAAAGGTTTGGGGACCCAGTAAATGGTTCTTCTATGGCATTGCTCCGGTCTTCATCGATCTGTCCTAGTATACTTGACATGATGCAAACCAAATATACACTATATTGCCAAAAGTTTTGGGACGCCTGCCTTTACATGCACATGAACTTTACTGCCATCCCATTCTTAATCCGTAGGGTTTAATATGGAGTTGGCCCACCCTTTGCAGCTCTAACAGCTTCAACTCTTCTGGGAAGGCTTTCCACAAGGTTTAGGAGTGTGTTTATGGGAATGTTTGAGCATTCTTCTAGAAGCGCATTTGTGAGGTCAGGCACTGATGTTGGACGAGAAGGCCTGGCTCGCAGTCTCCGCTCTAATTCATCCCAAAGGTGTTCTATCGGGTTGAGGTCAGGACTCTGTGCAGGCCAGTCAAGTTCCTCCACACCAAACTCGCTCATCCATGTCTTTATGGACCGACGCTTTGTGCACTGGTGCGCAGTCATGTTGGGACAGGAAGGGGCCGTCCCCAAACTGTTCCCACAAAGTTGGGAGCATGAAATTGTCTAAAATGTCTTGGTATGCTGAAGCATCAAGAGTTCCTTTCACTGGAACTAAGTGGCCAAGCCCAACCCCTGAAAAACAACCCCACCCCATAATCCCCCCTCCACCAAACTTTACACTTGGCACAATGCAGTCAGGCAAGTCCCGTTCTCCTGGCAACCGCCAAACCCAGACTCGTCCATGGGATTGCCAGACAGAGAAGCGTGATTGGTCACTCCAGAGAACACGTCTCACTGCTCTAGAGTCCAGTGGCGGCGTACTTTACCCCACTGCATCCCACGCTTTGCATTGCACTTGGTGATGTAAGGCTTGGATGAGCTGCTCGGCCATGGAAACCCATTCCATGAAGCTCTCTACACACTGTTCTTGAGCTCATCTGAAGGCCACAGAAGTTTGGAGGTCTGTAGCTGTTGACTCTGCAGAAAGTTGGCGACTTCTGCGCACTGTGACCCTTTTTTCAAACATTATGTGATGTTACTTTTGTATGTTCTCTGAACGTTCTGAAACAAGTAGCAACATTTAAAAAACCTTAGAAGAAAGTCCAACTAAAGCGATTTTGAACAAAACACTCCATGGACGGTGTGTAATTAATGTTTTTGTGCTAACATTTTGAGAATATTATTAAAGACCAGATAACTTTGAACGAGTGTTTGTTCATAACTTTGAGAGATGAAATGCTTGCCAATTTTAGATCAAACTGTTCATCGACTCGTGAGTTCAGGGCGAGACCATCTGATTGTTGGGGAGGGTTTGACAACAGTCAGTATTTCGCTTGGTGAAATTACACACTACGGCTTTAATAAAAGTATTTTTAGATAGGATTTACATAGATTTTTAGATTTTTATAGAATAGATTTTTAATGATGTTACATTGGATTAAAGTTAATTTTGTGGCATTTGTCCTTTATTAGACAGGACAGTACATGAGCGGGACAGGACTTTTTATGTATGTGAAACACAAAAACATATACTCTAAAAAATGCTGGGTTGTTTTAACCCAAATTTGGGTCAAATATGGACAAACCCAACTGTTGGGTTAAAAATTTAAAAATTTAACCCAACGACTGGGTTTGTCCATATTTGACCCAAATTTGGGTTAAAACAACCCAGCATTTTTTTAGAGTGTAGAATCACCTGTTTCTGAGACATTTATGGCAGCTTCTCTCTGCCATATTCATCTCTGGCTTTTATTTTAATAATATATTTATATTTATGGGTTAATGACATGACCTGTATATTTTTGTGTCCAAGTGCATTATTTCCTTTTAAAATAATCTGATAAATCATGACATATATCATAAAACCTATTTAATTGAATTCATTGTTAGTACATTTAAATAACACATATTATTTTAAGTTCTGTCAAAATTAGCGCGTTAACACATTAAAAACATTTAATGCAATTAACACAGCATCTGTTTTTTCTTTCATCCTTTAGCTAGCATTACATTATATGATCACAAAGATCTTAAAGTGACAGCAGCCTAATAAAACAGTTGCTGTGATGTCTGTCATTAATGTTAATCAAAGGGAACAGAGTAAATTATGGCATTAATAAGGATTAATCTATATTTAGTTTATTATTATACAGAATATAAAATACCTTAGCAACTCAGAATACCTTAGCAACAGCCTAGCAACACCCTAGCAACCACCCAGGATACCCTAGCAACACCATAGCAACCACCCAGGATACCCTAGCAACCCCCTAGCAACACCATAGCAACCACCAAGAACACCCTAGCAACAGCCTAGCAACCACCTATAGATCACCTTAGCAACCGCCTAGAAACACCCTAGCAACCGAGTGCCAAGTTTTGCCACTGCAAGCACCACTCACATTTTCTTCAGGAAATGTACATTCTAGTTATTATTATTATACAAACAATGTATTTATTTTTATTTTAGTTTTACTTTAGTATTTCACAACCCTGACCCATTCCAAGGCACACCGCAGGAGTCTATCTGAAATATAGAAAATGTGCATACACACACACACACACACACACACACACACACACACACACACACACACACACAGATGAGACGCCTTGCAGAAGAGCCCAAATCACGGAGAGGTTAAGAGCCTTTCAGATGTCCTGCGAGATCTCAATCGCTGCACCTGATGGAGGCCTTTCTCAAAGCACCTGAGGTGAAGTTCTGCCGCTGATACCGCGCGTCTCCTGCTGCGGTGGAGAAACCGGTCGGTCGCTCTCAGAGCCTCTCGTGTTGATCAGTTGTGCAGATAGACGTCCATAAACGTCTGTCCCGTGGCCCGTGGCGGTGTCTGCTCGGAGACTGATGTTATCACGGAGAACAGGCCAGAGATGTGGACACATTCCTCCTGTTGGCTATTGAGCGAATGAGGGCCTGCTCCTCGTTCTCAGTGTTTAGCATGTTAATGAGACGTCTAGCCGGGGCAGGGAGACAGTGCCGCAAATCTGGAGGAGCGTAATGAAATTAAGGACAGTGGACAAGACTCTTGTGAAATCAGTGTTGTCACAGAGGACTTTCAGGCCAAGATAACGGAGCGGTAAAACCATGTTTTTGTGACCCTGCGGGTTAAACGTGTTTACATCCATGCTCACACAAACCTGATCCTCGGCCGAAGCGGTGCTGATAAACTGTGATCTGGAGAATGAGATATTAAGTTATGTTTTCAATGTTTTCAATGCTTTTAAAGGGTGTTCACACTTGGGTTCAGTCTAAGGGATCAAACTGAGTGAAAACAAACAGAAGTAATCTTTGCAGCTGGACTTTAAAGCGGACTCAAACCTCGTGTTAGTCGTGATAGTGTCCACATCACATTCACACTGTTGCGTTTAGAACCCGATGAACTGGAACATAATTAATAATAATAATAAAATATAATTATAAAATATTACTATTGGGTAACACTTTATAATAACTGCACGCTATGAAGCATTACTTAAGCGTTAGTAAATAGTTAACTCATCATTTATAAAGCATTAAAAGACATTAATAAGCAGTTTATAAATACAGCTATAAATGCTTTATTCTTGATTTATAAGCATATCTATAATGTGTTTAATAATTGTATTTTCATACTTTATTAATGATCAATTTATCATTTCTAAATTTTATTTTTTTTTATTTACAAACCAAGTCGTCAGTGGTTCATAAGATCCAAGAAAGTGTAAGTAAATGATTAATAAACTATATAAATGTATGTTTATACATCGTATTATTTAGACATATAGAAATAGTTACTCAGTGTGTTAATAAATGCTTTATTATCATGTATTCCTACTGTAATTCATGATTAATTCAGGTAGTTATAACACATTTAGTAGTTGTCAGTTAAAGGTGGGGTAAGTGCTTTCTGGTAACCGATGTTGATATTTCAAATCACCAAAACAAACACGCCCCTATTGTGATAGCTCCGCCCCACACATGCGTACGTAACCCAGGCAACGACTATGGCAGAATCTGCTGTGCCAGCCGCCGAGGCTATGATGTCATCAATAAGTGAAAGCAATGTGTGTTACTATGGTAATCCAGGTCGAATGTTCAATGAAACAGTCATCCCTTCCATCCCAAAAACACAAACACAGTCCTCATGAACAACTCGATAGCACGAGCACGAACATATTACAATTATGACAAGATTAGAGGGTTATATCGATCACGAAAAGAGGAACCAAAAGAAACAAACATATATTAGGAGTATATTATCGTACTGTTCGGACACACTTTGGGAGCTGACGCTTGAAACAGACAGTGGAGGAGGTTTAGACGCTCCAGGGTTATCGGGTGTGGAAATGAACGGGTCTTTATCATCGCTGAAGTGAACGACAATACGATCGCAAATGGACAAACAAGCAAACATGACACGCGAGCATATTCAAGCAAAAGCCAGCATATATTAGTTCTGTGAAACAAAACAAAACCAATGTTACTCGCCTATCGAGAAGAAATAAAGCCACCTCGGCCTTCACTCCTTGAGTTCTCTCCAGCGCTGGAAAGCTGATCCGATATTTACACGGGTCCTACTTCTTGCCTGATCGTAAGCCTTCTTTTGTTTCACAGACATCTTCCACTTTAGTTTTTTATCTGCCATCTCTCTCTTTCTGTCGTCGCTCGGCTAATGTCCGTCCTGTGTCGTGTCTTTTGAATAATGCCGTGCACTGAGCGATCTCTTCTCCCCGTCATTAGTAGACACGCCCCTTACTGCTGATTGGCTATAAGTTTGTTTTGGTACTCGGCCCGAGACACTTTTCTAAAGCAGTTTTGAAATAACACTTACCCCACCTTTAACTATATATGATGTATAAACGTACATTTATATAGTTTATTAATCATTTACTTACACTTATGACCACTGACAACTTCTAAATAACTGGTTATTAAACACATAGATATGCTTATAAATCAAGAATAAAGCATTTATAGCTGTATATATAAACTGTATTTATAAACTTATTAATGTCTATTAATGCTTTATAAATGATGAATTAACTATTGACTAACGCTTAAGTAATGCTTCATTAGCGTGCAGTTATTATAAAGTGTTACCTACTATGGTAATAATACAATTGTACTCTACAGTAAAAACCAATCATTTTATTTTACACTCATATTTATGTCTTAAATTCTCCAGTCAAACGTTAAACCCTCAGGTTTTTATTTTGGTGCAAAACTGCAAGGAGACCCTTTAAAGTCGTCATGAGAGGGAAGTCACGCTGGTCTTTTCTCCTGTATTGTGCCGTATATCGAGTGAAACGCTTCACGAACAAGAACAAATGTAGGGCGGGGCTTGATTTTGTCTGTGGGGAATTGATTGGATGGTTGTGGTTTGCTATTGGTGGATCTCATGTGAGTGACAGGTTGCCCCGCCCTCGTCGTCAGAGAAGAGATGAAGTTATTCTGATTCAAGATTATTAACACAATAATGATGTGCACCCATAAATCATTTATAATTTATTTTTATTTTTACTGCAATATTCCATAAAAAAAAGAGTTGTCCATTTTGATTTCATGGTGACTTTAAGTCTCTGTGTCTAGTTGACAACAGGTTTACGGTTCTCGTTACAAATCTGGTAAAATGCTGCCCACAAAAATGATGGAAATTATGAGAATGTGAAAATAACATGATCTCAATGCATGCATATGTAAAGGCGGAGCAGCATTTACTGTGAACGTTCAGTTGTTATCATTAGACTTGTGCTGTGGACTTCACTATTCTCATATCATATATTTATAGCTTTACAGTTATCGTTATCGTCCTTGGTGTAAACGGCCCTGTAGCAACTCATAATGTAATAACTGCACATAATGTAATAACTGCACATAATGTAATAACTGCACATGATTTAATAAGTGTTACGTTATTATTATTATAAAATGTTCATAATGTAATAATTTTCTCAAAATGTAATAAAATCTTGAGCTATTAATGTAATAGAAAAAATAATTGAGAAAATTATTACATTATAAACTCACCAAAAACATGTAATATTTTCATTATTGTCATAGCTTTTAAAACATAAAAAATATTAGTATTCCCTTACAGTAGATTCATTTAAAACTACCTGCGAACTACCTAAATTTTATTATTAAATCTGGTGGATTTTGATTTTTAAAATGTATTGTAAAGGAATTCCAATGCTTTGTTTAATAATAATAATAATAATAATAATAATAATAATAATAATAATAATAATAATAATAATAATAGCATGAATATTTAAATCTGTTGCATTTCGCAGGGAGTTTAAGACTGGATTTAGATTTTTTACTCTAAGGGAATACTAATATTTTTTGTTTTAAAAGGTATTACAATAATGAAAATATTACGTTTTTGGTGAGTTTATAATGTAATACAGTTCTCATAATGTACATTTTTTTATTACATTATGAGTGCAAGATTTTATTACGTTTTGAGAAAATTATTACATTATGAACATTTTATTACAATAATAATGTAATACTCATTACATTATGTGCAGTTATTAGCATTATGAGTTGCTACGGGCCCTTCAATCACAGCCTTTTGCAATTTTATAATTGCACTAAACCATATCATGATTTAAGATGTTCATCAGTGTGAAGCTGCTTTGAAACAATCAGTATTGTATAAAGCGCTGTCTGGACTTCACATTACGCTCTAATGATATTTTTATCCATTACATCGTTTGATATCTTTTGACAACAAACAAAACTTTGCACCACAAAATGAAAAATTAGGTAACACTTTATTTTACAGTGTTCTTGTTACATATGTTACATGTACTTACCATAGTAAATTATGCATAATTACATGCAACTAACCCTCAACCAAACCCTAACCCTAGAGTAAGTAGTTACTAAATATTACTTAAATATATAATTACACTGTAACAATGACACCTTACAATAAAGTGTAACCAAAATTATTTAACAACTTGTTTTTCTTAAAAAGTACATTTATTAATTCGAATGCATGTTTCTTATTTTAATTAGTACAGACTCCAGACTTCTGCTCACTGTAAGTTGTTTGTATTACACTTTTCCATAGGATGTGTGTATAGATCTATAGAACACATGAAACATAAATCATAATTGTGCTACTTCTGCGTAAATTACAATAAAGTATTAGCCACTATAATATTCTGTCACGGTTCTCTCAAAGTTATGAACAAACGTTCTTCCAGTAACATTAACAGAATGCTTGTTCAAACTTATACAGATTTTTAGTTGGACATGTTTAATGTTTCTTAAATGTTACTATTGTTACAGAACGTTCAGAGAACATTCTAAAGTAACATCCCATAACGTTTGAAGAATGATACGATGTAACGTTCCCTTACCGTTCACATGACCAAGAAGAAACGTTTTTAAAACATTCAGAAGTAACGTTTTCATAACGTAACGGGAAAGTTTGTGAAACGTTCTTAGAACATAAAAAATATTTTTTGATAAAAGATATTTTTTTGGAACAGCTATGAATGTAAGGAAACTGATGTGTGTTCAGATGCCAGCGCTGAAGCGTAGAATATTAATCAAGCACAATCAGTGAATAAAGTTCTGCTTCTGCTCATGAATAATGAGCTCAAGATCGCTTCCTTCACACAGACCCTCAGGATCTGTTTAACTCAAAGCTGGGTTGACTTCAGATCGCTGGGGTTGATAGCGATAGCCTGTGCCAATACTAGTTAAATCAGTTAAACAAGTGCTATCACTATTCCCTCCTTCATTAATAACTTTACTCATTTATATTCACCACACAGCAGAGAAGAAAATAAACAGTGACGATTTCCTTTAAAACATTCAGTCTGTAACATTATCTCTCCTGTTATCCTAGCTCAAGTGATTCCCTTTTTGAAATATGATGAATCAAATATGCTCTATGGCAATTTTGTTTCCCAAGATGCTTAACACAGCTGTCTTGATCTTACTCCGCCATCTGGATGCTGCGGCCATAGAGAAGATGATAATGCACTTTATGATGAGGGCAGGATGAAACCTTTGACCTTCACAGCCCTTTGACCTCTCTGGGCAATATTCAGCGGTATTCCTATAACTAGCATATGCTTGCTCGTCCGATATTTTAAAGAAATTTATAACCAGAGCTTTGTCGATAAGTTCCCAGTGGACTGTGAAAAGCCACATCTAGAATATCGGACTTTTCTCACAGATCGTGTAGCTCGTTTTCTGGTGGAAATTATGGCAAGTCGTCTTCATAACCAGGCATAGATATGTCCTGTCGGCTTACAGTAATAATCGCAGGTCTGACACAGATCCAGTGACGCCGAGCCGGTTCTGCTTCATCAGGGTCCAGTGTAAGCTGAGCTGATGTTCCTCTCCCCGGGGAATCGCGGCGATGTGTTGGTATATCTGTCCTGTTCTCTCTGCCAAACCACCGTCGCCTCGCTGTGGTGGACGAGGTGAAATCCTGCGTCCACTGGCTCAAAATAAAGCAGATGTTTCAGAATCAAAAAGAGCTTTATTGCCAAGTCTGCTTTCATGTATTCATATGAACAAACGTTCTTCCAGTAACGTTAATAGAACGAGTTATCTGGTCTTTAATAAAGTTCTCAAAACGTTAGCACAAAAACATTATTCATACAGCGTTCATCAAACGTTTTTTAAATGTTGTTTCAGAACGTTCTAAAGTAACATCCCATAATCTTTGAAGAATGACACAATGGAATGTTCCCTTAACGTTCACATGACCAAGAAGAAACGTTTTTAAAACATTAAAATAACTGGACATTTTCAACATTCTGAGAACGTTCAGAAATAACATTCTCATAACGTTAGTGAAACGTTCTTAGAACATATTTCTGTTTGCTGGGTTTGCACATTCAAGGACATTCAAGAAAGTTAGAGAAATAAAAATATGAAGACAATCAGGATAGACATATTTATGCATTTTCTGACCTTTCAATGCAAATGTTTTTTTATGGCCATGTATGAGATTTATCGTTTAAGGGTGAAGTGGCGACACCAAAAAGAATAGCAAAATTTGTCAAACGATAGTTAAAAAACATCCCAAACTCACATAAAACTCACGTCTAATATCCGTCCAAACACAGTCCTGACGTCTAGGCAAAATTTGGGCTGTCAGTGAAAATGTAACAGACGTCCAACCATAGACTAGTCATCTAGAACATGAACATGACAAAGAAATGAAACCAAACACCTTGTAATCACTGTTGACTTTCCTTACATGATGGAATATCACACATCTCACAAGTTTTTGAATTATGAATAAAGTCGTTATTTGTGTTTGTTTTGTGCACTAAAGTATTCTCATCTCTTCATCACATTAAGGCTGAACCACTGGAGTCACATGGACTATTTTAACGATGTCTTTACTTCCTTTCTGGAGCTTAAAAGTGTTCATTACATTGCTGTCTATGGAGGGGTCAGAGCTCTCGGATTTCATCAGAAATATCTTCATTTGTGTCTGAAGATGAACGAAGGTCTGACGGGATCGACATGAGGGAGAGGAATTAATGACAGAAGTTTCATTTTTGGGTGAACTAACCCTTTAAGTGTCACACTAAATAGAAACTATGCTTCTGAGCACAGGACGAGAGCTGTCGTTCCGACCATGCAAGAGTTCATTGGAACTGTGGTTTTAAGAGATACTGAATCATTAAACTGTGTCGATAACGATGCTTTTGGGAAACGGTCAGGATCTCAGACAAATGACTCTGCATATGAAGCTGGGAATGGAGGAGTTACACACCCGACCTGTAAGAAAACATATAAATGGGTGCACAACCCCTCTGGAATGAATTTCCTGCAATAAAATCCATTACCACACAAAGATGTTAGAAGACTCTTTTATGTCATCCGTTCACTGCAGTGGCCATTGACCTCAAGACCCTGGATTCCTGACCTCTGACCTGTGATACTGACCTCTTATTCTAGGTCCTGCACTGCCAGTGACTACCTGCCAGGCACCTGCTTTGAGAAATGAAACAGTAGGGAATGTGTCTCCGGGGACCCCTTCAACCCTGCAGACAACAGGCCAGCACAGTCCCTGCGTCTCAATGGGTCTGGAGTGGGCCTGGTAAACCAATCTCCCTAATTATCTATTGAAAGAACATTCTTTTTCCTTTCAGAGTCATTACCCTCAGTTCAATTGCTGAAAAGTAACATACAGGAGCAAAAAAAGCCGAGGTAGGCTTGCTGATTTCCACCAAGGTTAATTGCTTGGGAGGGACCAGATGTGAAATATAGATTGGAATAAAGGTGAAGGGGACTGGCATTGAGAACAAATTACGAATAAATGCAAGATCTTAGATGGCTCTTGTTTCCTGCGGATTTGAAAGGAGAGGCAGAGACATATGTCCGGCTTCCAAAACGGCTAAAGAGTGACGCACCGGCCTTGGATTACCACATATATTCACTGCCACTTTTCAATTATGACACAGATATTAATTCCCCCTCCGCCCTAAGTCAAACAAAACATATACAATTTGTCGCTTTAAAATGCGATCAAACATGAATCTAAAGGGATTGCCATGGACCAGTGTACTGCAGCGAAGTTTGGGTGATGCTCGCCTTTCATTCTCAGAAGGAACTGAAATGAGAATATTCAGATGCGTTTTCATGTTTGAGTTAGGGCCGTAACCACCATAGACATTGAGGGGGACAAGTTCCCGCCTAATTATAGAAATATAATCCCCCCCCCCCCCATCAGATCAAAGAAGGCGGGGCTTACCGTTAAATGAAGACCAGTGCGAATTCCCATTTCGTTTTAGCAGTGAAAGAGTTTATGGCGAGTGAGTGGCTAAATATTTAATATTTGACAACTGTTTTATGATTGAAATATTCAGCGACTGACAGTAATGTTCAGTGATGCAAACTACTTTTATGAAACTTCGCCATTTTTAATTGAAAAACATGCGATTATTTGATTAATATGATATGATTAACGTAATTCATAACTGAATGTGACGAGACAAGAAACGTTTTGCGTTTTTGACATATTAGACATACACACAAGAATGAATATATATGTGTAAAATATACAAAATATTTTGTATTTAGGCCTATTTGCAAATAGTTTAAATTGATTAGGCTACTTAATAGACCTGAGATTTTTTTGCGTTCTTATTTCTTTTTTGTTATTCCCTTAAATCCCTTTTAATCTTTTAATTATGTAATTCCTTTTATTATACCACCCCCCCCCCCCCCATAAATACACCCCCCTCATCCCCTGACCCCCTGGGGAATCATGCCCCCCCCCCCCCCCCCCCCCGCAATGTTCAAGACATGGTTACGGACTTGAGTTATCATTTAATTTGAGTCTTGAAATCGGTCACCATCTCTTTTACTTGAACTGGTTAAATCCCAAGCATTTCGCAAATTATTTGTTTCATTTGATGAACAAGTCCATCATCTGGTTGAGTTCTTTGAACTTGCTGTTTCTCGGTACACTGATCCTCCCTGGCCAGCAAGAAAACCTTTAACTCTTCCAGCAGCTTTTCAGGACTCACATCCAACCTCCAAACATTCAGAAGCCATTGGCTTTGCAATTCGAAGAAAGTACTACTGCTCTTACCTGACGTACTACTGACAAAATACCCTTTTCCTTTCGGTCAGTTTGTGCCCGAGCATTGCAACAAGCCGTTTTGTCAAGAAATACAAAGCATCCACATCCATCACAGCGGCTCACGCATCGCAAGCCAAACCTAAGGGTAGATATGTCACAGCCTAACCTCCCTTACTGCTCTGTTTGTCAGCAAACGGTAAAAAACCAACAACACAAATCCGTCTGCTTGTTTGTCACAAGCGGTGAGATTTGTCGCTGCCCTAGTGTGAAACCTGTCACTAGTGATAAACTTTGGCTGCTGGACAAAGCCTGTGTTTTCAAGTGTGCGGCCGAACGCGACACCCTTCGTTGAAGGCCAGAGCACAATGACACGGGTGCCAGGACACCTCCTCCCCGGAGGCTCGGCTGGATCTGGGAAGCTCTTGGCAGGCTGGGCGAGTGAACTCACTGGGGCTTGGTGTCCGCTCGCACTCCCCGATAACCCCGTGAAGACAGCAGCTCCACTGGCACATCATTTGTCATGTGAACTCCGTCATGCCACTCTCTCCGTCTCTTTTGCTTTTATGAGCTCTGATGTACGTTGGCATCTAAAGAAAGTTCGACATCATTTCTGGTTCCTTAACGCATGTGTGATGCCGTCTTTGAGTGCAGTGTGAGTGATGACACTCGCAGGTCTGTAATTCACCACCACATCTGCTTCTGATTGTTAACATGAAAAAAACAGACCACTGGTCCCTGTGGAGACTAACTCAAGCAGTCTCTCAAGTTACCAAGCTCAGGCGTCCCAATCAACGCTGTAGGAAATGATACAATGTAACTCGTACAGGAACTATACAGAACCCTTCTATATAAAGACTTTTATGTTGAGAACATTATCAATTTCTATTATTCAAATCAGTTAAATGATTGTTTTAGGCTGCATTAACTAGGTCAGCCGGAACCGGGAACACTTCCCATAACACCTGATGTACTCGTTACATCATAAGAAGAATGGCATCTACGCTAATGTTAGTCTCTCTGTTTATCCCGAGGTTTACTGCAGTCGGCCGGATCCGGGCCGTATCCAGACCAGATGGTGGACCTTAGCCTGGACATGACCTGAAGTGTCAGCAGAGACCGGGTCAACTAGACTCTCCTCTGTGACGCCTCCTTCACTTCACTTTCCCTCTGTAAAGATGAAAACGTTACCGAAATTATCAAAAACGACTAAAAACGCTGTATTATGCAAAGCAGAGAAGTAATTTGGCAGTCATTTTGTAAAGAAAAACTACGCGCCTGTGGACATACGTACTCAAACACGTATACTAACTCATTAGACTCCATTAGCTGCCATTCTATGTACTATTTCTAAACCACTGACACTCATTTAAACTTCCATTCTTTCTAATATTTCTAATCTATCTATCTATCTATCTATCTATCTATCTATCTATCTATCTATCATCTATCTATCTATCTATCCATCCATCCATCCATCCATCCATCCATCCATCCATCCATCCATCTATCTATCTATCTATCTATCTATCTATCTATCTATCTATCTATCTATCTATCTATCCATCTATCCATCTATCCATCTATCCATCTATCTATCCATCCATCCATCCATCCATTCATCCATCCATCTATCAAAACTACTAAACTAAAACTTAAACTATTTCAAACTTTCTGGCTAGGCTTTTTTAAGCCAATTTAAAGTTTGTCTACAAACTTTTTTTAATCTAGTTTCCTATTATCACTGTAAAGCTGCTTTGAAACAATCTATATTGTAAAAAGTGCTGTATAAATGAAGGTGACTTGACTTTAACAGGTAATTGTTTCTAGTGATAAAGCTGTTTAAGATATAAAATCTAATAAAAATAAAAAAAATGAATGAAACTAAATCCATAAAGTCATGGGAACACATGAAGCCCCTGAGAGAACCTTTTCTTCTGAGAGTGCAGCTTCTGTACAGCGTAACTGAGCTTTAGATATACAGTAAGTGGAGATTAGTGTGATAAGGTCACCTAATGCATGTTGAGCACTTATGTTGAAATTAACCACAGACCTTTTGTTCCAAAATAATATTAATGATAATACCAAAATGTATGCAACTAATTTGAGACCTGCGCACAAAAGATCCACGTGCACAGGGAGGATTGGGCTTTCCTCAAGCGAAGCTTATCCCTGGTGTAATGGTATTTATTTTGGATAATTTAGATCGCTTACGGAAGAATAACATTACACTAAAACGAGAGCTAAGAAGGTCGGAGGAAAACGTGGGGGCCGGCGGTTGAAGCATGAGCGTAATTTGTTTTAACTGGCTGTGGAAATAAGCAGAGCGAGTCTTTACCCCTGGCAGCTGTAAATCCAGAACCTTCTCTCGGCTCGAAGACTTCCTCTGGCGTACTCCTCCCCTGGGTGCCTCCGGCCAAAGAAACTGAGCTTTTCATCCCTTTATATGACATCGTCATCATGACCCCCGTTCATGCTGTCCGCCGCATCGTCCTCCACGGGCCGGACGTGATAATCATGCGCTACTGAGAGCCAATCACATCCTCTCATCTTTGAGCACTAATGTAATTTAACCCTGTGGCCGCTGTGCTGTAACTATGGTGATAGTGTGTAGCTCTTGGGTCAATTGAGTGCGTAGTGTGTGTGTGTGTGTGTGTGGAACGGGTAAGTGAATGCACAGCCGCAACTGATGTCGTTTTCTGATGTTGATGCTCTGTGATTTCCATCAGACAAAGATCACACAAAACACAAGTTATCACAGCACACACAATAAAAGGAGAGAAAATGTATGCTGAGAGCCGGTTCCTCCGGTTCAAGGCCGCGGTGGACGCTCCCTGTGGGGGTCGGACTCGTGTCGAGGGGCTCCGGGGCCGCGGGTCAGCAGGCAGGGTTACTCCGAGGGAAGAGTGTTAATGCGACAGGATTTAAAGAACACAAGATGTCTTCACTTACCTGTGTGTGTGTGAGTGTGTGTGAGTGTGTGTGTGTGTGTGTGTGTGTGAGAGAGAGTGAGTGTATGTGTGTGTGTGTGTGTGTGTGTGTGTGTGTGTGTGTGTGTGTGTGTGTGAGTGTGTGTGTGTGTGTGAGAGAGTGAGTGTATGTGTGTGTGTGTGTGTGTGTGAGAGTGAGAGTGTATGTATGTGTGTGTGTGTCTGTTTGTGTTAGTGTCTCTGTGTGTGTGTGTGTGTGTGTGTGTTAGTGTGTGTGTGTGAGAGTGAGTGTGTGTGTGTGTGTGTGTGACAGAGAGAGTGAGTGTATGTGTGTGTGTGTGTGTGTGTGTGTGTGTGTGTGTGTGAGTGTCTGTTTGTGTGTGTGTTAGTGTGTGTGTGTGTCTGTTAGTGTGTTAGTGTTTGTGTGTGACCTACACATTCCAATGAAAGTAATCTAGTCATTCTACTGTCAGTCACTGTTTGTTGTGTTAACAGATGGGAAAGTGATGTTTTCAGTGACACACATTTATATTTTAAAGGTAAAGTTCATCATGTTCACCCTCATGTTGTTCCTTTCTGGTTTCTGGTTTCTTTCTTTTTGTCCATGCGATGAAAGTCAACAGAAGAAAGTCATTCAGGTTTGAAACGAGGGCCAGTAAATGATGACGGACTTTACTATGCCTTTAAATCAGCTGTGCTCCCCAGCTGTTGATTGGATGTTGAGATGTGGGCGTGGCTCTCAAAAGTTTATGCAGATGAGCGTGATCTTGCAGAGGCGGGGCTTAATGACACTAATTGATTGGAGAATCCTGCATACGTCACCAGAGAGAAGACCGTGAGATCCAGTTATGACAGACTTATTAAACATTACAAGGGCAAAACATTTGAAAAAATAATAATAAATATATGCATGGATTAATTGCACACAATTAAATCTATAACATGCATTTAGAAAAAAGTGAATTTTCATTCCATGCTGAATTTAAAGTTCATATGTGTTATTTTGTGTATATGTGTTATACAATGGAAAAACATGCCTCACACACTGAATGAACACTAGTGGCAGTAAAACACCATCAACTTTTATTCCTTTTCACACAAATTATGATTATAGATTATTAGACTAATTTTCGTGCCGTTCCTTGCACAATACTATATTATGAGTTAATAACATTATTACCATTTGTAACCAATATATTTTGTCATTTGCCTCACATAACCGGCTCTATATGAATGGCTTTTCTGACTCGTTCAGAAGCTCATCTGGTATCTTACGTTCCTTTCACACGAGATCGAGCGTTAACCATTTAGTGCCATTCACTGGACATTTGACTTTGAAATTGTCATGCAATTTGCAAGAAACAAGGTGATATCATTAGGCAAAAATGTCACCAGACACACGTTTTCCCAATGTGCCTGGGTTGCATTTATTATTGAAATAGTAAATGAAAAACGTGAATAGACAGTGGTTTGTTTTCATTGAACACCAGACTATCACTGCACTGATCTTTAAGTGTTGGTCTGTGTTCACATGCAGTCGACCTTCACGCCTCGCCTCGCTGCCGTGAGAACATGTTTGATGAGTTAAAACATACTTCAGTCTTTACTTGCATCTGATGGTGTCTTAAAAGAGTCCAGAGATTTACTGAAGAATTGAATGATGATAAAAACTACAAAGTTCTGTTGATGGTCACGGTGGCAGAATGAATTGAATGACACTCTGGTTGTCCGAGGCAAGACGAGGTAATGAAAACAAATGAAGGGTCTTATTCCCGATGGAACGGGGGAGGAACTTAGTCATCAAGCTAATTTTATTCTTGTCTGGCCAAGAGACTTCATTTCCTCTGGGTGTTTGTACAGACGCTGGGCTCCATGTTGCCAAATGATGAATATGGTGCCTGATGTCCGGATGGCAGATGCTGGACGTGTAACTCAAGCCCCAATACTGATTCTCTTCAGCCAGAGAATTCAAGAAGGCAACATTTGGATTTCAGGTTCTGCTTGTTTACCGTTTTCTGTTTCCATATTTCCTGTGCCGTTGGATTTTTTCGTCTGCGAAGGCAGATAATCAAATGAGAGACAACATCAAAACTGGCAGTTATCAGAGACAGTGTAAGAAGAATGAATGAGAAACTGCAACACTAAATATGCAGGAAATATTAATGCATCATTCATCAGCATAACAGCGAAAACTAACGCCATGCATCATTAGGAAACATGGCGTTAGTTTTCATTGTTATGCTGACGATACTCAGCTCTATATTTCTTCACGCCCTGACGAAATTTACCAATTCACAAAATTAAAATGGATGACTAGTAAAAAATTGGATGACTAGTAATTTCCTACAACTTAATTCTGAAAAAACAGAGGACCAAACACCTCTGCACGTAGTAACCTAGAATACTGTCTAACACTCGATGGCTGCTCTGTCAAGTCCTCGTCGTCATTTAGGAACCTGGGTGTGCTCTTTGATACCAATCTTTCATTTGAAAGCCACGTTTGCTTTCAATGCAAAATGCTGAACAGTTAGTTCATGCGTTCATGACCTCAAGGCTAGATTATTGTAATGCTCTACTGGGTGGCTGCCCTGCTCGCTTAATAAACAAACTCCAGCTGGTCCAAAACGCAGCAGCTCGAGTTCTTACTAGAACCAGGAAGTATGACCATATTAGCCCGGTTCTGGCAACACTGCATTGGCTCCCTATTAAACATCGTATACATTTTAAAATCTTGCTGATTACTTACAAAGCACTAAATGGTTTAGCTCCCCAGTACTTGAGCGAGCTCTTAACGCGTTATACTCCATCACGTCTATTGCGATCTCAAAACTCTGGCCAGTTGATAATACCTAGAATATCAAAATCAACTGCAGGCGGTCGATCCTTTTCCTATTGAGCACCTAAACTCTGGAACAGTCTTCCTAGCATTGTTCGGGAAGCAGACACACTCTGTCAGTTTAAATCTAGACTAAAAACACATCTCTTTACTATGGCATACACATAAAACATTTTTAATTCATATTATTCAAATCAGTTAAATGATTGTAAGGCTGCATTAACTAGGTCAGCCGGAACCGGGAACACTTCCCACAACACCTGATGTACTCGTTACATCATAAGAAGAATGGCATCTACGCTAATGTTAGTCTCTCTGTTTATCCCGAGGTTTACTGCAGTTGGCCGGATCCGGGCCGTATCCAGACCAGATGATGGACCTGCCGACACGACCACAACGCATCCCTGAAGGGTCAGCAGAGACCGGGTCAACTAGACTCTCCTCTGTGACGCCTCCTTCACTTTCCCTCTGAAAACATTATTGAAATTATCAGAAACGACTAAAAACGCTGTATTATGCATGCCAGACAAGTAATTTGGCAGTCATTTTGTAAAGAAAAACGACGCACCTGCGCACATATGCACTCAAACGCGTTTGCCTATAGACTGAACACGTAATGCTTATGTGCGTGCCGTCACCGTTCTCACAGATTCGTGTTTTTGTGAAGTTTACACAAAGATGATAACGGTACAGTTTCAAAACTATTTCAAAACCTGTTTGGGGTTTGCGTTCTCTAGCCGGCGAGCGCTGTTGCCGTGCGGATGAGCGGCCGGAACGCATTGAGCATTTTCTATTTTAGCTGTAAATGGTGTCGTGTAAGTAAATAACTAATGATTTCTTACAACAGAAATTAATCAAAAACTGACTTTAGCTGGAAAATAACTTTTTTTTCTGGAGCTGATGTACAGCCAAAACAATCTCTCTTCCATTAATCTCCTATTATCACTGTAAAGCTGCTTTGAAACAATCTAGTTTGTGAAAGCGCTGTATAAATGAAGGTGACTTGACTTGACTTCCCCCCTTTCAAATCAATTACTTTATTGTTAAAGGCATACTTTTTTAGCCATGGAAAATATATGTATATTAGGTACATTATGGTTTGGTTAACAGATATGGAAACTGAAGTTTGGCAATAATAATAATAATAATAATAATAATAATAATAATAATATATTGTAGCATGACTGCTTAAACAAGATGGCTGGCAACAAACAGAATTGCTTAACTTTTTTTTCATGTAATTCATAATTAGACCTCCGGAGGCTTCACATGCGATTTCATCTTAGTTTATTGTTGTTTACATCGAATATAATGTGTAATGTTTTCTTTCATGCATGATTATGGCCTCCTTCATTTGCACTTTGGTTGAATGTAACACAATGGGATCTTCCATCAGATAAAAGACTTAGTGAATGAAAAATTCATCACAATCCCATAAAATTCTTATTCCACCAAAAGTTGGTCAAAGTAAAAAGATATGTTAAAATGACTACCTTAACTTGTCAGATGCATTCAGAATGTCCATGGTTCTCACAGAGCTTCGGAGAATCCACATGGGACGGGGCGTCTGGCAGGACAAATAGCAATGTTGAGTCCTTTCCTTGTGTCAAAATCCCAGTTATGGTTTATTCAGTGCAACCCTTTTTACTCCCGCTCTTGACCCAATCAGAAAAATACTTAAGCCTCCATTATTGTTGATTTGTTTGTACACATTCACATTTCAAACAGGAGGAAAACATTAAAACCCAATTAATACTCCAAAATGGGGTCTCTTAGGGGAACGGCGTCACGCTCAGATCTGCTTCAAACAGCCACAAACACGGGAAAGGCAGCTTTTAGCGAGACTCGCGCCCGTCCCAGCAGACGCTTTGACTGACAGGGAGGCGAGGCCAAACAAAGGCAGTTTACGACCAGCATAATCAATGTGACATTAGCGCACACATAATGGACGAGAGGGGAAGCGGCCGGTCGAGCGTGCGCTTAATAAAACTCCAACTTGCTGCATGATGATTACTGTTTCCGGAGCTTTTAGGAAGCACCTTTTTTCCCTTCGAGAAGGACTTAACATAATCACGAGATCTCCGTAGCACCCACTTTTAAAGCTATCAGGCAAGAACCTAAATTCTCAGTCGGCTCAGGCTCATGTCTCGCTCTTTCTCTGTTAATCGCAATTATTCCTAAAGCGATAAACCTTAGAGCAAGATTAAAGGTATCGCATGCCTGAAGTGAGACACTCTTGAAAGGCAGAGAGAAGCAATAAAGTGTACTTCAAATAGTGAGAGTGAGTGCCCATATAATTTTTTCATAAAAATTGTTTGGTTTTCCAAGGTTCTGTTACATCTAGCGGTCTTGTGACCCTCATTTATACTACTTAACTGGTCTTTGAAAGTATTTTAATACATGAGAACATTGTGTCGTCGTCACCATCATGTTTTCTCTATGGCTCACACTGGATGACCTGATTGAAGCTCATAGAGGACAGGATATATACTGTATATTTTTGAGAATTAATGATTAACCCCTTTATTTTATATTTCATAAAGCCTCGGCTGGAGACAAGGGAATTGTCCTTCAATTCCTCTTCGTTTCAAGGGTCTGTTCGGTTCCAACAGTTCATTGTGAAATGGAGGTCTAAATCAATTTGGTGGCGTCTCTAGAGGAGAGGGGGGCTTTTCAGAACACCCCAAGGTAAATGACAAATTTTACCCTCATTCTGTGCAACAATGACCATATGCAACAACATTCACAAAGACCCGTGCCAACCTTGGTGAGAAAACCATAGAAACGTAGAAGAGGCCGAGCGAGCCAAGCCTTTGAAAAGACACACAGATGAATAAGTTTTATTACCCATTGCAACTGAAAAACATGCAGTAAAACAGGAATATATTTTGACCACTATTGTGTTATTTAAAGCAGAGCTCTGACCACAAGATATTATTCCCAAATTGCAGGAAGCCTCACTAAAGATCGAGGCCTCTGGATTCACCTGTAGCGTCACATTAAACTGCTGAAAGCGTTCAACGGTTGATACCAGAGCACATGATCGTCTGCCGCGGCGTGACGCTAAGGTCATAGCAGAGGTCAGAGAGGTCACTGCCCTTCCTACAGCGTCCAGGGACATGAGCTCAATGTTCAGGGCCGACAGACAGTCAGTACTAAGCAGGGAGGAATCAATTAAGGCACATCAAATCAAGAATTCATGCACTCTGAAGTGACAAATATTGGCCGGGACTGTCAAAGTCTCTCTCTCTCCCCCCACCCCACCCCACCTCACCTCACCACGGCCCGGCCCTGTCACTCTCATTCAGTTATTAACCAGCCCACTGAAACTCTGTCTGGGAAACAATGTCAGAATGAGGACAAGCTGTTTGATTCTGTGCTTTAGTGGTGTGAGTGTGTATTATTAGTCGAGCATCACTTTTACTTTACAAAAATCCCTGAGCGAATTTATTGAACTTTGTCACATAACCTCGCCTTGAAACCATGACATGAATGATCTTGAAGCTAGTGCAAAATATATTCTCATAGAGTTTCTTGATTGTGTGAACGTTAAGTGTACATTCTATTTGATCATTCTTCAAACGTTATGGGAATGTTACTTTTGGACATTATGGGAATGTTGGGCATTATGGGAATGTTACTTTTGGACATTATGGGAATGGACATTATGGGAATGTTACTTTTGGACATTATGGGAATGTTGGGCATTATGGGAATGTTACTTTTGGACATTATGGGAATGGACATTATGGGAATGTTACTTTTGGACATTATGGGAATGTTACTTTTGGACATTATGGGAATGTTACTTTTGGACATTATGGGAAAGTTACTTTTGGACATTATGGGAATGTTACTTTTGGACATTATGGGAATGTTACTTTTGGACATTATGAGAATGTTACTTTTGGACATTATGGGAAAGTTACTTTTGGACATTATGAGAATGTTACTTTTGGACATTATGAGAATGTTACTTTTGGACATTATGGGAATGTTGGGCATTATGGGAATGTTACTTTTGGACATTATGGGAATGGACATTATGGGAATGTTACTTTTGGACATTATGGGAATGTTGGGCATTATGGGAATGTTACTTTTGGACATTATGGGAATGGACATTATGGGAATGTTACTTTTGGACATTATGGGAATGTTACTTTTGGACATTATGGGAGTGTTACTTTTGGACATTATGGGAAAGTTACTTTTGGACATTATGGGAATGTTACTTTTGGACATTATGGGAATGTTACTTTTGGACATTATGAGAATGTTACTTTTGGACATTATGGGAAAGTTACTTTTGGACATTATGAGAATGTTACTTTTGGACATTATGGGAATGTTACTTTTGGACATTATGGGAATGTTACTTTTGGATATTATGAGAATGTTGCTTTTGGACATTATGGGAATGTTACTTTTGGACATTATGGGAATGTTACTTTTGGACATTATGGGAAAGTTACTTTTGGACATTATGAGAATGTTACTTTTGGACATTATGGGAATGTTACTTTTGGACATTATGGGAAAGTTACTTTTGGACATTATGGGAATGTTACTTTTGGACATTATGGGAATGTTACTTTTGGACATTATGGGAATGTTACTTTTACACATTATGAGAATGTTACTTTTGGACATTATGGGAATGTTACTTTTGGACATTATGAGAATGGACATTATGGGAATGTTACTTTTGGACATTATGAGAATAGACATTATGGGAATGTTACTTTTGGACATTATGGGAATGTTACTTTTGGACATTATGGGAATGTTACTTTTGGACGTTATGGGAATGTTACTTTTGGACATTATGGGAATGGACATTATGGGAATGTTACTTTTGGACATTATGGGAATGTTACTTTTGGACATTATGGGAATGTTACTTTTGGACATTATGGGAATGGACATTATGGGAATGTTACTTTTGGACATTATGGGAATGTTACTTTTGGACATTATGGGAATGGACATTATGGGAATGTTACTTTTGGACATTATGGGAAAGTTACTTTTGGACATTATGGGAATGTTACTTTTGGACATTATGGGAATGTTACTTTTGGACATTATGGGAATGTTACTTTTACACATTATGAGAATGTTACTTTTGGACATTATGGGAATGTTACTTTTGGACATTATGAGAATGGACATTATGGGAATGTTACTTTTGGACATTATGGGAATGTTACTTTTGGACATTATGGGAATGTTACTTTTGGACATTATGGGAATGGACATTATGGGAATGTTACTTTTGGACATTATGGGAATGTTACTTTTGGACATTATGGGAATGGACATTATGGGAATGTTACTTTTGGACATTATGGGAATGTTACTTTTGGACATTATGGGAATGGACATTATGGGAATGTTACTTTTGGACATTATGGGAATGTTACTTTTGGACATTATGGGAATGTTACTTTTGGACATTATGGGAATGTTACTTTTGGACATTATGGGAATGTTACTTTTGGGCATTATGGGAATGTTACTTTTGGACATTATGGGAATGTTACTTTTGGGCATTATGGGAATGTTACTTTTGGACATTATGGGAATGTTACTTTTGGACATTATGGGAATGTTACTTTTGGACATTATGGGAATGGACATTATGGGAATGTTACTTTTGGACATTATGGGAATGTTACTTTTGGACATTATGGGAATGTTACTTTTACACATTATGAGAATGTTACTTTTGGACATTATGGGAATGTTAATTTTGGGCATTATGGGAATGTTACTTTTGGACATTATGAGAATGTTACTTTTGGACATTATGGGAATGTTACTTTTGGGCATTATGGGAATGTTACTTTTGGACATTATGGGAATGTTACTTTTGGGCATTATGGGAATGTTACTTTTGGACATTATGGGAATGTTACTTTTGGACATTATGGGAATGGACATTATGGGAATGTTACTTTTGGACATTATGGGAATGTTAATTTTGGGCATTATGGGAATGTTACTTTTGGACATTATGGGAATGTTACTTTTGGACATTATGGGAATGTTACTTTTGGGCATTATGGGAATGTTACTTTTGGACATTATGGGAATGTTACTTTTGGGCATTATGGGAATGTTACTTTTGGACATTATGGGAATGTTACTTTTGGACATTATGGGAATGTTACTTTTGGACATTATGGGAATGTTACTTTTGGACATTATGGGAATGGACATTATGGGAATGTTACTTTTGGACATTATGGGAATGTTACTTTTGGACATTTTGGGAATGTTACTTTTGGGCATTATGGGAATGTTACTTTTGGACATTATGGGAATGTTACTTTTGGACATTATGGGAATGTTACTTTTGGACATTATTGGAATGGACATTATGGGAATGTTACTTTTGGACATTATGGGAATGTTACTTTTGGACATTATGGTAATGTTACGTTTGGGCATTATGGGAATGTTACTTTTGGACATTATGGGAATGTTACTTTTGGACATTATGGTAATGTTACTTTTGGACATTATGGGAATGTTACTTTTGGACATTATTGGAATGTTACTTTTGGACATTATGGGAATGTTACTTTTGGAAATTATGGGAATGGACATTATGGGAATGTTACTTTTGGACATTATGGGAATGTTACTTTTGGACATTATGGGAATGGACATTATGGTAATGTTACTTTTGGACATTATGGGAATGTTACTTTTGGACATTATGGGAATGTTACTTTTGGACATTATGAGAATGTTACTTTTGGACATTATGAGAATGTTACTTTTGGGCATTATGGGAATGTTACTTTTGGACATTATGGGAATGTTACTTTTGGACATTATGAGAATGTTACTTTTGGACATTATGGGAATGTTACTTTTGGGCATTATGGGAATGTTACTTTTGGACATTATGGGAATGTTACTTTTGGACATTATGGGAATGTTACTTTTGGACATTATGGGAATGTTACTTTTGGGCATTATGGGAATGTTACTTTTGGACATTATGGGAATGTTACTTTTGGACATTATGAGAATGTTACTTTTGGACATTATGGGAATGTTACTTTTGGACATTATGGTAATGTTACTTTTGGACATTATGGGAATGTTACTTTTGGACATTATGGGAATGTTACTTTTGGACATTATAGGAATGTTACTTTTGGAAATTATGGGAATGGACATTATGGGAATGTTACTTTTGGACATTATGGGAATGTTACTTTTGGACATTATGGGAATGGACATTATGGTAATGTTACTTTTGGACATTATGGGAATGTTACTTTTGGACATTATGGGAATGTTACTTTTGGACATTATGAGAATGTTACTTTTGGACATTATGAGAATGTTACTTTTGGGCATTATGGGAATGTTACTTTTGGACATTATGGGAATGTTACTTTTGGACATTATGAGAATGTTACTTTTGGACATTATGGGAATGTTACTTTTGGACATTATGGGAATGTTACTTTTGAGCATTATGGGAATGTTACTTTTGGGCATTATGGGAATGTTACTTTTGGACATTATGGGAATGTTACTTTTGGACATTATGGGAATGTTACTTTTGGACATTATGGGAATGTTACTTTTGGACATTATGAGAATGTTACTTTTGGACATTATGGGAATGTTACTTTTGGACATTATAGGAATGTTACTTTTGGACATTATGGGAATGTTACTTTTGGACATTATGAGAATGTTACTTTTGGACATTATGGGAATGTTACTTTTGGACATTATGGGAATGGACATTATGGGAATGTTATTTTTGGACATTATGGGAATGTTACTTTTGGACATTATGGGAATGTTACTTTTGGACATTATGGGAATGTTACTTTTGGACATTATGGGAATGTTACTTTTGGACATTATGGGAATGGACATTATGGGAATGTTATTTTTGGACATTATGGGAATGTTACTTTTGGACATTATGGGAATGTTACTTTTGGACATTATGGGAATGTTACTTTTGGACATTATGGGAATGTTACTTTTGGACATTATGAGAATGTTACTTTTGGACATTATGAGAATGTTACTTTTGAAGATTATGGGAAAGTTACTTTTGGACATTTGAACGTTCTGAAACAAGTAGTAACATTTAAAATATGTTAGACTAAAATGTTTCAGAAAACGATACAAATAACGTTTTGAGAACATTATTAAAGACCAGGGGTCTAATTTATAACCGTTGCGTACGCACAAAACAGGCCCTGAAAGAGGCGTACGCCACTTCCGATGCATAAGTTGTGATTTATAAAAACAAACTTGACGGGAAAATTTGCGAACCTGCACGCAAAATCTGAGCCGTGCGTACGTACTCTTTTACTAGAGTGAGAAAAGTAATGAAGTAAGAACAATTTTAAACTCTGTTTTTATTTTGATATACACATGTTCCAGTTTAATTAATGGCAGTATGCACTGAAATGATATAAAGTCATTACTCAGAAGTTAAACAAAAATGATATGAATTTAGATAGACGTGAATGTGCTACTTTTGATCACTTTTCCTGTGACATGCTGTTTTAATGACAGTAAGGATTAATAGGCTAATTCCAATAATTCTCATTGGCAGATCTCATGTTATGACAAAATATTTTTAGCGGGAACGATGATCAGTGATATTACAGACACTGCAGGATCCGGTGGTCGAGTGGTCCATTGTTCGGTTTGAATCGGTCCAATGATAAGAGCTTACTGTACAGAGTGTAAAGGCATCTTCACAAAATTATGAAAAATACCACTGTATTTGAAGGATACAACTTGAAGAAAACAGTAAGATTTGCACGTTTCCTTTTTAAAATACTTTGTCAGTGACGCGCCGAGTCAGACGATTGTATTTACACTGCAATAAATAAGTAGGCCTATCTGTTTCCTTTAATAATAGCCTCCTAAAAGATTCACATTACCAGCAAAACTGCATGAATTTAATTAGAATTGAATTGTTTAAAATGATCGGAATATTTTGAATTAAAATACTATTTGGCCCGTGGAAATTAATGAATCAACTTTATTCTAAAAACTTTATCTGAGAATACAATTTTGTTTCTATGGATATTTTGATATATTTATTCTAAAACATAAAAAGGATTTTGGATGACTTTTAGCAATGTAAATGTGTAAGGCACAAATGGCATTTATAGTCTGTATCTAATATTTTTCAATGTCTTGTAGCTTTGACAGTGTTGAACATGGTGTCACGTGGATGGGAATATGCCTGGAAATGATACGCAGATGAGGTTATGCATAGTAAAACTAGGCATTGTCGCTCCATATATGGTGATTTCTGGGAGGAGACGCATGTGCGCACAATCTTCCCCTGACTGGGATTATAAAGGGAATTGTGCAGGTACACATGGTTTTATAAATCTGAAAACTTTTGTGCATATGCAAAATCTAGCTTTTGTGCGTACGTACACTTTTAGGATGAAATCTACGGAAAGTTTTATAAATGAGACCCCTGATAACTTTGAACAAACGTTCTTTTAACGTTACTGGATTGTTAGTATGTATTATGTGTTTGCCACTCAATTCTTGGATTTATGACCTTTGTTTAAAATCATGTTTCATGTGCACCTCTGATGTCCCCACAGCACCGTCTGGAGCATATGGAGCGTCTGAGCGCACCGCTGCTGTTTAAAATCCTTTCCCATCGCCGTCCTGTCATTTCACTAAGTCTTGCCACAAACACATAGCAGCCACTTGATATGTTTGCATGGGGATTTAGGGATGAACATTATCGTGTTTTCAGAGCGAACATCTGGTGGGGGTAAAAGGTTACAGTAGAGATCCCAGCCCTTCACTGAATTCCTTCCATCAGATAAATCACCAACAAGTCACTGTGAACTGGGGGTCGGAGCAGGAACGTTAACTCAATCCTGTCTGAGGGCCGTGAACCCCCTTCCTCTTCAAACACGACGGGCCATTAAACAGAGACATGTAACCTCCGTGCGTTCAGGACCCAATGATTTCGTCGAGTTTCTATTTCTAGGGGTATTGCTCCTTGCAGAGGTCAGTAGAAGAGAGCTGTGGTTCTGCAGTCAATCCAGAACACTAATGTACATGAACACTTGCCATCAGGACCAAGAGAAGACGTCCGTCACATTGAGACAGCGGCATGAGGCACGGGTGAGTCAGACGCACGTCAGGGGCTGTAAGCTTTACCGGTCCACGTCGCCGCTGTAGACTGTCACCTAATATACTGTCAGAACACACGGGCTCTTCTGGTGTCTTCGCCTCCCAAGCTGGCGCTCCTTTTTGCTTCTTGGGAGGAAAACGGTTTCAGTTGTCTGTCTCCGGCTGTGGTGGAGGGTAACAGGAGTGGAATTGTTACGGCAAGGTCAATGTGCCTTTGTCGTGACTTTACGGCATGAAAGGAAGTGTGCATCATGCACTACTGCCTTCAATAACCAGGAAGTACTTGACAGCTCCTGCGCCCTGGCTAGTGCGAAGTTCTTCTTTTCTTTCCGCTTTGCATGGGATTTTCATCAATCAGCTCCCTAAAGTACATTTCCCCTAACACTGATTACAACTGTAAACTTTCCTTCGCTCTGTCTCCAACACATCCTCCCTCTCTCTCTCTCTCGGTTACATCCTTCATGTCCCTTTGGCAGAATGCACAGGCTTACTGGGTTTCAGCGGCTGTAAATTTGTCTCTCAGTCATCATGTATTGTTTTATGAAGTTCTGGGTTCAGATGTTGAACAGTTTCACACCGCACTGGCCCTTTCTGTACAACTTAACCTTATCAAACACAAGTAAGCGTTCCATATTTAGCAGTGCAATCTTTCCCTTGAGCTGCAGTCTCAGCTGGTCAAAAAACTCAATGGCAATAAAATATCACATGAATGTTGGTGATAGAAGAGACAGGCACAGACATGACTTACTGCTCTTGGTGACATGTGCACATTGCAGAAAGCCAAACAGGTTTGTGTAAAATCTTTATTACACTGTCGACAACACATTAGAGATGAAATAAAGGAGGATGTCTCACCTTATAACCACAATTTTCCATCGTAAAGAGATATTTACGTTGATGGTTAAACTGGGTCCATCACTCCTACCTGGAAGTTTCTCCCACGGTTCGGCACACACTTGCGCCGCGGTTCATCTCAAATCTGACGACGCATCTATAATAAGGTTTGTTGAAAATAACAACGCGTAAAACAAACAGACAGAGTTCGGCTAATGTATGTTTCTGTTGATGGAAACACATTCTGGCTTCCCAATACATTACAACAGCGATGATCAGAAAGCGTGGCCAAAACAGTCACTCTTGTATGTGAGGGCCGTCATCAAATAACAGATATTGAACGGACAAATTCACACAAACATTATGCCAACATGCCATAGCAAACATAGTAGGTTATGTCTTAAGTAAAATGTAAACAGTCGATAAAGACGTGTGTTCATGTGTAGTATGTACTCTCTCCATGCATTATTTCTTAAAGGGAAAGAAGCCTTTTCCTGCTGTCTGTGTTATTAAAGGGTCATAACACACACAGTTTCTGCCAGTCTCATGTTAATCTTGAGTATCTATAGAGTAGTGTTGATCCTTCATATCTCCCAAGAGTCTTTAGTTTATCATATTTATAAAAGACAGATACACTGTACCGATTCTTTCTGAAAACAGCCGAGCTCGTGGAGGCGGGCAGTGGGCGGAGCTAAAGAGACACACACACACACACACACACACACACACACACTATACGTTGGTGTTGTTCACATTATATGCACTTACGTGCCAATTGCCAACAAAACACACACATTTGATGCAGTTTCACTCACCACCTGCGGTTTCCACTCATGACCGGGAACAAACACACACACTTGCAGAACTCCGGAAACACAAACTGCATCCACTGTTCCCTTAACGCTGGGTTATTTGGGAAGCTGAACAAGGTGATCTTTCCCTCACACCAGAAACACACTTCTTTAGTGACATTGTTGATCTCGTGTCTAAAAACACAACGCCAGCGCCGCCGACGGCTCCCGTAACCCGAACGAAGCTCGTTGATGGACACGCTCTTGCTCTCGCTCTGGGTGATGTGTGTGTGTGTGTGTGTGTGTGCACTCATGCAGGAGAAGTGCCCATATAAGGAATTCCGCCCTTTATGACGTCATACAGGGCCATACTCGAAAAAACATTCCGAAACTCATTCGAATCCTGAAGGAGTGTGTTTGGCACAGAAATACTCTGTCATACGTCCAACTCGTTTTTTGAAATGTTGTCCATGTTTATCATGAGAATCAACTCTTAACAGTGTAAATAAGGCAGAATGCAGGAACTAGCATTAGACCCCCCCTTTAATGTTAATCAAACAACAATTGACACAGAAATCACTCACTTCTCTTGACTGAATAGCTTTTGTAACTTCAATAATTATTAATCTTTATTCAATTTATACAGTGAAGATTATTATATACAATGTTATTTTTTATTTGATTACTTTATTCAATTTCTGTACCTGGAAAACCTGAAAGGCACTGTTTATTTTATATGCGTCTTTGCTTTATTGTATGTATTTGTGCTGTTGCTTGTGGTTTGATTATTTGTTCTTATTTTGTTTATTTTGTCCCGATTTCCCTGAACATAGCACATACCGAACCCGTACCGTAACCGTGACCCTAAAACCGTGATAAAAACCGAACCGTGAGTAATTTGAACCTAATTCAGATTCACTTGTGAGTCACAGTTGTACGGTCTTTGTTTCCCTCGATCTGTCACATCTGTTGATCCGCTTGGACAGGTCTCACACATGCACTCATGGCTACATCCTTCTTTATTTATTCATGGTTCAAAACTGTGCCGTTCTCCAAAGTGCGAAGGTGCTGCAAACAGCAGATCAGTAGGTGAGAAGCACTGGTAGACGTGTGTGACGTCGGCTGCGGTCCAGCCCGGATGATTGAGGCTCTCGGACCCCTGCCAGGAGTTTTCCCTGACCTGCTGTGCAGACAACATTCAGCTCAAGCGATACTCGGTAGGACCGATCACTCAATCTCCATGGCAGACGGGAAATCTTAAGCCAGTCACGCTTCTGGACCCTAATGAAGCTTTAAATCGGGGAGGTCGGCTCTGCTATTCCTTGGCCTCATGTCGACTACTGGCGTCGTTTTCTGTGCAACAAAAACTATGCTTGATCCTAACCTTCAGTCCGCTTCTGACTTAAATGTGTGGAGTCCCAGGATGGGAAGGTTTCTGTAAATGCCATGCGTGCCGTACGCTGACGGATGGCGTCCCGTGATCCTCCAGCCGTGTTTGAGATGTCTGAGACCAGGGGGTCACGGAGACGCCCAAACAGATGGAAGTGGTCCGACAAATTACCCCATTCCCCTCTTTCCAGTGGGACCTCGGCACTTAATCCATGGACTTTCTTCAAGCTGGCTCATTTATTTAGGGTGTCACTGACCAATCAATCAGCAGATTTTTGCTTAGCTCTGAACGTTATGGCGCAGGGTGCCAAGTTTCAGATTGTGGAAGGGATTATCAGTCTGGAACCGAAGACACTCGGCGACCCCGGTGTGACCTGCTGTAGATGGACTCGGTTTGGGCTTTCTGCCTGCCAGGATGTTTGGCATTTCAATTTGCAGGGTAGTGCAACCTCATCTCACAGCTGAGCCGCTTTACCTCTGTGTCTTCTGTCATGCAAAGAAAATGCACACTGAGTGATTATTCAGTGACACTTGTTGTCATATTGTGACTGAATGGAGGTTTCCATTTGCAGCTGTGTTGGAGATGTGAGTAAGGAGGCTAATGTGTCATTATGACCGCTGAATGACAGTAATAAACAGCTGGTTTCTGCAGTGACGGATGTGACACGACGCAACGGTGAAATGTCAAGCAGACTATGCCGCTGTCAGTCTGAATAAAACATGCATCTGTTCAATTAATTATCTCTGTGTCAAACCCAAATCTGTGTCTGAGAAGTGTATTTCTCATGCCTTGGATTTTCTTTGCACAATAACAGATACTATATTTTATCAATGACGTGATACAAATAGTTAAGAAATACTGAGATGAGAATGCTTTTCCTTTTTGCCTGTTTATTTTCATATTTTCTGCTGTATTGCTATTTACTGTTATGGTGTAATAAGTACTGAAGTATTATTATTCTTATTATTATTTATATAAGTCAATGTGAAA
Source organism: Coreius guichenoti (assembly GCA_039654105.1). NCBI lineage: Eukaryota > Metazoa > Chordata > Actinopteri > Cypriniformes > Gobionidae > Coreius > Coreius guichenoti. The sequence goes on along the minus strand of CM077169.1, from coordinate 54,149,854 downwards.
CAGTATTTGCAAAGTTACACTTTTGCCATCCTGACTGCAAAGGAAGGTTAAATAAATGCAATGGGGTGTCAATCATTTTTAATGCAATTATTGGACCTAAATGCTAAAAGATGAGAAACGTGAAATCAGAAGGACATTAGAAATGAGTAGATAAACCCAGAGCGAAGAAAAATCAACATCTCAAATGAAATGAAGTTACATGGACATCAAATGGAGATGTTGCATAAATCTCCTGCTTCTCATATTTTTGTCCTGAAATAAAAAATACTTTACAAAAATACATTAGCCAATCATAACAGTGGGCGTTTACTGACAAGCATTTAAGGAGCCGTGTCTTAAAAACGGGTGATTTCAGACAGAGGGTCAGAATGAGGGTTTAAAATAATGTTTTTCGGCAGATATAACTGTTCTTTGTGCAAAAAATTATTAGCATTATAAGTGAACCGTATTAAAATAATACAAAAAATCACTTTTGACATCTTAGGGCCAGATTTACTAACAGCTTGCTCCAGCGCAAACCCTCTTTTGGCGACACGCAAGTGATAAATTGGCGCTGAAAAGGCGTGGGCACGTTCAGATGCAAAATTCATGGGAGGAGAGTATTTAAATCAATCACGCAAGCTGATTTACTAAGGTTTGCGCTCGTCAATTTACTGGTGTTTGCACCATCATTTACCGCACCAAAAAAAGCGTGTCTTAAACCAGACGCTAACGGGTTGATTGTGTTGGTCATTATGGAAATGATCCAGCTGTGTGTGTGTGTGCTTTAATTTGTGCGTCGTCAGTAGATCACATGCAGGACTGTCCACTCCCATCGGCGCTTTTAAGGGATTGTGCTCTCACGCTAATTTGCTCTGTTTAGTAAATCTTGCCCTTAAACTCTGGGACCATTTTTGGTGATTTCCGCCTGGATTGAAAAGCTTCCCATACCCACATACAGTCTAAATACACAATTTTGGTGTCATTTTACAGGAAACCCTTTGAAGTTACATAAAACACTGCTAAAAGTGATAAACATTTAAGTATACACTCTAAAAAATGCTGGGTTATTTTTTTAACCCAAATGCTGGGTTCAGCCTGCTGGGTCATTTTATTGGGTTATTTTTACTATTTTTACCCAGTGCTGGGTAGTTTTTCTGTAACTCAGCTCACATACATACCCAGCGCTGGGTCAATGTAACCTAATGTTGGGTAGTCTGGTTAAAACGGGATACATTTGTCAACGGCCGTTGTGTGTGTTCTGAGAGAAAACTTCCTGAGGAGAAATTCCTGAATGAAATTAAGGTTTGTATTACATTGTATTCCTATCAAATTATTACTGTACAAAGAGGAAAATGACTGTAGTGTCACATTTTACCTTTTTGTTTTGTTTACATGTAAGTCACAGCTAACGTCTGCTGGGAACGCTAGCCGAACGACGCGCCAGCGCCATCAGGAAGTTCCACCTCCCGCCAAACGAATGCGCGCCCAGACCTGAAACACGACGCGACACCGCTGTCCTGCCGCCGTGCGCTCCACTGACTATAATAGGAGCGCTGTTGTGCTAGTGCACTAGCGTCGTGGCTGTGGTTGCGCTATGCACTTGACAGGTTGAAACTTACATGTCTGACGGACGAAATGGCACAAGGTAAAGCTGTTGTTTATGTAATTTTTCAAAAATGAATATATAAAATTGTCATTTAATGAACTGGAACAGCCTGATAGCAGTTTTCTTCCCACTGATTCCCATTGGCTGCTGTTGCTGCTCCTGTCACGTCCTAAAACATGTACTAAATGTATTTTATGACTGTAAAAGACTGACTTGCCATTGAATAAAAAATATTGTATATGAACTGTTCCTGTCCTATATATACACAACAGAGATTTTAGAGTGCATTTTTATTTAAAATGAAAAACCTTCAATAATCAAATTGACTGACCCAGCACTTTCAAAAAACAACCCAGCAAATGGGTTAATGTATAAAACCCAACAACCCCACATGCGTTCTGTGCAATATTTACCCAGCGCTAGGTTGCCAAATAACCCAGAAATGGTTGTTTTTAACCCAGCATTTTTTACAGTGTATGTTGTCTGAGCTGTAATGAACCCCCCAAAAAAGAGGCGCTTTTTGATTTTTTTGGATATAAATTCATTTTTGAAAGTGTACAGCTCAGGCCCTGTGTGCTCTAGCACCCTGCAGCAAATACTGGAAAAAAATAATTTTGTCAATCAGAAGGATGTAAAGGGAGGAATATTACCTTTTTTATGTAATAAACAGCATTTTACATACTGTATATTTGTCATATTTGAAATCGTTTAGATTAATAGATATTGTTTTGTTACATAGGAAAATATTGACAAATATAAATGCAAGCAAATGGGGTTTACAAGTTAAACATGTTAAACGAAAAGAAGCGCTGATGAAATCTGTTAAGCAAGAAAATATTTATCCTGTAAACCCCGAATAAGTTTGCTAAACTCAATCAAATTTTTTAAGTTAAGACATTCAAAGTTTAAGTGGCCGATTTTTATTTTCATACATTTTAAATACTCTTGAAATATTTGAGTAAGCTAATTTATATATATGTAAATTAAAATTATAATCATGTAATCTCAACTTAAATATTGTAGTAATGGAAACTTGGCTAGCTTTTACTAGCAATTTCAGTAAATGCTAACTTGATCATTGGTAACACAATGCTGTGATAGCATAACAGTTGCTTAATGAGTACGGCAATATAGAACATTTAACATATATCTGTCATCATATATCATCATGATGGAAACCCCCCAAAAAAACCCACATAACAGAAACTCTTCTGAATTAGAATAGCAAAACATTAAACACTACTAAATCTCCACCTTAACATGAATCTTACACAAAAAAAACATTATATGACACTTAATTTTGGCATTTACTGTCCCTTTTGAGTGTCATAGCAAAGCATGCTGGGAAATATAAATCCCAGCACAGTTTCGGTTAAATTTAAATTTGTCCGAATTAAAAGAAACAAGTTCATAAAACTCAAAACAATGAAACAGTTCAGATTACTTAAAGTGTGTCCGTTTTGAGAACGCAAAAGAAAAAGAAAGGTCTAAATACTCATAAAAGTTCATTTGATCATTTTGTTCATTTAAGTTTATTCTACTCAACACAATTCATTATTCTGAGCATTAGGGTTTACAGTGTGTAGTGTGTTTGGAAAATATGCCAGGCCACTTAACCTTTAAAATTAAAGGTTTATTGGCATTGATGGTTCAGTGAAGAACCTTTAACATCTTTCCATCGCACTAAAGCTTCTTTATAGTGGAAAAGTTTCTTCAGATTATTAAAATGTCCTTCATCCTACACTGTAAACCCGAATAAGTTGGGCTAACTCAAAAAATTTAAGGTAATCAGTTACATCAAATTTTTTGAGTTATGATGTTCCCAGTTTTGAGTAAGCAGAACTATCAAGTTTTGAGTTTAATGCGCGTTAATTACTCCTAACTTGAAGTACTGAGTTTGCTAACTCATACACTCTGATAGCAATTAATATAAAATAACCTATAATGCCCCTTTTTACAAGATGTAAAATAAGTCTCTGATGTCGCCAGAGTGTGCGTGTGAAGTTTCAGCTCACAGATCATTTGACCCGATTATAGCACTTAAACACTGAAAAAGTCAGATTTTCATGATATGTCCGCTTTAAGAAATATTTTGCTAGCTATAACAAACTAATTCAGAAAATGCCAACTTGCTCTGCACGATCCCAGACGAGGAGTAGGGTCTTATCTAGACAAACCATCAGCCATTTTCAAGAAAAAATAAAAAATGTATATACTTTTTAACCTAAATTGCTCATCTTGCGCTGCTCTGCGATGCACCACGGATTGCGTAATCATGTCGGAAAGGTCACGCTAGACAATAGCATGGTATAGCACTTACTGAATGAGTAGAGCCAAAACATGTAACTTACCTGCTCTCAAACCATTGTGTGATTGGTCAGAAATTTTAAGTGGGCGGGGTTAATGCGGAGAAAAGGAAATGTTCGGCGCCTGCTTTTCTCGTGAAGTATGGAATGTCCTGGCCAGAACAAACTTCGTTCTTGTTCTTGCCACCTCGAGAAAACGAACAAATGTCTTTGTTCTTACGGAGTATGTACCAGCTTTAGCATAGCAAAACATTAATCACTACTAAATCTCACTTACCTTTAGTCTTGCACAAAAAACATTATATAACACTTAATTTGAGCATTTAGTCTCCCTTTCGAGTGTCATGGGCAAAGCATGCTGGGAAATAAAAAATCCCAGCCCAGTTTCAGTTAAACTTAAATTCGTCTAAATTAAACGAAATGAGTTCATACAACTCAATAGCACCTTTCACATATACAGTCTTTACTGGTAAATTACCGGTAACAGATCATGTGTAAACAGGACTTTTTAAAAAATACTGGTAAATTGCCGGAACTTATTTACCGGTATTTTTGAAAAAGTCCTGTTCACACATGATCTGTTACCGGAAATTTACCAGTAAGGGAAGTTGTAACATTACCGGTAATGTGCGCTGTGTGAACGCGGAATGAAGATTACCGGTATATTCACGTATGAAGTCAGAACACGCTGACGTAACTCGTCTGCTTTGGGCCAATCGTAAGTTCTTATGGAGATGACGTGATTACGTGATGACGTTTACAGAAAGATTTTTAATAGTTTTTCTATTTAAATATGCGCTAAATGATCAACTTTGACCTTTGCGTCATGTCTCGCAGCTTTTTCAGCGTGTCGTGCTCGAGACCCAGCCTTCTTTTCCATTCATCAGCGCCGCGGCTCTGCGGTTGGACAGTATTACGTGCGTCTCGTGTTTTGTTTGATCATCCGTTATACCTGTCACTCAGACGTCAAAATATGTTGTCAAATTGAACAGATAGTGAAACTAAAGCACGAATGAACGCGGGCGAATGACATCAAGACATAAAGATGACTGACATTACAGAATTTACCGGTATTACCTGCTGATGTGTGAACGGTCTCTTACCGGTAAAAAGCCAGAACGCTGTTGCTTGTGTGAACAGCATATTTTTGTATTTACCGGTAAAGTCATTCTGGTAATTTTCCAGCAATTTACCGGGATTGCTGTGTGAAAGGGACTAGTGAAACAGTTCAGTTTACTTGAAATATGTCAGAACTCAAAAGAAAAAGAAAGTTCTAAATACTTATAACAGTTAATTTAACTGAACTAATTTGTTTAATTTAAGTTTGTCCTACTCAAACCAATTAAGTATTTTGAGTGTTAGGGTGTTAGGTATTGAAGATAGTTTCTGTTCTGGATGGTTGCTAGGTGTGATCTGTAGATGCGGCACACATGACCTGAGAAATCATTCACGTCTCCATCACTCATAACTGTAAATGTGAAGTTTGTCTTGCACAAACACTACTAATGAAGGCCTGTCCGTGAGTGCAGTAGTGTGTAGAAACACTGGGCTTTATTGTTTGTCTGTCTGATCGATGTTCCGTGTGTCCTGAAACGTCCTCACCTGTGTCACACATGCCCAGCAGTGTCATCAAACACCAGGCGTGTGCGGCTGTGGCATCTCCTCACCTGTGGCAGCCCCCCACCCCTCCCCCCCCGCTCCTCAGGACACCTGTCACTCACCTGTCACCTCTCTCGTCAGCCGCACCGCGCTGTGCCCCGCAGACACTCCGGCTCATCCGAGTGAATCACATGTGACTGTCTGCATGTGTGTGTGTGTGTGTGTGTGTGTGATGCAGAGGTGTGGACTTATGAGGGTTACCCTGATAACAGGGAACATTCTCAGAAGGTCAAAGTTATGAACAAACGTTCTTCCAGTAACGTTAATAGAATGATCATTCAACGTAATCAGAGGCCTCATTTATACAATGTTGCGTAAAAAAACCATCCTACATTTGATCTCACAATCATTTCTCAAATGTGTGTACGTGTGATTCGGAGAACGAACGTATGTGCGTACGCCTCTCTTCCAGATGTGAAATGTATAAATCGCCGCCTAATTAATGTCATTAACATATGAAAGAGCACCAGTTAACATCCATATCCTTTACTTGAAAATGCGAGCAGAAAGAATTGCTTAGATTTCCAAATATTACAAACTCTCTGCCACAAGGAAGATTTTTTTTGATCAATCAGGAAGATGTTGGCTCGGTCCCTCATATGGCGCACATCAAAGACCGTTCATATAAATAGTAACGTTGGCGTAGATTTTAGCGTACACACACTCTCAGTTCAAATCTGTGCGTATGCATGTTTTATAAATGAGGCCCTAGGTCATAAAACGATCTGGAAAAGAGGCGTACGCATGTTTTCCTGTGCGTATGTTCATTCTCTAAATCACATGTATGCATATTTGAGAAATGATGAAGGACAGTTTCTACGCAATATTTTATAACGAGGCCCCGTGTTTGTGCGGGTGAGCAGAAGTTGTTGGCAATATTAAAGCATGTGTGTGTGGAATGTCAGGTTTGTCTGATCATGTTTAAGAGGGACTACCTCTGCACGTAGTAACCTAGAATACTGTCTAACACTCGTCATCAGTTAGGAACCTGGGTGTGCTCTTTGATACCAATCTCTCATTTGAAAGCCACGTTTCTAGCATTTGTAAAACTGCATTCTTCCATCTTAAAAATATATTTAAATTACGACATATGCTCTCAATGCAAAATGCTGAACAGTTAGTTCATGCGTTCATGAGCTCAAGGCTAGATTATTGTAATGCTCTACTGGGTGGTTGCCCTGCTCGCTTAATAAACAAACTCCAGCTGGTCCAAAACGCAGCAGCTAGAGTTCTTACTAGAACCAGGAAGTATGACCATATTAAATTAAAATAAATTGTACAAAAATTGATCATACAACATTTCAAAACTGTCGAGGATAATATACACAAAAAAGCCAAAGGCTTATTTCCATTGTGGTCCTCTATATTTACAAAATGGAAGAACAGATCATAGATGTACAGAAATGACCATCAAGTTCAGTGTTCAAATTTAGAACCAACCATTTTGGTTCTTTCAGTTGTGTCCTTATGTCTCATTCAGAGAAAGAATCCTTTACTAGCAATAAATGACTTTATTCATGTAATGTGCATGTGTGGTAGATTGGTAGATTGGTAGAATCTAAGTATAGCAACTCTGACGCACTGGAAAACCAAGATGCCTAAGACTAGAAATAACTAGTATTCTGACCGCATAAGGTGCCTAAGAATTATAGTTACCTGACCGCATCGCTAACTCCGGACGCCTAAGAGCCTCACGCTGAGTCAGACAACATCTCGACCTTTTTAAACACTATCACTTGGGAATAATGTCTCTAGTGTTCGACTGACCTTCAGTAACCAGACAGACGCCAGACAATGCCTTCAGATATGCTTTAATCACAGCCGGAGAGGACCTCGTATCAATCACAGAGAATCCCACCAGCAAAAAGAATACAACAGTTTATACAGGACATATAGCATGCTAAGAATAACATGACATATTACTCATTATCATCACATCATTTTTTCTCTAAATATGATTGGTTAATTCGTGCAAATCAGCATCCACCTCCTCTCTCTGTTTCTGGCAAAGCAAATGTAGATTATTATTAACATTATTAGTTTGTTGATTACTCAATATGTCATGGGGCTATTATATTTAGGTAACTGTCTAGCCAGTGTCTCCGGCCCACATCTGGTACATGTGGCTTCAACGCCGACACTATGTTGCTGTCTGGGATGTTTCCACTATTTTGACACACCAACCTTGGTTACTAGTTGGTACATTTTGTTCTCAAATGTTAAATGTTAGGCCTGCAAGAAAAAGAAAAGTTAGCTATGGAATTACACATGGAATGTGATTTATAAATCTTAAGCGTCTATACAACAAACACTTATAGTGTTCAATAGTAGAAACAGTGCTACATTTGAAGGATTTTTGTAGCCAATTTACAACTTTCTTTTTGTCACTTTTGATTGTCCTTCCAAATCCCTTCACAGCTTCAGGAAAATTTGATTTTGTTTTGTATCTAAATAAAACACTACATTTGAGCTAAAATACCATCAGTTGGCCTAAGTTAACTGTGTCTTAAGAACTAGTCTGACCAACTAGTAATTAGTTAGGGCTCGTTCAGATTCTCATTAGACCAATCAAACTTTTATGTAACTGAATTAAAAAAAGTTGAGAATTAGATGACTACTTGTAAGAGCAGTTTAGTCTAAGCAACCGGCCGCAGACGTTCACACAGTAAACAGAAGGTGTCCGCTGAAGGTGTTTCACATCAAGCTATCCACGTAGATCCGCCGCTTATCCATGAGCTGAAGACGGATCCGGTCCCCTTGCTCCAAAAGAAGACTGATGGAGTTGCAGGTCGTGTCCTCAGTGTCCAGCCTAGGAGCATTATCTGATGCTCCCAACACTAGACCACAAAGATGAAGAAATAAACTCCTTTTACTGGTACAGTGAAGATTCCTGTTGATAAACATAGAAACCTAGGCTCTTAGAAAAGTTGACAAATGACCTGGTGAAATTGTGTTTAGAATTTGCAATGTTATGATACCTGTATTGGAGTCATAAGCATTTCCAATGTTAGTAAACACGTGTTCATACACAAGAGTGGCTGGTTCAGCATAAGGGCCAATAAATCTGAAGCCTGACGGTGAGGCTGAAAAAGCCACTTTCACATTTTCCGCTAAAAAGAGATGAGAAGAAAATGATCAAGTAAGTGAAAAGAAGAATAACTAGTAAGTAATGCTATTTCTTCATGGAACTTAAGCATGTTTCCTCAATTTCAGCTTTGTAGTCAGTGCTACATTGATTAAAAACACTCTAAACTATATAATCGTTCTATTAATCTTTCTGCTCAAAGAAATAAACTGCTGTCTCCAGTGTGGTCAGTCAGTTTTAAAAAAAAAATAATAATAATAATAACAACATTGTACAGTACCTCCATTCCTGCTGACTTCATGCTGAAGATCATGTAACTTTTCCTCTATGGTCTTAATCTTCAGGACTTCAGGAAAGATTCTTTTGGCGGCGTTGAAACGACTCCAACACACACCAACACAACGACACTCATTACCAGCTTCATCACTGCATTTATAGAACAGCCTGGGAGGCTTTGGACTACAAATATTTAAACTCCCCTTTACGTAAAACAAGAGTTTTTACAGTAAAGTCTGCTGCTGTCTGACTTTATCAATCATTCAGATAGGTCAGTAGGCATGAGATATTAGGAGAATTATTGAATTTGCTAATGTACATAACCCCTTTCCAGACAACCCCCATTTTGGCATTTTGACATACCCAAAATAAAAAGGCTGCTGCTCATAAGTCATTCTGAATAGACACATAACCAAAATACATTTAGAAAGCCAACACTTGAGAGTTTACAGTTCAAGGCTCAGAATTACTCAGACAGTTATTAATATGGAGATATATAGGCTCAAACATAAAAACAAAAATAAAAAATATTAAGAATATATTTTTAAATGTATAAAAATATTATGTGAATGTAGTATAACAACTTATAACCACAACTAAAGTAAAGCCACAAGTGTGGTCATGCTTCATTTCAAATCTGAGGATGATATCTCTAAAATTATGCATTCTACGAAGCATTTTGTAAGACCTTGTCAGGGGAGTTTTTACAGAAGGCTGATAAAGATGCTAATCAAATATGTTATTGCCCTGTAAAAACACCCATTTGCAGTCTTTTGTCTAATGTCTGGCGAGGTGAAGTTGCTCTATTGTTCTCAATCGCACGTGTCACACTTCTTAATTCTCATTATTCTTTTATTGTTATTCTTTTGTTTGTATTCAGCCACTATAGCCTTTATTCTGGCATGATGGCTTGCCCATTAAAACCACACTACACTAATCCACATATTATCTGAAGTCTTTTCTAGAAAACAAACAAACTAAAAAGCATTATCTTGGGGACCTTATGTGAATTATTGTAACAAATAGATAGTGAAATAGATTAGCTCCTGGCGCAATAGGTGCATTAGAGCTACCGTTAGCATCAAGCTACATAACACAATTAAAAAGATTAAAATTACACTTTCACTCAAAAGTCACTTTAGACCACCGAGTGTTTGTATTAGCTTCCTGTTGCGATATAATGTGGATTTCAGTCATATAATGATGTTAAAATATGTTATATTTAGCATTTTATATGGAGCTAATCGCTACACCTGCTTAGCATTTATAATGTAAACATCCATTATTGATATAAAAATAGCTGAAATCGCATTAAATCACACACAAAACATATGCCATAGTTATCGTGTGTTTATTAGCTTCTTATTTCACGTGTAGAAATGTAGAATTGGTTCGTTTTTCACTGAGTACAGGACGAGGAAGTGTGCAGAGGACAGCGTCATGCAGGAGGGCAGGATTGACTCAGGTAAGATGACTGACAGCTCCAGAGATCGAATGAACGCGCGAGGACTCATATCTGACGCAAATCAGGAAGAGGAGAGACAGAGAGAGCTGTGAACGCTCTTTCAGCTCTTCAGATCGGATAATTCAGTGGGAAATGAATAGAAATGGTATTCTGTATGACGAAATATTTTGCAAACGTGATAATAAATCAATATTTCTCAAAATATGCGCACTTTTGAACTAAGAGCCCTAGCGAACGCTGTTCAGAGCAGCTGTGTGGACACAATGAAACCGCAGCAGAGGTGACTGACTTCATATGCGTGTGATATTCAGTTCAAAATAGCATACATTACAGATCGATTATTTTGCACTCCTCACATAAATTAATAAATTAATATCACTGAAACCTAGTCTTTAATCTTTCTAATGATACACAGTTTGTCCAGATCAAGTAAGAGTGTGATGTTTTAATGTGAGGTGAATGTTTAACAATAATAATCTGGGGCCGTCGACGACCTTTGACTGGAATGGAGATAACTTTTGATGTAAATTACAATTTACATAGAAAACATCTTGGGTTACTTGACTATAACGCTGTTCCCTGAAAACAAGATCTGAAGGAGTCATACGCTATGGGAAAACATCTTTGTTTGACCGGTTGTGAAGTATGTGTTGAATGCGCACTCGCGAGTGGCTATAAATAGACGTGAAACCCTAGGTAAATGCTCTACTGGGTGGTTGCCCTGCTCGCTTAATAAATAAACTCCAGCTGGTCCAAAACGCAGCAGCTCGAGTTCTTACTGGAAGCAGGAAGTATGACCATATTAGCCCGGTTCTGGCAACACTGCATTGGCTCCCTATTAAACATCGTATAGATTTTAAAATCTTGCCTATTACTTACAAAGCACTAAATGGTTTAGCTCCCCAGTACTTGAGCGAGCTCTTAACGCATTATACTCCATCACGTCTATTGCGGTCTCAAAACTCTGGTCAGTTGATAATACCTAGAATATCAAAATCAACTGCAGGCGGTCGATCCTTTTCCTATTTAGCACCTAAACTCTGGAACAGTCTTCCTAGCATTGTTCGGGAAGCAGACACACTCTGTCAGTTTAAATCTAGACTAAAAACGCATCTCTTTACTATGGCATACACATACAATATCAATTTTTATTATTCATATCACACTGTAAAACCTAACAGTTATATGTACTAAAAGAACATATAGACAAAAACTAATGTTAAAGAGTCAAGGATCAAGAGCCCAACTAAAGCAAACACTGATCACCATCATGGTGATCAGAAATGACAGAAATAAAGTCAGTCTGGTTAGTAATGTGTGAAGCTGGTAATGCTATTTGTGGAGTTGTTTAATCCTCCTCTCATGAGATCTTCAGAGATTTAATGTCTTATTTTATCTTCAGTTGATTTCATCTAAAGCTGTGGCTGAAGTCAGTTGCAGTTCTTGTGTTTCTCTTTCCTTCAGTGATTCTGCTCATTATCATCAGATGTTCATCACTAATGCTCAATCATCACTTAATTAATCACTTAATTACTTAACTGCAACATATATTAAGAATCATTAAAAAAAATTCTTCTGTTAGTGAACTCAACTGAAATAAGCTTAGAGTACTCATAACTATTGGTTTTTAAACTTAATTGAATTGAGGTAATCAGTTTCCTCAAATGTAATGAGTTAGCTTAACTTATCGGGTTTGACTTTGTTTGTGCTATTGTGAGCTAGCAGTAACTGCAAGCGCTGAGTTCATTTAAAGTTTGTAATTTCAGTTGTTTTACTTGATATAGTGAAGTTTTAGCTGTAAAAAGTATTTAAATGCAGTGTAAAGTTTAATTGTATATTAAGAAATATCCTTGGTTTAGTGGACTCGATTAAAATAAGTTCAGAGTACTCATAACTACTGTTTTTTTTACTTCAGTTAAGTTTTTTTTAACTTAATTGAATCGAGGTAATCAGTTTCCTCAAATGAAATGAGTTAGCTTAACTTGTGGGGTTGTTTTTCAGGGGTTGGGCTTGGCCCCTTAGTTCCAGTGAAAGGAACTCTTAATGCTTCAGCATACCAAGACATTTTGGACAATTTCATGCTCCCAACTTTGTGGGAACAGTTTGGGGACAGCCCCTTCCTGTTCCAACATGACTGCGCTCCAGTGCACAAAGCGTCGGTCCATAAAGACATGGATGAGTGAGTTTGGTGTGGAGGAACTTGACTGGCCTGCACAGAGTCCTGACCTCAACCCGATAGAACACCTTTGGGATGAATTAGAGCAGAGACTGCGAGTCCAACATCTTGCGCTTCTAGAAGAATGGTCAAAAATTCCCATAAACACACTCCTAAACCTTTTGGAAAGCCTTCCCAGAAGAGTTGAAGCTGTTATAGCTGCAAAGGGTGGGCCAACTCCATATTAAACCCTACGGATTAAGAATGGGATGGCATTAAAGTTCATGTGCATGTAAAGGCAGGCGTCCCAAAACTTTTGGCAATATAGTGTATCTGTGTTCTGAGAATGTTCCCTGTTAGCTGGGTTTGCTCTGAATGTCTGTTGTTGTATTATAATATCTCTGCTCTCAAACTTCATGAGTATTATTAGAGCCGTCTGAAACATTGGACAAATAAAGATCAGTAGGCAACACTGAAGGCAACAGTAGGCAACACTGCGACCGGCCTGGTGAGTGACTGTGGATAAACTCAGACTATATCACATAACTGTGGAAAATTTAAGGAGACAAAGAGCGAGGCTTAAGTCCTCATGCAAGGCCTGCAGGCGCTGCCCCAACCCTGCGCAGATCAGCTTGACTTTATTGCCATGCGGCATATGGTCACAGACAAACTGTCAGTGGCGGTCCGCTCCACGCCAGCAGATGACAGAGCACAGGCATGTTTGCGTGGCATCACGCTGATCCGGGGGGAAACGTGCGGAGCGGCGGGGCAGAGGAGGAGGGGTGCGCGGGCCGCGCGGTGCTGCGGGGGACAGAACGGCCCACACTGACCCAATGCGGCAAATTGATCAAATTGTAGGATGCAAGACTTCTTGCCAATTATGTGGGTCATGTCAGAATCTCTCTGGTCCATCTTGGTCAGCCGTGAGTGAGCGAGCTGTGTGTGTGTGTGTGTGTGTGTGTGTGTGTGTGTGTGTGTGTGTGTGTGTGTGTGTGTGTGTGTGTGTGTGTGTGTGTTTAGCGTATTTACGGATTGTATGTCTTGCAAACACAGGAGAAGGCAGACATCCACTGACAGCAAACTGACACTCATGCTGGTGCTGGGAAACATTTACATTCCTCCAGCTCTGCTAATAGAAGATCAGCTGCTTTCAGTTCATCCAAGGGTTTTCCTTCGACTCCAGAGATTCTTGAATTCAGCGTATCCCAGCTAACAAAAATATGGGTTATAAGTTATTTTAAGGTGTCTTTGTTACACTGTAATTATACATTTAAGTACTGAGTAATATTAAGTAACTACTGCCCGGTTTCACAGGCAGGGCTTAGATTAAGCCAGGATTAGGCCTTAGTTCAATTAGGGCATTTAAGTAGCTTTTATAAACATGCCTTAGAAAAAACATTACTGGTGTGTATACTGAGACAAAACAATGGCAGTGACATATTTTAAGGTATGTCAGTGCAAGTTTCTTTAAATTGAAACTGCTTAAACATGCATTTTAATCTGAGACTAGTATTAAGCCTTGTCTGTGAAAACAGGGGTACATGTACTTACTATAGGATTAGGGTTAGTTGCATGCAATTATGCATGATTTATAGTTATTACTGTAGTAACTGCATGTAACGTGTAACAATGACACTGTAAAATAAAGTGTTGCCTAAATATGTTTTTTTAAATGTTTTAAAAACGTTTTTTCTTGGTTATATGAACGTTGAGGGAGCATTTAAAAAAGTTTTGACTTCAGAAAAACTGGAAAACAAGACAAAAATACTGAGGAAGAAGATATTTTTTGCAGTGTATGTAGTAGTTTAAAAAAAATTAGAGTAACGTCCAAGTAAAACATTTAAGAAACTGTTCAATGAATGATATATAAATGTGTTTGTGCTAACGTTTTGAGAACATTATTAAAGACCAGATAACTCTGAACGAACGTTCTCTTAACGTTACTGGAAGAACGTTTGTTCCTAACGCGGAGAGAACGTTTCCTGCCGGCTGTATTTCCACCATGTTTGCAAGCTTAGTTCACCAAAAATGAAAGCTGTCTTCATTTACTCATTTACTGTCATATCAAACTGCTCTTACTTTCTTTCTTGTGTGAAAAACAATTGGTTACACTTTATTTTGATGGTCCTCTTCATACATTGAGTTGACTATAAGTAACTTTGCAACTACATGTCAACTCACTCTCATTAGAGTATTAGTAGAGTGTTAGGGTTAGTAGAATAAGTTGACATAAGTTTACTACTAGTCAGTAGAATGTCTAAAGTGGACCATCAAAATAAAGTGTTAGCAGATATTAAGCACAGTTACTAATACTCTAATGATTGACATGGAGTTGCAAAGTTACTTATAGTAAAGTGGACAATTGAAATAAAAGGCTACCAAACAATTGGAAGAGTCACCACGGCTGGAAAGGTTTTTGTAATCTTCATGTGCAAATTATTTTCAAATTGAAATGACTAGTTTTATATGCTAAAATAAATCCAGCAGCAACTGTGTTGTTTCTTACACTCATACAGTATATAATGTTTCTGCTCAGTTTCGACGTGAGACAGGGCTCTGGTTTGAGTGCGGCGTGTGGCCCGTGTCTCCGCTCACCGAACGCAGTGACAGGTCACACAGATCAAACGACTGCAGCGGGTCAGGAGAATAAACTTCACCCCGAGACCTTCCCGCCGCACAGACAGCGCTGTAGATCACGCAACGCTTTCATGTCTGCGCAGGAACACTGTCTCTGGACTCGTTCAGTAACCGATCAGTTTTCTCTGATGAAGCAGTGCAGGTGTGTTTCCGTCTGTGGACGCGTCGGGTGCATTGCTGTAATGTGATTGTCTGCTGGCCTGAGCACTGCATTACCATGGATCTGTTGTATCGTCTCACTCCAGGAGAAACGGCTCTGATTTAATAAAGCTTCAGAAAATGAATTCCACTCTTCAGACTTCAGAGAGGATATGAGACATGAATATGGTGCACGTAAATAAAAACTACATTTTTACAAATAATCACTGGAATAAATCATCTAAAACATGAGATTAGATGTAGATCTAGGGCATTACCCCATGGCTATATAATACCCCATGGAACATTATCAGAACGTTCTCTCAATGTTATGAACAAACGTTCTTCCAGTAACGTTAACAGAACGTTCGTTCAGAGTTATCTGGTCTTTAATAATGTTCTCCAAACGTTAGCACAAAACATTATTTATTAATGTTTTATTTCTGAAATGTTTCAGTTCGTCTAACGTTTTTTAAATGTTACTCTTGTTTCAGAACGTTCAGAACATTCTAAAGTAACATCCCATAATGTTTGAAGAATGATACAATGTAACGTTTCCTTAACGTTCACATGACCAAGAAGAAACATTGAAACATTTTTAAAAATGTACGTTTTGAATGTTCAGAGAAGGTTTTCATAACGAACGTTAGTGAAACGTTCTTAGAACTACACAAATTACACCGAAACATGTCCCGTCTCTGGTCGTGGTGCTCTGGTGCGGGACCTCCCGGTGCGCTGGGCTGCTCTTGTGTGGCCAGACTGCCGTGTTCTGCGACTGTGGTCTGCTGTTACGAGCTGGACGCTGTTACTGCTCCGACACCTCGTCAACTTCCAGAGGCACGTCTGGCCACCAGCACGTCTGGATAAAGGAGACCTGCGGCCTTCAGCCTGACAGCTACGCCATGAAAAGCTTTCTGTACACGTTGATTTACAGCCTGAAAGAACCCGAGCAAACACCTAAAGGGGCAGATGCGCCTTTTCCACACTCTCAGAAAAGGCTCAAAACTACCCTTAAAGCAATGGTTCTCAACCATTAATATGACTTACACAGGCAAAACAAGCATTAAAATAAGCTAAAACAACTACAAATCAAGATATTTCTTATTTTAACCCTCTGGTGCTCCTCGTGTGGCAGTCAAAAATGACAGATTTTTATTATTATTATTATTTCAATGAAATTAATGTACTATATTTAAGTTCGATAATGTTTTTTATTTAACATTTTGTATTTTAGGAGATTTTATGGTACTAAATTATATTTATATAGTAGTTATAATCCATTTATTACCTGTTAACCACTTTTTGAGCATAGAGATGAAAATGAAATTTCCTGTTAGTCTCTTTTTAATGGAGACACATGGCAGATTATGAAAAAAGTGAACTTAAAAATAATTATATAAGTTTAAGTTTATTGCAAATGCACAAAAATACTATTTTCATTTTTTATATGAAATACATGTTTTCCAAAACATGTTTTACTCTAAAACTGAGAAAATCTAAGCCATAAATCTAAACGAGATGTGTTCTAAAGTTGAGGTTGATATCTCGCTTCCACTTCCGCTTCCCATTCATTTCCAATGCGGCCATTTTTGAGTGGTTATTTTATATAAGACCATTTAATCTTTTCCAGTCACGTCCATGATTTTTGTGTGTGTTTACCAAGTTTCGTCCCATTCCGATGAAGTAAAAAATTCAACCAAAAAAAAAAAACAAAATGTGAAATTTTTCAGTCAAACCCTCAACGAAATAAAAGCACCAGGATCCCCACTGTCTAGAATTTTCTTTTTAATCCTTATCCAGTAAATCATGAACTACTGGAAAAGTCATGGATCCTCTGAATATATTGCTGTGGACAATGCAGGCCCTTGGACACAAAAAGGTGCATGAAAGGGACATTTTTCTACCTTATTTACCCTAAAAGATTCATAGTACCTTATGGCAGAGGTTTTCCCTCCTGGTCCTAATGTCTCCCATATTTAACACACCTGATTCAGATCATCAGCTCATTAGGAAAGAGCTTCATGAACGGCACTGAATGTGTCCAGGATCTAAACCCCTGCCTTACGAGCATATATGACTACTTGAGGGTACTAATACACACCACTTTTAAGGTAGTATTTTTGCACTCTTTTGGCTAGTGTGCGTCCCGGCCGTGGTCATCACGCGTTAGTTGCCTCCTGACCACCCCGCAGCTCTCGCTCTGAAACTCTTTAAAAGCTCAGGCTGCGCAATTATCTTTTATGATCTGCCGGGGAACTCTGAGGGCGGCGGGCCGCGAGCGCCTCCGTCGACAGGCTCTGCCTAAATGACCAGGGCTTGGGAAATCGCAGCTCTCAGCTCTTTTACAATGGCACTTCTTTCAGCCAAACTCGGTGAACGGCACATAAAGCATGTGATCGCGGCAGGCCGATCGCTTCGGGAAGAGTTGTAGCTTGGTTTTCATTGCTTGTAGGAGATCTCGTCTTTAGCTATGATTGGAGGGGTGGACAGAATTTTAACAGTAAATCAGCGGCATCAATATAATGGACAAATCTCTTCTAACGGTTGTGTCAGGGCAGGAACGGGAGGGTCTGAGATCAATGCATCAGGACAGCCCGCTCGACTCATCCCATTAGAAACCAAGCCGAGAGCCATCAGGAAGATTGGACACGAGCGCGTTCACCGAACATTGCTATGATTTCTAACCAAAGATCCTGTGATTTCAGGCTAAATCACTCACACGTTCTCGTATATTTCTGAACAACATTGCTCAGACCAACATTGTCCCAGGCCACTCGAAACCAGATCGAAACTTGCTCCACCATACAAGTTCAGTTGTGCTTCAACTTTCCATCAATACCAGCCTTTCCTGAGATATGTTAACAAAAGTATGTTCTAAGAACGTTTTGCTGATGTTCCCATTAAGTTATGAAAGCGTTCTCAGAATGTTCAAAATGTCCAATGTTTTTCTTGGTTCTTCATGAATGTTAGAGAAGCATTGCGGGGATCATTTTGCGAGTATTATGGGAATGTTATTTCTGAATGTTCTCTGAACCATCTGACAAAAGTAGTGCACTGCAAAAAAAGGTCTTGTTTTCCAGCACAAATATCTAAACATTCTTAAATCAAGACACATTTACTGGAGAAGCAGAATGACTGAAGGTATTAAAGGTGCACTATGTAACTTTTCCGTCCGCTGGAGGTCGCCTATTCAAAACAAAGGCGTAGCTTGATGACGCCAAGTTTGAGCGCAGAATCTTGGGACATGTGGTCTTCACCTCACAGCAGGTGGAAAAGAATCGGGATAGGACTCGGGCAGAAATCATGTTCATGGATGCGATCATTAACGTTACTGTAGTATGAAGCAGAGCGGGACCGAGTGTTGTGGGAGCTGAGCAAGGCCGCTGGAGCGATTGAACGCAACGCACGCCTCGCGAGCAGCGGGACTTTTATTATGCCACAGTCGCCGGCGCCATTTCCGCTTTTCCGGTCATGAGTATGAGGTAACGCAGCTCTGTTTATCATATTAGATACATCTGAGTGTGTTGAAAATGATGTTATGACGTTACTCTGTGCGTTCGCTCGGCGGCTGCTATGACACTTGTTCACACTGCAGTGAGAGTAAAGCGTTTCTGCAAAATAAAACTGGAAACCGAGGGTAACGCAGATATGACGCAATTGACAGGCGACTCCCTCACACGTCCCGGTTCCTTGGTTAAAATAGCAATTTTCTCACGATTTACAAATAGTTGGAAACATTTGGGATATTGTAAGTACTCAACTGAACAAAATATATAACACTGGCCTAATGGTTTTTGGATATTGTACTGAAAAAATGTTACATAGTGCACCTTTAAGTCTTGTTTTCTGAAAAATGAATCAAAATGAAGAACAAATTTCTGCCAATGGAGTCATTTCCCTTTGAATTGAGTTGCCTTTTACGGAGTGTCTATTTACACCAAGTATAGTGTGCCTTGTTGGCAAGTGCTGTTCGCACCAGCTCCACCTAACAATGCCTGGTTGGGCCAAACCAGATTAAAAAAGGACGTGTGTATTTAAACGTCTTCAGTGGTGTAGTCAGTAGAGCGTAAGGCTCGTGGATCAAGGTTTTGACCCGGGTTCGAATCCGCCTTTTGCCGAGCTCGCTCTTCTCCCTTTTCCCATCACACATCACATCGGAAAGGCATTTACTTTCAATACAAATGAAGAAAATGTTCTAAAAGTGGAAATAAAGTGCCTAACGAAATGTTTAATAATAATAAAAGCATTTATTGGGTAGGGTTAGGGGTAGGGAGGGCTTTTATTGTCCCATTAAGGCGGCATCCATTTAATAATTTTAATAAATATAATCATTTACACTCTATGTGTACTCTATACAACAATACTGAGGTGCAAATAGTATGTATCTGCCAAAATAAAATATAAATAGCATCTAATTACTATTTACACATATTGCAAAGAACTGCTACTGTCACATGGTGTAAATAGAATATATCACTATTTTCACTTAGTAAATAGCATCTATTGCTAAGAAAATGTGTTATTTTCACTTTATTTTTTGACCTCATTGGCAGATATTTGTTCTTTTTTAGTTTTTAGCACAAACTCACTTCATTTTGATTCATTTTTCAGAATATCTTCAGTCATTTCTCTTCTGCAGTAACTGTGTCTTGATTTCAGAATGTTTAGATGTTTGTGCTGGAAAACCAGACAGAAACTCTGAGGAAGAGCATCATGTTTTAAAAAACATTAGAATAACGTCCAAGTAAAATGCTGTATAAATAAAATGTTGTTCTAATGTTTACTAATGTCATTAAAGACCACAAAACTTTGAACGGACGTTACTGGAGGAACGTTTGTTCATAGCTAATTGTCCAGAACTTTCCCTGTTCGCTGGGTAAACTCAAACATTGATTTTCACATCATGGAAATGCTCAGATGCTGTGTGTGTATCTGATTTCAGCGCCTCTGACAGGCCGGAGTGGAGACCGGTTTGGTGTGTTTCTCAGAGGCCGGTCATCGGCTGACCTGTCAGTCAGCCTGCAGAAACCGGTTCCTGTTCCCTCAGCCTGTGGCTCTCCGATTTCATCTGCCCGCCGCGCAGGAGACATCTACCGAGAGAGCCCAAACAAGCTTTGAGTACAAGAATATGGAAACTGACAGAAATAAATGTGGGCTTGGGGAAATAACAGCACAAATAGGTCTGAGAGGAAGTGGCCGCCCCCCCGCCTCGGCCGGCTGAAGAGATCGCGCTGGCATGGTGGCCAGAGGCCGTTCGGGCCAGATCTCTAGCTCTGCGCACACGCTGGTGCCGCCGCTGAACGCCTGTGACACATGGACAGTGGGCGGCAGGGTCCGCGCGTGTCCGCTTGCCACAACCGCTCAAGTCCAACAGAGAGCGAGCGCGGGATTGGATGGGAGGTGCTGTCAATCATCAGGGCAGATGAGCATCTCCAGTGGGCAATAATGCGACTAAAGATGCGTGTGAACCTGGAGAGATGCAGAAATCATATTGCAGTTCAATTGAGAATAAGAATTCAGTTTGCAATTTATAGTTGCATAAATATACAGTGTTGGGTAAGTTACTAAAAAAAGTAATTAATTACTAGCTACAAAACACTTTATTTTACTGTGTCCTTGTTACATGTACTTACCATAGTAAATTATGCATAATTACAACCCTCAACCAAACCCTAACCCTATAGTAAGTACATGTAGTTACTAAATATTACTCAGTACTTACACTGTAACAATGACACCTTAAAATAAAGTGTAACCGATTACTGTACAAAATACTCTCTCTAAAAAGTATTACTTATCACTTACTTATCCCAAATCAGTTGAACAACACAAGGATACACATGAAACTGCTCTTTTAATTCTTTCAGATAAATAACATAAAATTGCATAGATTATTCTTGAACTGGTCAAAGTTTAAAAACATACATTTTACATTAAATTTTGGTGTTAAATCCACAATTTTTTAATATAGAATTGTTGTATTCAATGCAATTACATCAGAAGTAACTGTAATTAAATTACATGAGATACACTCTACTAACATTTCAATTCATCATTTGGTACAATGCACTTACTGTGTACACACATTTTTACATTGCACTTATATTTAAAAATACCTGCATGTCATTACATCTTTATTCACACTTTAACCCTTAAACCTACCCATGCCACCAAACCTCAGTAGAAGCAAACAATAGATTTGTGATGCAAGTACATTGTAGTTTAAGACATAATATATGGGACCGAAAAATGTCTATATGTAGAATAAATAGGCATAATTATTCAAAAATGATAATGTAAAAGACCTGTGTTGGATAAGCCGCCATCATCTGTGACCCTGGAGCACAACACCAGTCATGATCTCACGGGTATATTTGTGGCAATAGCCAACAATACATTGTGTGGGTCAAAATTATCCATTTTTCTTTTATGCCAAAAATCATTAGGATATTAAGATCATGTTCCATGAAGATATTTTATATCATAAATGTATTATTATTAGTAATATGCATTGCTAAGGACTTCATTTGGACAACTTTAAAGACGTTTTTCTCAATATTTAGATTTTTTGCACCCTCAGATTCCAGATTTTCAAATAGTTGTATCTCGACCAAATATTGTCCTAACAAACCATACATCAATGGAAAGCTCATTTATTCAGCTTTCAGATGATGTATACATCGCAATTTTGAATTTGAATTGACCCTTATGACTGGTTTTGTGGTCCAGGGTCATATATATATAATCACATGTAATTCTGTGGGCGTGGCCAGTTTGATTCGCACTCGTCCAACCCTGTTCCATATTCACAACTGTGCTTAGGATATGGCTTGTACTGAGTGCAATTCGCTTTTAAATCCTTCTAGAATACATTAGTTGTCAGTGAGAATCACAAAACGCAAAGAGCTTCTTTTGTTCTGCAATGCGCTCTTCCTCCTGTCTCTTCAATGACCTTTAGAGATAACTCTCGTCTGAGCACAGGAGCGGAGTGATATAAGAGAGTGTCGAGTGCTGAGGGTCGGACGAGAGCATGGGATTTAGGCTTCTAATGCGTTCTTTTGGCTGCATCCCATTCACGCCTTCCCGCGACACAAGAGGGGCACTAAAACACGGAGCGAGCGCTGGGATGCAGGAAACCGCCTCTGATTTGTGCCCAAAGCCATCAGTGTCACTGGACTCAGCTTGTCAGTCTGAGAGAGCATCAAAGCGTGCGCTCGGGAAGGCCTGTCACAAACAGTAATGGATATCATTTCAAATATGTAGGGCCTCCGCTGTCGTGGAGCCGGTGTGTGCTGACCCCTGCACCCCTGCCCAGGTCGGTGGAATGGGCTCAACTGTCGGGTTAACTCCTCTAATCAAGCCTTCGAATGAATCGTTTGCTACACGTGGCCATTCTGATGGAAACACCACGCATGTTTGGATGCTGAAGATTCTGCATGTCTGTCAAAGTAAAAAGTCAGAAAGAGCCTCCTAGAGGACTTAAATGAATGCATAAGAGTTAAAAAAAAAACAATAAATGATCACATGGTGAGGTGTAACTACTTCAACGGTCAATTTTTTTTAATGGACACCAAAACCCACAGGCTGATGCGATAATTCTGACATCCAAAATGTCACTTCGGATTAGTCACGGAATGCTTCTTTCCCCCTTCAAGTGTGTTTTCATGTCAGCGTGCTTTAAACAAAGCCTGTGCTTCCTCGTGCCCGCTGGCTTCTTGGCTTCAAGTGTAATTCTGGGCAAAAATCAAAGCTTGTAACCTCTGACTAATTATAGTGTCAGTGTCATAGCCTTCCTGTGACTGTCGCGCAAACGCTCATGCTTGTTAGTTTTACATGTTTTGTCTGCAACTACACTGTTGGTTGTGAACTTCAAAGGTGACCTTGTAGTGACCCTGCCCTAGGTCTCCCTTTGAACTATTGTGCTGTTTCTCTGTACGTCACCACACAATAACAATAATTAATTCTTGCCATTAATAGCGGCGCTGCAGATCCAGCACTTCTTCTCCAGGTGTGTTAATCGCCCGGCTCTCGGATGTCCCGCCTTTCACTGCAGAGAATGTCGTCTAATCTTCTCCTGATGAAGCAGACACTGCCACATGGTGATAATGACCTGCTACATGCCCCAAACTCTGTGATTTACACCCGTCACGCTACGGCAGAGACGAGGCCAAAGCGCCACGCGGATCTTGACAACGATGTGATATTTTACAGCTCTGTCGTAGACATCAGTCTCAGATATGGGCGATATTAATCCACACCACTCATGACACGCAAATAGAAAAGTCTTGCATATCTGCTTGAAGTTCTCATCTGAGAGTTGACCATCCCACCAATACACACTCTAAAAAATCTTGGGTTATTTTTTCTACCCAAATCCTGGGTTGAGCCTTTTGGGTCAATATTTGGGTTATTTTTTCAGTGTTTGGGTAGTTTTTGTGTAACCCAGCTCCTGGGTCAGACGTATCAACCCAGTGTTTGGGTAGTTTTTTTGTTACCCAGATCCTGGGTCAGACGTGACAACCCAGTGTTTGGGTAGTTTTTTTGTTACCCAGCTCCTGGGTCATACGTAACAACTCAGTGTTTGGGTAGTTTTTGTGTTACCTAGATCCTGGGTCAGACGTAACAACCCAGTGTTTGGGTAGGTTTTGTGTTACTCAGATCCTGGGTCAGACGTAACAACCCAGTGTTTGGGTAGTTTTTTTGTTACCCAGATCCTGGGTCAGACGTAACAACCCAGTGTTTGGGTAGGTTTTGCGTTACCCAGATCCTGGGTCAGACGTAACAACCCAGTGTTTAGGTAGTTTTGGTGTTACCCAGATCCTGGGTCAGACGTAACAACCCAGTGTTTGGGTAGTTTTTGCGTAACCCAGATCCTGGGTCAGACGTGACAACCCAGTGTTTGGGTAGTTTTTGTGTTACCCAGATCCTGGGTCAGACGTAACAACCCAGTGTTTGGGTAGGTTTTGTGTTACTCAGATCCTGGGTCAGACGTAACAACCCAGTGTTTGGGTAGTTTTTGTGTTACCCAGCTCCTGGGTCAGACGTAACAACCCAGTGTTTGGGTAGTTTTTGCGTAACCCAGATCCTGGGTCAGACGTGACAACCCAGTGTTTGGGTAGTTTTTGTGTTACTCAGATCCTGGGTCAGACGTAACAACCCAGTGTTTGGGTAGGTTTTGCGTTACCCAGATCCTGGGTCAGACGTAACAACCCAGTGTTTAGGTAGTTTTTTGTTACCCAGATCCTGGGTCAGACGTGACAACCCAGTGTTTGGGTAGTTTTTTTGTTACCCAGATCCTGGGTCAGACGTAACAACCCAGTGTTTGGGTAGGTTTTGCGTTACCCAGATCCTGGGTCAGACGTAACAACCCAGTGTTTAGGTAGTTTTGGTGTTACCCAGATCCTGGGTCAGATGTAACAACCCAGTGTTTGGGTAGGTTTTGTGTTACTCAGATCCTCGGTCAGACGTATCAACCCAGTGTTTGGGTAGTTTTTGTGTTACCCAGATCCTGGGTCAGACGTAACAACCCAGTGTTTAGGTAGTTTTGGTGTTACCCAGATCCTGGGTCAGACGTAACAACCCAGTGTTTGGGTAGTTTTTGTGTTACCCAGATCCTGGGTCAGACGTAACAACCCAGTGTTTGGGTAGTTTTTGTGTAACCCAGATCCTGGGTCAGACGTAACAACCCAGTGTTTAGGTAGTTTTGGTGTTACCCAGATCCTGGGTCAGACGTAACACCCCAGTGTTTGGGTAGTTTTTGTGTTACCCAGATCCTGGGTCAGACGTAACAACCCAGTGTTTGTGTAGTTTTTGTGTTACCCAGATCCTGGGTCAGACGTAACAACCCAGTGTTTGGGTAGTTTTTGTGTTACCCAGATCCTGGGTCAGACGTAACAAAAATTACCAAATTGGGTTGTTTTTAACCCAGTGTTTTGTAGAGTGCAGATGATGCTCGAAATATATAAAGGCCACATTAGGGAAATTTGGAAAGAAGGATGTCACTAATTGCTATGTACATACTGGCCACTTGGATCATGTTACTATGAGTGGGACTGCCGAGAACAGAAGCAACTGCATTCAAATGGAAATTGAGTTTTTTAGTGAATGCTCGATCCATTCACTCAAGGACTGTGCCGACAGAAAGCTGTTTTGCTGTTTTTTCATCATCAATATTAATTGATTTATGTTGACATGCATTGTTGGATCTCATGGTTTGGAGCATATGCATTTCAGTCCGATAAAACTGTTGAGTTTCTCTAAAGCCATTAGCACAAGAGCCTTGCTTTTTAAGGACGCGCTCCATCTTCTGCTGTGGAGATTTGTCTAAAAATACCGTTGTCATCTTTTATCGCTAGTCTAATAAAGGCAGCATTATGACCTAAGGCTTGGTTTGAGCTTGATAAAGCTTTGCTACTGTGAAAGATTTGATCCTTGGACAAAGAAGACTGGAAAGAGGTCAGAGAAAGAGA
>CM077169.1:54071576-54119076 GCA_039654105.1 Coreius guichenoti | reverse complement strand
GGAGGAGACCTGGCCTCTCACTTACATCTCATAAAATCATTTTTATTAGCACTTTTGGCTTTTATTAGCTCTATTTCAGAGTGCAGAGAAGAGTCAGAGAAAAGTTTCTGTGGAAAGAGTTTCTCAGAAGTTTCCGAATCCGAACTACAAACTAATTCATGTTCATATTACTGTTGTTGGAGGGCTTCCATGACAATAATAACAAAGTATTAAAATCTACAAAGTTGTGCAACAGATTACATCTATTGCTTGTATGAGAGGTCTAATGAGATTACGGTTGATAATAAAACATGACGCTCGACTCGAGGAGCGGCCGGCTCTACAAACACACTCAACGTTTGACTGGATTACGGGAATGCTCCGATTGTTTGAGCTCACTACACAAACAAACAAAGGGATCTGCCTGCTGTAAGTCAATCAATGCTCCAATAAATCCAATCCCGCCAGCGGGAGATCTGCCTGTTTATTTGTTTAGGGCCGCTTGATTATGATTATTTAATTCTCTGGAAAAGAGCCACATCTGGATGTGCCCTGATGTCCACTAATCTGGACTGATGAGATTTATGAATATCAGTCCCATCTCACAAACATAATCATGTTACATCCTTTATCTGTGCATCTGTAATTTTTTTTTTTTTTTTTTTAAATGTCCCGTAGATGTTTTTTTTTATATTTGATTCATTGTAATGCCTCACGCATTAATTCAGAAACATTACTTTAATTTGTGGAATTAATTCGGGACATTATAAAACATGTTCCTTGATTCCTAATGCATGCGTGACTCTTTATTTGAGGAAGATTTCTCTCCTCTGGGATGACAAAAAAACATAATTCCAGAACAAAACTGCGATGCACTGAGCCTTGGCCGCCCATGATCCTGTCGCCGGTTCACCACTGTTCCTTCCTTGGAGCACTTTTGATAGATACTGACCACTGCAGACCGGGAACACCCCACAAGAGCTGCAGTTTTGGAGATGCTCTGACCCAGTCGTCTAGCCATCACAATTTGGCCCTTGTCAAACTCGCTCAAATCCTTACGCTTGCCCATTTTTCCTGCTTCTAACACATCAACTTTGAGGACAAAATGTTCACTTGCTGCCTAATATATCCCACCCACTAACAGGTGCCGTGATGAAGAGATAATCAGTGTTATTCACTTCACCTGTCATAATGTTATGCCTGATCGGTGTATATCACGTCATCATGAGAAATCCACACTATCACACATTAGACCTAAAAAACACTTGATCAAGGCCATGATCAGATCTATATTGTCACGCTGAAAAGTAGTTAGAAGTGCTATAATTGAAGGATATACTGCGTGAGTGTGTGTGAGTGAGTGTGTGTTTGTGTGTGTGAGGGTGTGTGTGTGTGTGTGTGAGGGTGTGTGTTTGTGTGTGTGAGGGTGTGTGTGTGTGTGAGTGAGTGTGTGTGTGTGTGTGTATTCATATATGCATTCATAGTGCAACCTATTGTATATGGAACTGAATAGAATAAAGACACAACTGTCTTCTGTAGACCCAGCCGACAGGAAACTTTCTCTCAAGGTTCTCTCAGCGTTATGAACAAATGTTCTTCCAGTAACATTAATCAAACGTTCATTCAGAGTTATCTGGTCTTTAATAATGATCTCAGAATGTTAGCACAAAACATTATTTACACATCATTCATGGAGCGTTTATCCTGAAACATTTTAGTTGGACTTTTGTCATTTATTAAACTTAACTTTAACGTTTCAGAACGTTCAGAACATTCTAAAGTAACATCCCATAATGTTTGAAGAATGATACAATGGAATGTTCCCTTAACGTTCACATGACCAAGAAATTATTATTTTATTTTTTTTGATAAAGTTATCGTTTTAAACGTTCAGAGAACATTCAGAAATAACGTTTCGATCTTAGAACATATTTTTGTTAGCTGGGGAGCTTCTGTCTTTGCAGCTGAAACTGAATTTGTTTCATAACTGGTGAATTGCAACATAAACATTATAAATAAACATGACTTGACTCAGCACCCGTCCGCTGAAACACTGGCGCTGAGGTCAGGACGACCCACCGAACGCTCGGCCTCTAACGGTAATGATGTAACAGCGTTGACATCGACTCTCTGCGATTGGCTCTCGTAACTCAGCCCGGCTCTTTGAAATGAAATGTGTGGCCTGCTGAATTAAAATGGCAGAGACGTCTCGTGTTTCCTGCAGCTCGACCCTCTGAATCAATTTGCTTCTCAGCTATCAATCCATATCCTGACTGCTGGCGTACTGCAGTAAATAATCTCCGAGCTGCTCATGCTAACGGCCGACTGTGATCCAATTAATGTTCACTGCATTACTGCGAGCGGGTCAGCCTCTCTTATCGTCCACCTGTTGATTTAAGCATAACTTTCCTGTTTGCCTCCACCTTGAGATCGTATCATGAGCAAGACTTTCACCCGGACACTGACAGGAGAGGATTTCACCCAGCGATCCCGCCTCTGAGCGAGGACTTTCACTCGCGCTCCTGGCTTTGGCACAAGCGCCGGAGAGGGTCACTGTTTAATAATGAACCGGTCGAGCCCTGTTGTAACGGATACATGCACCTGCTTTGTGCATCAGTCAATTACCTAATTAGAACTCTCCCTCAGGGGAAAGCTAATACTCGCTCGTAGACGCGGCTCCATGTGAACGGATGAAGCCGCTGGATCCACAGACAAACGGCTACCTGTGTCACCAACACTGCTGAGATGCCGTGTCGCCCGCCTGGATCAGGTGCCGGACGCTCATGGGAAATTTGGCCAAGGGTTATGACAGGGAATCGCTTTGGGAAAACGGATGATGATGGAGGAAGGCCCGTGTCCTGAAAGCCTCTTACCTGGAAGACAGATGCTCATGTTCGGGTTAATTGGAGTTGCCCGCACAAAGGTGCATCTTAAGTTTCCCAACTCGGGTCAGACTTTCTTCACAGAACGTACCTGGGATCGGGTTTCAGCGGATATGCTCGGAGGTTCCCAGGCAAGGACACTTAAAGCAATCATAGAGAGCTCAGCTGTGATTAAGCCACTCTCTCTCGGGACGGAAGAAGGAGCGGGGCTGGGATGATCTCTCCTTGAAAGTCTCCATCCCTCTCCGTCCCGCCCGCCCGCCTCGTTCCGCGTCACTGAAAAATCAATCGCAGCTTATCGATAATGACCTGCCGTAAATCAGAGGCAAAGACAGATGAAAAATACAAAGTGAACAAGAAATTGAATAGCAGGTCAAGGTTTGCATGTTCCTAAAAATCAATTTTCACACATTAGAGCTATTAGGTTATTGAGATGTAGATGACAGATCTGCAGCTATGGCTGGTGCGCGAGACTCGAGCAGGACGGAGACGGCGCTCTGCCGCGGCTCGCTTTGGCCGACCGAAAGAGCTGAAAGTGCTCTCCCAGAGCTGGAGCTGCTAATAAACCTAATGCAGTAATCTGAAGGAGAGCTATTAATGAGACTGCTCTCCAACTGACATCTCAGACACCCTAATGTTGGAGAAGCGTCTCCCCGACTGTGGCTTAATCCATCACAGCCCGCGCTAACCCGATTATGGCCTGACACTTTACTTTTTTCTGTGCACTCTGGTGCCGGCCCAGGAAAACAGAGCGCAGTCAAGCGTGCGATCGAGACGGCTCGGCTTTACAGCGGAAACAGAGGTTCTCCCACTTTGAAGTTCTCCCGCGTGTTCAGTCCATTTCACATGAAAAACGAGGTCAAAGAGTGTATTATACATCGAGCAATCAGTGTGATCCTGAGCTCCAGGCCACTTCGGCTAAACACAGTCCCAGTTCACAAACATTTGTTCTAAGAACGTTCTGCTAATGTTTCTAAGTTATTAAAACATTGTTTTTGAATGTTCTCTTAAAACGTCCAGTTTTTAACCCTCTGCTAGTGTTTGCATGTCGGTGAAAAAACTTTTTTTGGTTTCAATGAAATGATTATACTATATTTTGGTTCGATGATGTTTTTTTATTTAATATTTTGTATTTTTAGGGGATTTTATTGTACTAAATTATATTTATGCACTAGTTATAATCCATTTATTCACTTTTTAAGCATGGACCTGAAAATGAAATTTTCAACTTAAACTGTCATAAATCTTGAATGATTTGGACACTTTAAAGACAACACTTGGCAGATTATTGCTGAAGTGAAAAAAGTTTTAAAAAGTGAAAAAAAAAAAAAAAATACATTTATTGTTATAAAAAATGCACAGAAATACAATATTTATATGAAATACATATTTTCCAAAATATGTTTTACTCTAAAACTGTGAGAAAATCAAAGCCATAAATCCAAACGAGCTGTGCTCCAAAGTTGAGGTTGATATCTCAGAAAATGAGCTTTCAGTGAGAGTGTGTTTGGGCGCAGTACCAAACGCTTCCACTAGATGCGATTCATCTCCCATTCATTTCCAAAGCGCTCATTTTTAACTGTGAACAACACAAGTGTGATTTTTTTCAGGACCATTAAACCTTTTCAAATCATGTTTATGATGTTCACACAGCAAGTGCCAAAACCTTCACCAAGTTTCGTACCATTCCGACGAAGTAAAAAAATAAAAAAAGTAACATTTTCTGGTCTAAAATGACCGAACAGCGCCAGAGGGTTACATGTTTTAAAAACATTTTTTCTTGTTTATGTGAACGTTAATCAAAGGTTCCATTTTGCAAACATTATGGGAATGTTCTCTGAAAACGTCCAGTTTTTTAACTCTGCTACTGTTTGCGTGACAGTCAAAAATGGCCGAATTTTTCTTTTTTATGTTTCAATGAAATGGTTGTACTATATTTTAGTATGATAATGTGTTTTTATTGATTATTTTGCATTTTTAGGGGATTTTATGTTATTAAATTATATGTATGCACTAGTTATAATAATCTATTCATTCACTTTTTGAGCATAGACCTGAAAATGAAATTTCCAACTTAAACGTCATAAATCTTGAATGCTTTGGATCACAGACTGAAGTTTGGTCTCTTTTTAAAGACACTTGGCAGATTATTGCTGAAGTTAAAAAAGTTTTAAAAAGTGAACAAAAAAAGTTATAAAATTTTACATTTATTGTTATGAAAAATGCACAAAAATACAATTTTCAATTTTTATATAAAATATATATTTTCCAAAACATGTTTTACTCTAAAATCAGAGCCATAAATCCAAACGAGCTGTGCTCCAAAGTTGAGGTTGATATCTCAGAAAATGAGCTTTCAGTGAGAGTGTGTTTGGGCGCAGTACCAAACGCTTCCACTAGATGCAATTCATCTCCCATTCATTTCTAAAGTGCTCATTTTGTGAACAATACAAGTGTGACTATTTTTTTCAGGACCATTTAACCTTTTCAAATCATGTTTATGATTTTTTTGTGTTCACACAGCAAGTGCCAAAACCTTTACCAAGTTTCGTACCAAAAAAAAAAAAAACTTTTTTAAAAACATTTTCCGGTCTAAAATGACCGAACAGCGCCAGAGGGTTAAACGTTTTACAAACATGTTTTCTTGGTCATCTGAACGTTAATGGAACATTCCATTCTTCAAACATTATGGAAATGTTACTTTTGAATGTTCTGAAACAATAGTAACATTTAAAAAATGTTTAAATTTCAGAACAACCGCTGATTTCAAGAGCTGTATGGTGTACCTGTCAGAGATGCTGTGATTATGGCATGGAAACACACTAACTGAGCAAATCCCTGTGGAGGAGCTCCAGCCAAACGGACCTGCACAAGAATCCCTGTCGTTGCATTTTTCATGAGAGAGAACAGGCCTTCTGCATGCAGTATTGATGACGGCTCTGGCGTCCACCGAACAAAGCCTGACATATCACTGGATACGCCACAATGACACAACTAGCTGTCAGTGTGGTAAAGGTGGGTGATGACCTGTCAACCCAGCCCTGCTGTACGCAAGCTCTCTTATGACAGATACATGAGACTGTCACATCTCTAAATCAGATGCTGTCTCTCTGCAAATGAACTTTAATGGACTCATTCGATGCTGATGATTGCATGTCTTCAAAACTGATTCATATCATAATATCATGCCAAGATGGTAAGACCTTGAGTTAGTTAATGAGGATAATAGTTTACTCTATCAATGTATCAACAGACCCAGAGAACAGGGAACGTTCTGGAAAGGTTCTCTCAAAGTTAGGAACAAACGTTAATAGAACGTTACGTTTAATAATGTTCTCAAAACGTTTGCACAAAAACATTATTTATACATCATTCATGGAACATTTTTTAGTTGGATGTTGTTTAACATTTTTTAAATGTTACTCTTGTTTCAGAACGTTCAGAGAACATACAAAAGTAACATCCCATAATGTTTGAAGAATGACACAATGGAATGTTCCCTTAACGCTCACATGACCAAGACAAAAAAAAAACTGGACATTTTCAAAGGACATTCAGAAATAATGTTTTCATAACATTCTTAGAATATATTGATGTGAGCGCGGAGTCGACAGTAACTCGACCCCAGGACACGGAAAAGCTCGCTCTCTCTCATTTCTGATGAACAGTATCATAAAGTGATCATGTAATATCAAACACACAAAGCTTTTGAGATTAGAATGTGTATCTGATCACGACCCCTGAGTAAAATTGCTCAAGGTAGAAAATGTAAATCCGTTTAAACGGCCAAATCCAGCCAAAGTCATTGTCCTGCCAAAGAGTGGATGTTCAGCTGAAACAGGTGTGTGTGTGTGTGTGTGTGTGTGTGTGTGCTTGTTTATGTGATTTATGAGGACACAAATTTGTATAATGACATGGGTATGACACTGGTATTACAACGTAAACGTGGTTTATGAGGACTTTTCCTGTGTCCTCGTAATAAAAATAGCTTAAAAAAACATACTAAACAATGTTTTATTAAAAATGCAAAAATGCAGAATGTTTTCTGTGATGGGTAGGTTTAGGGGTGTGTGTGTGTGTGTGTGTGTGTGTGTGTGTGTGTGTGTGTGTGTGTGTGTGTGTGTGTGTGTGTGTGTGTGATGGGTAGGTTTAGGGGTAGGGGTAGTGTAGGGGGATAGAAAGTACAGTTTGTACAGTATAAAAACCATTACGTCTATGAAATGTCCTCATAATGTAGTTGCACCAACATGTGTGTGTGTGTGTGTGCGTGTGTGTGTGAGTGTGTGTGTCTTCGTTCGGTCCAGATGAGCACAGATTACTCATGCACCGGTGTACCGTGTCTTCCTAAAGGGATTTGGGATGTTCTCGTTCAGCGAGTGACTGTTGACATGACCTTCTGTGCGTCTCTGAGGGTCCGTGTCCCGTCAGCGCCGGGTATCACACACACACAGAACAGATCCGACTCTGAGAATGGAAACACGCTGCGCTCTCAAGCGCTGTAAGTGCCAGGGAGTCGTCTTACAAGAAACACTTATTGCGTTTAGTATTGAGCATGATGTTATGAAAAATTCATAGTTGGATTGTGCTGTTTGCATTGTCCTGAGAGCGAGTGGGTGTGTGTCTGAAAGTGAGAAATCTGGAGAAGATAAGGCCGGAGACAGTTCAGTAAACACACATGACTGTATATCACGGCCGGTTTGTCCCGTGCCGGACTCGATGAATCAATGCTGGCTTCCAGGCAGCCGTACTGGGAATCATTACGGAGCAGAACTCGTGACGATTCTCTCCTGCTCCTTAAGCGTATTGACTGTGCTATTGGCAAAGCAATAGTATTAAAATACAGCCAAAAGTGCAGCAACAATACAGCAGAAAGCCAAGCGCGCTGACCACAACAACATGCCATAATATTTATGTCCATTGGAAGCCGGCGGAATCTCGTCGAGCTCTAGCTCTCCTTCAGACGCTGCTGTACAGCTCCAACTCTCATGCAAATCTCATTCTGTGTTGTTGCTCTGAAGTTTTAATAGATGGAAATGTGGAAACAGTAAACAGGCCTTCTCCTGCTGTGTCTTAATATTATATTGTACATATATGAAAGCACATGATCACGTGTAGATGAGTAGATGTTGGATGTCTGATGAATTTATTACTGGAATTTAGTATAAACCAGTTATTGGGTAAAAAAGTTTGTTTGGGCAAATAAATTTGTATGCTTTCATATTTTAATATTTCTGAAATAGTTGATGTTTAAAGATCATTAGAATGACACAAATCAGCTTTAGATATTTTCTTAAGATCTTTCTCTCTGAAGTTACGTTAGCATCTCGCAGGTTTTTTTGAGGAAAATATATGTGATTATGAAAAGTGAGTGGCCAGATTTACAAAATACTAACTGGTTGATCATCAGGACAGTGAAAAACAATTGCACATGATCTCATTTACTCAACAGCTACCTAATAAATAAACAGCACAAAAACATTATTTATACATCGTTCATGGAATTTTTTTTTTTTCTGAAATGTTTTAGTTGGACATTTTTTGAATGTTGCTACTTGTTTCAGAACATTCAAAAGTAACGCTCTCATGTTTGAAGAATGATACAATGTTCCCTTAACAAAGAAAAACTTTTTTTAAACATTTAAAAACTGGACATTTTGAAAGCTCAGAAATAATGTTTTCATAAGTTAGTGAAATGTTCTTAAAACATACACTATATTGTCAAAAGTATTGGGACACCGCTCCAAATCACTGAATTCAGGTGTTCAATCACTTCATGGCCACAGGTGTATAAATCAAGCACTAGGCATGCAGACGCTTCTACAAACATTTGTGAAAGAATGGGTCGCTCTCAGGAGCTCAGTGAACTCAAGCGTGGTACCGTGATAGGTTGCCACCTGTGCAATAAGTCCATTCCTGACATTTCCTCACTACTAAATATTCCACGCTCAACTGTTAGTGGGATTATAACAAAGTGGAAGCAATTGGGAACAACAGCAACTCAGCCACGAAGTGATAGGCCACGTAAAATCACAGAGCGGGGTCAGCGCATGCTGAGGGTCACAGTGCACAGAAGACGCCAACTTTCTGCAGAGTCAATAGCTACAGACCTCCAAACTTCTGTGGCCTTCAGATGAGCTCAAGAACAGTGTGTAGAGAGCTTCATGGAAT
The DNA here is from genome assembly GCA_039654105.1 of Coreius guichenoti. Classification (NCBI taxonomy): domain Eukaryota; kingdom Metazoa; phylum Chordata; class Actinopteri; order Cypriniformes; family Gobionidae; genus Coreius; species Coreius guichenoti. Next base: position 54,110,047 of record CM077169.1, on the reverse strand, counting down.
GGGTTTCCATGTCCGAGCAGCTCATCCAAGCTTTACATCACCAAGTGCAATGCAAAGCGTGGGATGCAGTGGGGTAAAGCACGCCGCCACTGGACTCTAGAGCAGTGGAGACGTGTTCTCTGGAGTGACCAATCACGCTTCTCTGTCTGGCAATCCCATGGACGAGTCTGGGTTTGGCGGTTGCCAGGAGAACGGGACTTGCCTGACTGCATTGTGCCAAGTGTAAAGTTTGGTGGAGGGGGGATTATGGTGTGGGGTTGTTTTTCAGGGGTTGGGCTTGGCCACTTAGTTCCAGTGAAAGGAACTCTTAACGCTTCAGCATACCAAGACATTTTGGACAATTTCATGCTCCCAACTTTGTGGGAACAGTTTGGGGACGGCCCCTTCCTGTCCCAACATGACTGCGCACCAGTGCACAAAGCGTCGGTCCATAAAGACATGGATGAGCGAGTTTGGTGTGGAGGAACTTGACTGGCCTGCACAGAGTCCTGACCTCAACCCGATAGAACACCTTTGGGATGAATTAGAGCGGAGACTGCGAGCCAGGCCTTCTCGTCCAACATCAGTGCCTGACCTCACAAATGCGCTTCTAGAAGAATGGTCAAAAATTCCCATAAACACACTCCTAAACCTTGTGGAAAGCCTTCCCAGAAGAGTTGAAGCTGTTAGAGCTGCAAAGGGTGGGCCAACTCCATATTAAACCCTACGGATTAAGAATGGGATGGCATTAAAGTTCATGTGCATGTAAAAGCAGGCGTCCCAAAACTTTTGCCAATATAGTGTATATTTGTTAGCTGGGATATTGTACCTTGTTCTCAATTTAACCAACTTGTGTAATACTTTAAATTTATATCAAATCTCCATTCAATGTATTTTTTTGCAAGTAAAAGTGTGAATCATGTTGCATTTCTGCTGGATCTGTTCCGTCAGTCTATCAATAAAATCTATTATGATGTTTTTAGCATATAAATTATTATTTTAACATTATAAGTGGACCTAGGCGAAAATTGAAAATATAACTGTTGGAAGAGTGTGTTCATGAGTGTTTCTGCCGAGCTGCCGCTTCAGGAATCCGTCCAAATGCACTGGTGCCTTTAAATAATTAACTCTGCTTAATTTCTGCTGCCCTATTTGTTTACCTCAGGCACATTGAATATTGAAGACACAGCAGGACGCTCACGCTGATGTTAGAGATGAGTGCTGTGAGCGAGACCTTCGCTCTCCAGAGAGCCTCACAGCTCTTCTCTGAGACGCCTGTTTGCTCTACAAACCTCTGAAATGCCACGCCACATCTTATGGAATGTTCTGGAGAACACAGGAGTAATAGGATGGCTTGTGAAACACGATGGAAGGAAAATAAATATCATGCTTCAATGCCGATGAAGTTAATACACTCAACATCCTGCTGCTTTTACATGAGGATGAATATGACAACACAACTAATCTAAAATACTAATTCAAAAGACGCTTTTCATTGCTCAAAAGACCTGATTTCAAATGGTCCAATCTGATTAAAACCACAGAGATCATGACACATAATCCACTCACAACAAAACATGATATTAGAGTGACCAGATTTCTACCATGATCACCGATGGAATGACACTAGTAACACATGACGAGACTTTACTGAATAATTCATGCAAGCTTCACATTTCTGACTCTGCATTTTGCTTCCATATTATTATGCATTTACATAAACAAATACGTCGTATGGAAGTTGATTTTATCATGGGGAATTATTTGGATGTTGAAAGATGTCTTTATATTGCAGGAGATTGACAAATACGACAAGTGACAACAAGAAGGTAATTTTAGAGGAGCAAGTTGCAACATTTTGAAATGTTTTCTCATTCACATTAAAGTTAGCATGAACGGGAAGTCTTTTCTTCCCTATTGTGCTGTATATCCAAGTGAAATGCTTCTGGAACAAGAACAAATGTAGGGTAAAAAAATGTATTTTGTCTGTGGGGAATTGATTGGATGGTTGTGGTTTGCTATTGGTGGATCTCATGTGAGTGACAGGTTGCGAGTGATTGTTTTGATTATTAAAACAATAATGATGTGCACTGATGAATCACTTAGAATAAACAAAAAAAAAAATAGATAGCCACAGGTATGTGAATGCATAGAAAATCATCTTCAAAAATCCATTTTAACAGCCTTGTTTGAGTCCGCAGCACACGCCGCAGTATGCAGCTCTTCAAACGTGGCTTGTATCAGTCAAACTCGATCCAGTCAGTGTGGCGGCGTCTGTCTGCTGACGGTCTCGGCTCTGGAGCGACACACAGCTGGCAGCCCCATGTGCTAAAAGACTCGGGCAGCGGCCCTGTCAATGCCCCAGCACCAGCTCACATGTCTTCTGTCAATCTCCCTCGACGTGTCTCTGTGTCCACGGAGGGCTGAGGACGTGACAGAAGCTCAGGCGACAGATGCGTGGCTGTCACATCACCTCACACACCCGCGCCTGTAATTAAAGAGCGTTCAGAAAGTTTAACACAAGCCAGCATGTGTGAAAACGCTCCGTCCTGATGGCCTCTCAACTGCGGATCACCGGACACTGGGATAAAGGTGGAGAAGACGAACGTGCACCAGCACCAACAGTAACAACACCAGCACCAGCACCAACACCAACACCAGCGCCGACAGTAACAACACCAGCGCCAGCACCAACACCAACACCAGCATCAAAACCAGCACCAACACTAGCGCCAACACCAGCACCAACGAGCGCCAGCGAGAACATTCAAAAACATTCTAAAAATATTTTTTTAAGTTTATGGAACATTCTTATAATATTAATATTTGATGTACGTTCTTGTAATGTTAAGAGAAAATTTTCTTAAAATCTAAAAAATGGGTGTTTTAAATGTTGAGAGAACATTCTCATAACGTTTTCAAAATGATACAATCAAATGTTCCTCTAACGTTCACATAACAAAGAAACAATCTTAATACATAAAAAAAAAAAATGATATTTTGAACATTTAAAAAAGACTTTCATAACATAATGGAAAAAATTATCAAAAAGTTCTTAGAACATATTGGTTACACTTTATTTTGATGCTCCTCAACACTTTCTACATATAAGTAACTAGTTTGCAACTACATGTCAACTAACTCTCAGAGTATTAGTAGACTGTTAGGTTAGGGTTTGGGTTAGTAGTTGACATGTATCAAGATTACTTGTAGTTAGTAGAATGTCAAAAGTGGACCACCGAGATAAAGTGTTACCCATATATTTGTTATCTGAGATACAGGCGTGCAGTTCAGTTCCACAAACTCAAACGCTGCATCCATTTGTGTCCAGAAGTGGATGAAGAGAAAGCATGTGTGCACTCATGGCTCTTATGAACGTGTTCTCGAGCGCTGGTCTCTGGAGTGGCCGTCCCACCCGTCGGGCTGATGCGCTCTGAGTGGATGTCGTGTCTGTCGGGGATCTGCTCGTATATGTTCTCCTCTGAGACCCGCAAAGAGCCCCTTTGTCACGACTCCATCGCCTAATCGCTGTTCCGTGCCTCGCCTCGCACTCTCCGTCTCACCCGCGCTCCTCGCCATCTTTTATTCATCGCCAGCAGCGCTGCACTCGGATTTACCTCGCGTTTGTAAAAAAATCAAGGCCCAGTAAAGTCTAAGAGCAAAGAAACTGACCTGAGAAAAACAAACAAGTTCACACATTCTGCCAGCTGACAAAAAAACATAACGTTCCCATTAAGTTAAGAAAACTGAATGTTCAAAACGTCCATTTTTTAAAATGTATTTTCTTGGTTATGTGAACATTAAGGGAACATTCCATCAGTGTTGGGGTTACACATTACAAGTAACTTGAGTTACGTAATCAGATTACTTTTTTCAAGTAACTAGTAAAGTAACGCGTTACTTTTATATTTACAGCAAAATATCTGAGTTATTTTTCAAATAAGTAACGCAAGTTAATTTGTTTTCCCATTTATAGACTGACGCTCTCTTGTCCTCATGTTGAGAGAAATCGTAATTGCAGAGGAGTTGTATTCCTCAAAATGAATAACATCAGAGAAATGCAAAATCAGGAAACTACGCAAACCTCCAATAATAAAACACCTATTTTTTATGCATTTAATCTCACTTTAGTGACCAGTGTACTTTCTGCTGACCTTCACCAGCACCATTTCAGTTAAACCATAAGCAAAAATGACTTTAGATTTTTTGTTTTTATTGGTGAAGTTTCCTTCAGCTTTATTATTTAAATTTTGGTGTGAAAGGGCCTTTACAGTACATTTGCCCAAAAATAGAACTTTTTTGTTATAAAAAAACAAGCCCATCCCAGGTGAGAAAAAGTAACGCAAAAGTATTGTAACGCATTACTTTTCTTAAAAAGTAACTAAGTAGCGCAATTAGTTACTTTTTATGGGAGTAACGCAATATTGAATTACATTACTTTTCAAAGTAACTTTCCCTAACACTGCATTCCATTGTATCATTCTTCAAACATTATGGGATGTTACTTTTGAATGTTCTCTGAACGTTCTGAAACAACATTTAAAAAACGTTAGAAAAAACCTCCAACTGAAAAATACTCCATGAATGATGTATAAATAATGTTTTGTGCTAATGTCTTCAGAACATTATTAAAGACCAGATAACGTTGAACGAGCGTTCTATTAATGTTACTGGAAGAACGTTTGTTCCTAACTTTGAGGGAACCTTCCCCGAACGTTCCCTGTTCACTGGGAAACTGCATCTTAAAAATGGCATTAGATGCAAATGCAGTCATCCTTCATGTCCATTCAAAGCTGTATGCTGTTGTTTTTTTCCATGGAGCATAAACAGAGGAACTGTCAACAACATTTGGAGAATCAATGGATCAATGTTGTGAAACACTTCACGGTGTTTTTGTGCTCACTGTGAACTCTCGGTGTCTCTGAGACGGCTAGTGTTAGGGATACTCTTAATGTTGAGTTCAGCAGAGCGCCGTCCATCTTTAACCTGCGTGTGCAGATGTAGGTCACGCTGATGTCAGAGCGACGCTGCAGGCTGACAGCTCCTCCGTGAGCACTAATGAGGGTCCGTCACCCTCCCCACGCGCCCGTCAGAGAGACGACAGGACTCACAACAGCTCGACAGCCGCGTAAACCACAAGCCTGATGGGTAATGTACCAGCAAAACACATTAGCGCACTGCTTTAACTATCAATGCTCCCAACCTCACGAGGGTTTTCACTCTCTCAGTGATCCGAATGGTTGGTACGTCAGCACAGAAATCTGGTTTGAGCCCTAAACACGCATTTCCATCCGACTCAGACGCACGCTTTTGACCCCTGAATCACGCGGATGCCAGCGGACGGAGCCGGAGCGAAAGCGGCTCATCAGCAGTTCGGTCAGAGAGAGCTCGTCCTCAGCACTTTCTCCCGGTCAGTCCGCATCATCCTCACGCTCGCATCTGATTGGCTGCCGTCTGGAAGGAGACGGATGCTGGTCAAGTGTTTCGACTCAACTAGAAAAGCCACTTTTCTAACAGAGAATGTCATAAAACATCTCAATGACATCTAACATCTAATGCTATTTCATGCATTCTGCCTTATTCACACTGTTCAAGAGTTGATTCTCATGATAAACATGGGCAACATTTTAAAAAATCGAGTTGGAGTATTTCTGTGCCAAACACACTCCTTCAGGATTCAAACAAGTTTTGGAACGTTTTTTTTGAGTATGGCTCTGTATGACGTCATAAAGGGCGGAATTCCTTGTGTGGGCACTTCTCCCGGATGAGCGCGCACACACACACACACACACACATCACCCAGAGCGAGAGCAAGAGCGCGTCCATCAACGAGCTTCGTTCGGGTTAAGGGAACAGTGGATGCAGTTTGTGTTTCCGGAGTTCTGCAAGTGTGTGTGTTTGTTCCCGGTCATGAGTGGAAACCGCAGGTGGTGAGTGAAACTGCATCAAATGTGTGTTTTGTTGGCAATCGGAGCGTAAGTGCATATAATGTGAACAACACCAACGTATAGAGTGTGTGTGTGTGTGTGTGTGTGTGTGTGTGTGTGTGTGTGTGTGTGTGTGTGTGTGTGTGTGTGTGTGTGTGTGTGTGTGTGTGTGTGAGTGAGTGAGTGAGTGAGTGAGTGTGTGTGTGTGTGCGTGTGTGTGTGTGTGTGTATGTGTGTGACTCTTTAGCTCCGCCCACTGCCCGCCTCCACGGACTCGGCTGTTTTCTGAAAGAATCGGTACAGTGTATCTGTCTTTTATAAATATGATAAACTAAAGACTCTTGGGAGATATGAAGGATCAACACTACTCTATAGATACTCAAGATTAACATGAGACTGGCAGAAACTGTGTGTGTTATGACCCTTTAATCAACATATTCTTGACCAGTTTTGTGATTGCCTTCTAGCAAACAAGAATCATACATGAATTAATCACATGAATCATCCTCAGCTGTTGTTCTGTCAGGCGTCTGATCTGATCTTATTGATACGAGGACGTGTGTGTTCCTCTGTTTCGCAGTGAGCGGGCGTTCATCAGTTGTTCTAAGATAACGCTCCTCGCAGCCGCGCTGCTGTCAGAAGTTGTCTTCGCGCTGGGTTTAGATTTCAGCCCGATAAGGGCAGAGATGGAGTGCGGCCAAACATATGTTCAGGAGAACGGGAACAAAAGCAATGACACGTTAGCCTTTTCACGGGATGACCTTTGTGAGCTCCGCCTGCCGCTGATGTCCTTTTGTATGCCAGCCGCCTCAGGCCCGGCTCAGGCAAGTGCTAGAATTTCTCCTTGTCTGCCTAAATCTCCCTTGACTAAATGTCAGGATTACGCATTTCTGCGCTCACACTGAAGATTTTAATTAGCATTAGAGTGTGTGTGTGTGTGTGTGTGTGTGTGTGTGTGTTTACTTGTTTCGTGATGCACGTCTCAGTTGAGACTCACGTAGCGGCGGATCACATACTCTTATTTCTCACACGCGCCGTCGTTCGCTCTCAACCAGCTTTCCTCACAGAAAATGGAAATGCTGTCTTACATTCTGCATGAGTTCCCAGAAGAAACGGCTCAAAGGTTACTCTTTCTTTGCTCACTCGTTTCAATAAAGAAAACAATAACTGAGTCAATAAGAGTATGAGCTATAAAACTCACGTGGAAAGCAAAAGTTCAATGAGAAATGTTTGAGTCACTGGTCTTAAAGTCACCATGAAATCAAAATGGACAATTCTTGTTTTTTTTATGGAATATTGCAGTATTATAAATGATTTATGGGTGCACATCATTATTGTGTTAATAATCTTGAATCAGAATAACTTCATCTCTTCTCTGATGACGAGGGCGGGGCAACCTGTCACTCACATGAGAGCCACCAATAGAGTGCATTAGTGCCCGCCCACTTTTTCAGCAGCGTTGGTTGAGTTGGCGGAGCTAGTTTTTGTGCTCAGTTTAGTGCTGGTTTTGACTCTCTGATTGGTGGAATTTTCTGAACAGCATCATGGGTAATGTAGTTTTTCATGATTATTTTAAAACTAAGTTGCAGGCTGACGGCTTCAACAGAAGCAAATGCTATCGATTAATAACCTCACCGCTCATAGTAGGGCTGACTTTAATGGTTTATAATTTATTGTTAAAAATCATGTCCCTATAGAGACAATGAATGGAGTTTTTACTTCCAGAACTGATTGCTGTGCTCTATACCGTGATAAAAGCTTCAGTAATTATTGTGAGATGAACATTTGATGCTGTCACATGCAGCGTTATATCACGTAGATAAAGCAATATATAAATAAAACAAATTTATTTCAATTTTACTGCAAAATATACATATACATTGAAATATTTAAGTATTTTGAGAGTCTAGGAAGATCAACTCGATTACGTCATTTGTGGTGTTTCATGGGAGTGGGCGGAGCTAAAGAGATATTTTGGCACATTTTGTTTGTTTCGACTGATTGGTGGAATTGCCAGTACAGCATCATAGGTAATGTAGTTTTTCACGATTATTTTAAAACCAAGTTCTGGGCCGACGGCTTCAACAAAAGCAAATGCTATCGATTAATAACCTCATCACTCACAGTAGGGTTCCCTATGGAGAAAACGAAAAGGAGTTTTTACTCCCAGAACCGACTGCTGCGCTCTATGGCAAACCACAACCATCCAATCAATTCAATCAAATATACATCACAATAGGGAAGAGACGAGCATTTCACAACAATACCCGTGAACGGTGGTAAAATCACACAGCCTCAGGTTAGTTTGTTTTAAAATGAGCTGTCAAAGGTCTCACGTCACACACAGATCAAGTAGCACAGAAGTGTGGCATCAAACACACACATACAATCTAATAACACTGTTCCCTCATATCAGCCATGAGAGGCGCGGGTGGACGCGAGTGTCGTCTCTGGCAGTCGCGCGGACTGGTTCTGCGCTGGTCTCCTCACTCCAGGCGAGCCTCTAATAGACGCCCGCGTCCGCTCTAATTAAAGCGAGCGGCGGGGCGCGGGCATAACGAGCTGATGAATAATTAGAATTTGAGGAAAATTGTGCAGCCGGGGTGGCAAATCTGGAGGGACAAGTGCTGAAAACAAGGCGTGCAGCATTAAGACTACAGTCAGTCAAATCTGTGAACGGGGCCGCGGGTGCTAACACTCGGCCTGTGTGAAAAGAAAAAAACGCAGTACTGGTGGCGAGGCCGAGACCGCACGGCTCCCGAGGGAAGACGCTGCAGAAATACATCATAACGCCAAACACGGCCGCTCATGCTAATCTCACCAGTTTTACAGACAAAAGGAGGGTCGTCTGCTGACGGGCATCATGGGACGGATGGAAGCAGCCAAAGTGTGACATGACTTTATAATGCAGATTAAGAGCATCGACCGAGAATGACGGCAACTCTGGATCGACACACAAGACTTTATAACAAATATTATCCTAATACTGTAATCATTGCGAGCAAAAGCTGCTAAACACGTTCATTATGTATGCATGCATTTTCTGTAAAGCTGCTTTGAAGCAATAAGAATGTGAAAAGCACAATACACTCTAATAAACCTTGGGTTATTTTTTCTACCCAAATCCTGGGTTGAGCCTTTTGGGGGGTTTTTTTTAATGTGTTTGGCTAGTTTTTGTGTTACCCAGATCCTGGGTCAGACGTAACAACCCAGTGTTTGGGTAGTTTTTGTGTTACCCAGATCCTGGGTCAGACGTAACAACCCAGTGTTTGGGTAGTTTTTGTGTTACCCAGATCCTGGGTCAGACGTAACAACCCAGTGTTTGGGTAGTTTTTGCGTTACACAGATCCTGGGTCAGACGTAACAACCCAGTGTTTGGGAAGTTTTTGCGTTACACAGATCCTGGGTCAGACGTAACAACCCAGTGTTTGGGTAGGTTTTGCGTTACCCAGATCCTGGGTCAGACGTAACAACCCAGTGTTTGGGTAGTTTTTGCGTTACCCAGATCCTGGGTCAGACGTAACAACCCAATGTTTGGACAGGTTTTGTGTTACCCAGGTCCTTGGTCAGGCGTAACAACCCAGTGTTTGGGTAGTTTTTGCGTTACACAGATCCTGGGTCAGGCGTAACAACCCAGTGTTTGGGTAGTTTTTGCGTTACACAGATCCTGGGTCAGACGTAACAACCCAGTGTTTGGGTAGTTTTTGCGTTACACAGATCCTGGGTCAGACGTAACAACCCAGTGTTTGGGTAGTTTTTGCATTACCCAGATCCTGGGTCAGACGTAACAACCCAGTGTTTGGATAGGTTTTGCGTTACCCAAATCCTGGGTCAGACGTAACAACCCAGTGTTTGGGGTAGTTTTTGCGTTACACAGATCCTGGGTCAGGCGTAACAACCCAGTGTTTGGGTAGTTTTTGCGTTACACAGATCCTGGGTCAGACGTAACAACCCAGTGTTTGGGAAGTTTTTGCGTTACACAGATCCTGGGTCAGGCGTAACAACCCAGTGTTTGGGTAGTTTTTGCGTTACCCAGATCCTGGGTCAGGCGTAACAACCCAGTGTTTGGGTAGTTTTTGTGTAACCCAGATCCTGGGTCAGGCGTAACAACCCAGTGTTTGGGTAGGTTTTGCGTTACCCAGATCCTGGGTCAGACGTAACAACCCGGTGTTTGGGTAGTTTTTGCGTTACACAGATCCTGGGTCAGGCGTAACAACCCAGTGTTTGGGTAGTTTTTGCGTTACCCAGATCCTGGGTCAGACGTAACAACCCAGTGTTTGGGTAGTTTTTGCGTAACCCAGATCCTGGGTCAGACGTAACAACCCAGTGTTTGGGTAGTTTTTGCGTTACCCAGATCCTGGTTCAGACGTAACAACCCAGTGTTTGGGCAGTTTTTGTTTAACCCAGATCCTGGGTCAGACGTAACAACCCAGTGTTTGGGTACTTTTTGTGTTACCCAGATCCTGGGTCAGACGTAACAACCCAGTGTTTGGGTAGTTTTTGTGTAACCCAGACCCTGGGTCAGACGTAACAACCCAGTGTTTGGGTAGTTTTTGCATTACACAGATCCTGGGTCAGGCGTAACAACCCAGTGTTTGGGTAGTTTTTGCATTACCCAGATCCTGGGTCAGACGTAACAACCCAGTGTTTGGGTAGTCTTTGCGTAACCCAGATCCTGGGTCAGACGTAACAACCCAGTGTTTGGGTAGGTTTTATGTTACCCAGATCCTGGGTCAGACGTAACAACCCAGTGTTTGGGTAGTTTTTGTGTTGCCCAGATCCTGAGTCAGACGTAACAACCCAGTGTTTGGGTAGGTTTTGCGTTACCCAGATCCTGGGTCAGAAATAAACAACCCAGTGTTTGGGTAGTTTTTGCGTTACACAGATCCTGGGTCAGGCGTAACAACCCAGTGTTTGGGTAGTTTTTGCGTTACCCAGATCCTGGGTCAGACGTAACAACCCAGTGTTTGGGTAGTTTTTGTGTAACCCAGATCCTGGGTCAGACGTAACAACCAGGTGTTTGGGTAGGTTTTGCGTTACCCAGATCCTGGGTCAGACGTAACAACCCAGTGTTTGGGTAGTTTTTGTGTTACCCAGATCCTGGGTCAGACGTAACAACCCAGTGTTTGGGTAGTTTTTGTGTAACCCAGATCCTTGGTCAGACGTAACAACCCAGTGTCTGGGTAGTTTTTGTGTTACCCAGATCCTGGGTCAGACGTAACAACCCAGTGTTTGGGCAGTTTTTGTGTTACCCAGATCCTGGGTCAGAGGTATCAACCCAGTGTTTGGGTAGTTTTTGTTTAACCCAGATCCTGGGTCAGACGTAACAACCCAGTGTTTGGGTAGTTTTTGTGTAACCCAGATCCTGGGTCAGACGTAACAACCCAGTGTTTGGGCAGTTTTTGTGTAACCCAGATCCTGGGTCAGACGTAACAACCCAGTGTTTGGGTAGTTTTTGTGTTACCCAGATCCTGGGTCAGACGTAACAACCCAGTGTTTGGGTAGTTTTTGTGTTACCCAGATCCTGGGTCAGACGTAACAACCCAGTGTTTGGGTAGTTTTTGCGTTACCCAGATCCTGGGTCAGACGTAACAACCCAGTGTTTGGGTAGTTTTTGCGTTACACAGATCCTGGGTCAGACGTAACAACCCAGTGTTTGGGTAGTTTTTGCGTTACACAGATCCTGGGTCAGACGTAACAACCCAGTGTTTGGGTAGGTTTTGCGTTACCCAGATCCTGGGTCAGACGTAACAACCCAGTGTTTGGGTAGTTTTTGCGTTACCCAGATCCTGGGTCAGACGTAACAACCCAATGTTTGGATAGTTTTTGCGTTACCCAGATCCTGGGTCAGACGTAACAACCCAGTGTTTGGGTAGTTTTTGCGTTACACAGATCCTGGGTCAGACGTAACAACCCAGTGTTTGGGTAGTTTTTGCGTTACACAGATCCTGGGTCAGACGTAACAACCCAGTGTTTGGGTAGTTTTTGCGTTACACAGATCCTGGGTCAGACGTAACAACCCAGTGTTTGGGTAGTTTTTGCGTTACCCAGATCCTGGGTCAGACGTAACAACCCAGTGTTTGGATAGGTTTTGCGTTACCCAGATCCTGGGTCAGACGTAACAACCCAGTGTTTGGGTAGTTTTTGCGTTACACAGATCCTGGGTCAGGCGTAACAACCCAGTGTTTGGGTAGTTTTTGCGTTACACAGATCCTGGGTCAGACGTAACAACCCAGTGTTTGGGCAGTTTTTGTGTAACCCAGATCCTGGGTCAGACGTAACAACCCAGTGTTTGGGTAGTTTTTGTGTTACCCAGATCCTGGGTCAGACGTAACAACCCAGTGTTTGGGTAGTTTTTGTGTTACCCAGATCCTGGGTCAGACGTAACAACCCAGTGTTTGGGTAGTTTTTGCGTTACCCAGATCCTGGGTCAGACGTAACAACCCAGTGTTTGGGTAGTTTTTGCGTTACACAGATCCTGGGTCAGACGTAACAACCCAGTGTTTGGGTAGTTTTTGCGTTACACAGATCCTGGGTCAGACGTAACAACCCAGTGTTTGGGTAGGTTTTGCGTTACCCAGATCCTGGGTCAGACGTAACAACCCAGTGTTTGGGTAGTTTTTGCGTTACCCAGATCCTGGTTCAGACGTAACAACCCAGTGTTTGGGCAGTTTTTGTTTAACCCAGATCCTGGGTCAGACGTAACAACCCAGTGTTTGGGTACTTTTTGTGTTACCCAGATCCTGGGTCAGACGTAACAACCCAGTGTTTGGGTAGTTTTTGTGTAACCCAGACCCTGGGTCAGACGTAACAACCCAGTGTTTGGGTAGTTTTTGCATTACACAGATCCTGGGTCAGGCGTAACAACCCAGTGTTTGGGTAGTTTTTGCATTACCCAGATCCTGGGTCAGACGTAACAACCCAGTGTTTGGGTAGTCTTTGCGTAACCCAGATCCTGGGTCAGACGTAACAACCCAGTGTTTGGGTAGGTTTTATGTTACCCAGATCCTGGGTCAGACGTAACAACCCAGTGTTTGGGTAGTTTTTGTGTTGCCCAGATCCTGGGTCAGACGTAACAACCCAGTGTTTGGGTAGTTTTTATGTAACCCAGATCCTGAGTCAGACGTAACAACCCAGTGTTTGGGTAGGTTTTGCGTTACCCAGATCCTGGGTCAGAAATAAACAACCCAGTGTTTGGGTAGTTTTTGCGTTACACAGATCCTGGGTCAGGCGTAACAACCCAGTGTTTGGGTAGTTTTTGCGTTACCCAGATCCTGGGTCAGACGTAACAACCCAGTGTTTGGGTAGTTTTTGTGTAACCCAGATCCTGGGTCAGACGTAACAACCAGGTGTTTGGGTAGGTTTTGCGTTACCCAGATCCTGGGTCAGACGTAACAACCCAGTGTTTGGGTAGTTTTTGTGTTACCCAGATCCTGGGTCAGACGTAACAACCCAGTGTTTGGGTAGTTTTTGTGTAACCCAGATCCTTGGTCAGACGTAACAACCCAGTGTCTGGGTAGTTTTTGTGTTACCCAGATCCTGGGTCAGACGTAACAACCCAGTGTTTGGGCAGTTTTTGTGTTACCCAGATCCTGGGTCAGAGGTATCAACCCAGTGTTTGGGTAGTTTTTGTTTAACCCAGATCCTGGGTCAGACGTAACAACCCAGTGTTTGGGTAGTTTTTGTGTAACCCAGATCCTGGGTCAGACGTAACAACCCAGTGTTTGGGCAGTTTTTGTGTAACCCAGATCCTGGGTCAGACGTAACAACCCAGTGTTTGGGTAGTTTTTGTGTTACCCAGATCCTGGGTCAGACGTAACAACCCAGTGTTTGGGTAGTTTTTGTGTTACCCAGATCCTGGGTCAGACGTAACAACCCAGTGTTTGGGTAGTTTTTGCGTTACCCAGATCCTGGGTCAGACGTAACAACCCAGTGTTTGGGTAGTTTTTGCGTTACACAGATCCTGGGTCAGACGTAACAACCCAGTGTTTGGGTAGTTTTTGCGTTACACAGATCCTGGGTCAGACGTAACAACCCAGTGTTTGGGTAGGTTTTGCGTTACCCAGATCCTGGGTCAGACGTAACAACCCAGTGTTTGGGTAGTTTTTGCGTTACCCAGATCCTGGGTCAGACGTAACAACCCAATGTTTGGATAGTTTTTGCGTTACCCAGATCCTGGGTCAGACGTAACAACCCAGTGTTTGGGTAGTTTTTGCGTTACACAGATCCTGGGTCAGACGTAACAACCCAGTGTTTGGGTAGTTTTTGCGTTACACAGATCCTGGGTCAGACGTAACAACCCAGTGTTTGGGTAGTTTTTGCGTTACACAGATCCTGGGTCAGACGTAACAACCCAGTGTTTGGGTAGTTTTTGCGTTACCCAGATCCTGGGTCAGACGTAACAACCCAGTGTTTGGATAGGTTTTGCGTTACCCAGATCCTGGGTCAGACGTAACAACCCAGTGTTTGGGTATTTTTTGCGTTACACAGATCCTGGGTCAGGCGTAACAACCCAGTGTTTGGGTAGTTTTTGCGTTACACAGATCCTGGGTCAGACGTAACAACCCAGTGTTTGGGCAGTTTTTGTGTAACCCAGATCCTGGGTCAGACGTAACAACCCAGTGTTTGGGTAGTTTTTGTGTTACCCAGATCCTGGGTCAGACGTAACAACCCAGTGTTTGGGTAGTTTTTGTGTTACCCAGATCCTGGGTCAGACGTAACAACCCAGTGTTTGGGTAGTTTTTGCGTTACCCAGATCCTGGGTCAGACGTAACAACCCAGTGTTTGGGTAGTTTTTGCGTTACACAGATCCTGGGTCAGACGTAACAACCCAGTGTTTGGGTAGTTTTTGCGTTACACAGATCCTGGGTCAGACGTAACAACCCAGTGTTTGGGTAGGTTTTGCGTTACCCAGATCCTGGGTCAGACGTAACAACCCAGTGTTTGGGTAGTTTTTGCGTTACCCAGATCCTGGGTCAGACGTAACAACCCAATGTTTGGATAGTTTTTGCGTTACACAGATCCTGGGTCAGACGTAACAACCCAGTGTTTGGGTAGTTTTTGCGTTACACAGATCCTGGGTCAGACGTAACAACCCAGTGTTTGGGTAGTTTTTGCGTTACCCAGATCCTGGGTCAGAGGTATCAACCCAGTGTTTGGGTAGTTTTTGTTTAACCCAGATCCTGGGTCAGACGTAACAACCCAGTGTTTGGGCAGTTTTTGTGTAACCCAGATCCTGGGTCAGACGTAACAACCCAGTGTTTGGGCAGTTTTTGCGTTACCCAGATCCTGGGTCAGAGGTATCAACCCAGTGTTTGGGTAGTTTTTGTTTAACCCAGATCCTGGGTCAGACGTAACAACCCAGTGTTTGGGCAGTTTTTGCGTAACCCAGATCCTGGGTCAGACGTAACAACCCAGTGTTTGGGCAGTTTTTGCGTTACCCAGATCCTGGGTCAGAGGTATCAACCCAGTGTTTGGGTAGTTTTTGTTTAACCCAGATCCTGGGTCAGACGTAACAACCCAGTGTTTGGGCAGTTTTTGTGTAACCCAGATCCTGGGTCAGACGTAACAACCCAGTGTTTGGGCAGTTTTTGCGTTACCCAGATCCTGGGTCAGAGGTATCAACCCAGTGTTTGGGTAGTTTTTGTTTAACCCAGATCCTGGGTCAGACGTAACAACCCAGTGTTTGGGCAGTTTTTGCGTAACCCAGATCCTGGGTCAGACGTAACAACCCAGTGTTTGGGTAGTTTTTGTGTTACCCAGATCCTGGGTCAGACGTAACAACCCAGTGTTTGGGCAGTTTTTGTGTTACCCAGATCCTGGGTCAGACGTAACAACCCAGTGTTTGGGTAGTCTTTGCGTAACCCAGATCCTGGGTCAGACGTAACAACCCAGTGTTTGGGCAGTTTTTGTTTAACCCAGATCCTGGGTCAGACGTAACAACCCAGTGTTTGGGCAGTTTTTGTTTAACCCAGATCCTGGGTCAGACGTAACAACCCAGTGTTTGGGTAGTTTTTGTGTTACCCAGATCCTGGGTCAGACGTAACAACCCAGTGTTTGGGCAGTTTTTGTTTAACCCAGATCCTGGGTCAGACGTAACAACCCAGTGTTTGGGTACTTTTTGCGTTACACAGATCCTGGGTCAGACGTAACAACCCAGTGTTTGGGTAGTTTTTGCGTTACACAGATCCTGGGTCAGACGTAACAACCCAGTGTTTGGGTAGTTTTTGCGTTACACAGATCCTGGGTCAGACGTAACAACCCAGTGTTTGGGTAGTTTTTGCGTTACCCAGATCCTGGGTCAGACGTAACAACCCAGTGTTTGGATAGGTTTTGCGTTACCCAGATCCTGGGTCAGACGTAACAACCCAGTGTTTGGGTAGTTTTTGCGTTACACAGATCCTGGGTCAGGCGTAACAACCCAGTGTTTGGGTAGTTTTTGCGTTACACAGATCCTGGGTCAGACGTAACAACCCAGTGTTTGGGCAGTTTTTGTGTAACCCAGATCCTGGGTCAGACGTAACAACCCAGTGTTTGGGTAGTTTTTGTGTTACCCAGATCCTGGGTCAGACGTAACAACCCAGTGTTTGGGTAGTTTTTGTGTTACCCAGATCCTGGGTCAGACGTAACAACCCAGTGTTTGGGTAGTTTTTGCGTTACCCAGATCCTGGGTCAGACGTAACAACCCAGTGTTTGGGTAGTTTTTGCGTTACACAGATCCTGGGTCAGACGTAACAACCCAGTGTTTGGGTAGTTTTTGCGTTACACAGATCCTGGGTCAGACGTAACAACCCAGTGTTTGGGTAGGTTTTGCGTTACCCAGATCCTGGGTCAGACGTAACAACCCAGTGTTTGGGTAGTTTTTGCGTTACCCAGATCCTGGTTCAGACGTAACAACCCAGTGTTTGGGCAGTTTTTGTTTAACCCAGATCCTGGGTCAGACGTAACAACCCAGTGTTTGGGTACTTTTTGTGTTACCCAGATCCTGGGTCAGACGTAACAACCCAGTGTTTGGGTAGTTTTTGTGTAACCCAGACCCTGGGTCAGACGTAACAACCCAGTGTTTGGGTAGTTTTTGCATTACACAGATCCTGGGTCAGGCGTAACAACCCAGTGTTTGGGTAGTTTTTGCATTACCCAGATCCTGGGTCAGACGTAACAACCCAGTGTTTGGGTAGTCTTTGCGTAACCCAGATCCTGGGTCAGACGTAACAACCCAGTGTTTGGGTAGGTTTTATGTTACCCAGATCCTGGGTCAGACGTAACAACCCAGTGTTTGGGTAGTTTTTGTGTTGCCCAGATCCTGGGTCAGACGTAACAACCCAGTGTTTGGGTAGTTTTTATGTAACCCAGATCCTGAGTCAGACGTAACAACCCAGTGTTTGGGTAGGTTTTGCGTTACCCAGATCCTGGGTCAGAAATAAACAACCCAGTGTTTGGGTAGTTTTTGCGTTACACAGATCCTGGGTCAGGCGTAACAACCCAGTGTTTGGGTAGTTTTTGCGTTACCCAGATCCTGGGTCAGACGTAACAACCCAGTGTTTGGGTAGTTTTTGTGTAACCCAGATCCTGGGTCAGACGTAACAACCAGGTGTTTGGGTAGGTTTTGCGTTACCCAGATCCTGGGTCAGACGTAACAACCCAGTGTTTGGGTAGTTTTTGTGTTACCCAGATCCTGGGTCAGACGTAACAACCCAGTGTTTGGGTAGTTTTTGTGTAACCCAGATCCTTGGTCAGACGTAACAACCCAGTGTCTGGGTAGTTTTTGTGTTACCCAGATCCTGGGTCAGACGTAACAACCCAGTGTTTGGGCAGTTTTTGTGTTACCCAGATCCTGGGTCAGAGGTATCAACCCAGTGTTTGGGTAGTTTTTGTTTAACCCAGATCCTGGGTCAGACGTAACAATCCAGTGTTTGGGTAGTTTTTGTGTAACCCAGATCCTGGGTCAGACGTAACAACCCAGTGTTTGGGCAGTTTTTGTGTAACCCAGATCCTGGGTCAGACGTAACAACCCAGTGTTTGGGTAGTTTTTGTGTTACCCAGATCCTGGGTCAGACGTAACAACCCAGTGTTTGGGTAGTTTTTGTGTTACCCAGATCCTGGGTCAGACGTAACAACCCAGTGTTTGGGTAGTTTTTGCGTTACCCAGATCCTGGGTCAGACGTAACAACCCAGTGTTTGGGTAGTTTTTGCGTTACACAGATCCTGGGTCAGACGTAACAACCCAGTGTTTGGGTAGTTTTTGCGTTACACAGATCCTGGGTCAGACGTAACAACCCAGTGTTTGGGTAGGTTTTGCGTTACCCAGATCCTGGGTCAGACGTAACAACCCAGTGTTTGGGTAGTTTTTGCGTTACCCAGATCCTGGGTCAGACGTAACAACCCAATGTTTGGATAGTTTTTGCGTTACCCAGATCCTGGGTCAGACGTAACAACCCAGTGTTTGGGTAGTTTTTGCGTTACACAGATCCTGGGTCAGACGTAACAACCCAGTGTTTGGGTAGTTTTTGCGTTACACAGATCCTGGGTCAGACGTAACAACCCAGTGTTTGGGTAGTTTTTGCGTTACACAGATCCTGGGTCAGACGTAACAACCCAGTGTTTGGGTAGTTTTTGCGTTACCCAGATCCTGGGTCAGACGTAACAACCCAGTGTTTGGATAGGTTTTGCGTTACCCAGATCCTGGGTCAGACGTAACAACCCAGTGTTTGGGTATTTTTTGCGTTACACAGATCCTGGGTCAGGCGTAACAACCCAGTGTTTGGGTAGTTTTTGCGTTACACAGATCCTGGGTCAGACGTAACAACCCAGTGTTTGGGCAGTTTTTGTGTAACCCAGATCCTGGGTCAGACGTAACAACCCAGTGTTTGGGTAGTTTTTGTGTTACCCAGATCCTGGGTCAGACGTAACAACCCAGTGTTTGGGTAGTTTTTGTGTTACCCAGATCCTGGGTCAGACGTAACAACCCAGTGTTTGGGTAGTTTTTGCGTTACCCAGATCCTGGGTCAGACGTAACAACCCAGTGTTTGGGTAGTTTTTGCGTTACACAGATCCTGGGTCAGACGTAACAACCCAGTGTTTGGGTAGTTTTTGCGTTACACAGATCCTGGGTCAGACGTAACAACCCAGTGTTTGGGTAGGTTTTGCGTTACCCAGATCCTGGGTCAGACGTAACAACCCAGTGTTTGGGTAGTTTTTGCGTTACCCAGATCCTGGGTCAGACGTAACAACCCAATGTTTGGATAGTTTTTGCGTTACACAGATCCTGGGTCAGACGTAACAACCCAGTGTTTGGGTAGTTTTTGCGTTACACAGATCCTGGGTCAGACGTAACAACCCAGTGTTTGGGTAGTTTTTGCGTTACCCAGATCCTGGGTCAGAGGTATCAACCCAGTGTTTGGGTAGTTTTTGTTTAACCCAGATCCTGGGTCAGACGTAACAACCCAGTGTTTGGGCAGTTTTTGTGTAACCCAGATCCTGGGTCAGACGTAACAACCCAGTGTTTGGGCAGTTTTTGCGTTACCCAGATCCTGGGTCAGAGGTATCAACCCAGTGTTTGGGTAGTTTTTGTTTAACCCAGATCCTGGGTCAGACGTAACAACCCAGTGTTTGGGCAGTTTTTGCGTAACCCAGATCCTGGGTCAGACGTAACAACCCAGTGTTTGGGCAGTTTTTGCGTTACCCAGATCCTGGGTCAGAGGTATCAACCCAGTGTTTGGGTAGTTTTTGTTTAACCCAGATCCTGGGTCAGACGTAACAACCCAGTGTTTGGGCAGTTTTTGTGTAACCCAGATCCTGGGTCAGACGTAACAACCCAGTGTTTGGGCAGTTTTTGCGTTACCCAGATCCTGGGTCAGAGGTATCAACCCAGTGTTTGGGTAGTTTTTGTTTAACCCAGATCCTGGGTCAGACGTAACAACCCAGTGTTTGGGCAGTTTTTGCGTAACCCAGATCCTGGGTCAGACGTAACAACCCAGTGTTTGGGTAGTTTTTGTGTTACCCAGATCCTGGGTCAGACGTAACAACCCAGTGTTTGGGCAGTTTTTGTGTTACCCAGATCCTGGGTCAGACGTAACAACCCAGTGTTTGGGTAGTCTTTGCGTAACCCAGATCCTGGGTCAGACGTAACAACCCAGTGTTTGGGCAGTTTTTGTTTAACCCAGATCCTGGGTCAGACGTAACAACCCAGTGTTTGGGCAGTTTTTGTTTAACCCAGATCCTGGGTCAGACGTAACAACCCAGTGTTTGGGTAGTTTTTGTGTTACCCAGATCCTGGGTCAGACGTAACAACCCAGTGTTTGGGCAGTTTTTGTTTAACCCAGATCCTGGGTCAGACGTAACAACCCAGTGTTTGGGTACTTTTTGTGTTACCCAGATCCTGGGTCAGACGTAACAACCCAGTGTTTGGGTAGTTTTTGTGTAACCCAGACCCTGGGTCAGACGTAACAACCCAGTGTTTGGGTAGTTTTTGCGTTACACAGATCCTGGGTCAGACGTAACAACCCAGTGTTTGGGCAGTTTTTGCGTTACCCAGATCCTGGGTCAGAGGTATCAACCCAGTGTTTGGGTAGTTTTTGTTTAACCCAGATCCTGGGTCAGACGTAACAACCCAGTGTTTGGGCAGTTTTTGTGTAACCCAGATCCTGGGTCAGACGTAACAACCCAGTGTTTGGGCAGTTTTTGCGTTACCCAGATCCTGGGTCAGAGGTATCAACCCAGTGTTTGGGTAGTTTTTGTTTAACCCAGATCCTGGGTCAGACGTAACAACCCAGTGTTTGGGCAGTTTTTGTGTTACCCAGATCCTGGGTCAGGTGTAACAACTCAGTGTTGGGTAGTTTTTGCGTTACCCAGATCCTGGGTCAGACGTAACAACCCAGTGTTTGGGTAGTTTTTGTGTTACCCAGATCCTGGGTCAGACGTAACAACCCAGTGTTTGGGCAGTTTTTGTGTTACCCAGATCCTGGGTCAGACGTAACAACCCAGTGTTTGGGTACTTTTTGTGTAACCCAGATCCTGGGTCAGACGTAACAACCCAGTGTTTGGGTAGTTTTTGCGTTACACAGATCCTGGGTCAGGCGTAACAACCCAGTGTTTGGGTAGTTTTTGCGTTACCCAGATCCTGGGTCAGACGTAACAACCCAGTGTTTGGGTAGGTTTTATGTTACCCAGATCCTGGGTCAGACGTAACAACCCAGTGTTAGGGTAGTTTTTGTGTTGCCCAGATCCTGGGTCAGACGTAACAACCCAGTGTTTGGGTAGGTTTTGCGTTACCCAGATCCTGGGTCAGACGTAACAACCCAGTGTTTGGGTAGTTTTTGCGTTACCCAGATCCTAGGTCAGACGTAACAACCCAGTGTTTGGGCAGTTTTTGCGTTACCCAGATCCTGGGTCAGAGGTATCAACCCAGTGTTTGGGTAGGTTTTGTTTAACCCAGATCCTGGGTCAGACGTAACAACCCAGTGTTTGGGCAGTTTTTGTGTAACCCAGATCCTGGGTCAGACGTAACAACCCAGTGTTTGGGCAGTTTTTGCGTTACCCAGATCCTGGGTCAGAGGTATCAACCCAGTGTTTGGGTAGTTTTTGTTTAACCCAGATCCTGGGTCAGACGTAACAACCCAGTGTTTGGGCAGTTTTTGTGTTACCCAGATCATGGGTCAGGTGTAACAACCCAGTGTTGGGTAGTTTTTGCGTTACCCAGATCCTGGGTCAGACGTAACAACCCAGTGTTTGGGTAGTTTTTGTGTTACCCAGATCCTGGGTCAGACGTAACAACCCAGTGTTTGGGCAGTTTTTGTGTTACCCAGATCCTGGGTCAGACGTAACAACCCAGTGTTTGGGTACTTTTTGTGTAACCCAGATCCTGGGTCAGACGTAACAACCCAGTGTTTGGGTAGTTTTTGCGTTACACAGATCCTGGGTCAGGTGTAACAACCCAGTGTTTGGGTAGTTTTTGCGTTACCCAGATCCTGGGTCAGACGTAACAACCCAGTGTTTGGGTAGGTTTTATGTTACCCAGATCCTGGGTCAGACGTAACAACCCAGTGTTTGGGTAGTTATTGTGTTGCCCAGATCCTGGGTCAGACGTAACAACCCAGTGTTTGGGTAGTTTTTATGTAACCCAGATCCTGAGTCAGACGTAACAACCCAGTGTTTGGGTAGGTTTTGCGTTACCCAGATCCTGGGTCAGACGTAACAACCCAGTGTTTGGGTAGTTTTTGCGTTACACAGATCCTGGGTCAGGCGTAACAACCCAGTGTTTGGGTAGTTTTTGCGTTACCCAGATCCTGGGTCAGACGTAACAACCCAGTGTTTGGGTAGTTTTTGTGTAACCCAGATCCTGGGTCAGACGTAACAACCCAGTGTTTGGGTAGGTTTTGCGTTACCCAGATCCTGGGTCAGACGTAACAACCCAGTGTTTGGGTAGTTTTTGCGTTACCCAGATCCTGGGTCAGACGTAACAACCCAGTGTTTGGGTAGTTTTTGTGTAACCCAGATCCTTGGTCAGACGTAACAACCCAGTGTTTGGGTAGTTTTTGTGTAACCCAGATCCTGGGTCAGACGTAACAACCCAGTGTTTGGGTAGTTTTTGTGTTACCCAGATCGTGGGTCAGACGTAACAACCCAGTGTTTGGGCAGTTTTTGTGTAACCCAGATCCTGGGTCAGACGTAACAACCCAGTGTTTGGACAGTTTTTGTGTTACCCAGATCCTGGGTCAGACGTAACAACCCAGTGTTTGGGTAGTTTTTGTGTAACCCAGATCCTGGGTCAGACGTAACAACCCAGTGTTTGGGTAGTTTTTGTGTAACCCAGATCCTGAGTCAGACGTAACAACCCAGTGTTTGGGTAGGTTTTGCGTTACCCAGATCCTGGGTCAGACGTAACAACCCAGTGTTTGGGTAGTTTTTATGTAACCCAGATCCTGAGTCAGACATAACAACCCAGTGTTTGGGCAGTTTTTGTGTTACCCAGATCATGGGTCAGGTGTAACAACCCAGTGTTGGGTAGTTTTTGCGTTACCCAGATCCTGGGTCAGACGTAACAACCCAGTGTTTGGGTAGTTTTTGTGTTACCCAGATCCTGGGTCAGACGTAACAACCCAGTGTTTGGGCAGTTTTTGTGTTACCCAGATCCTGGGTCAGACGTAACAACCCAGTGTTTGGGTACTTTTTGTGTAACCCAGATCCTGGGTCAGACGTAACAACCCAGTGTTTGGGTAGTTTTTGCGTTACACAGATCCTGGGTCAGGTGTAACAACCCAGTGTTTGGGTAGTTTTTGCGTTACCCAGATCCTGGGTCAGACGTAACAACCCAGTGTTTGGGTAGGTTTTATGTTACCCAGATCCTGGGTCAGACGTAACAACCCAGTGTTTGGGTAGTTATTGTGTTGCCCAGATCCTGGGTCAGACGTAACAACCCAGTGTTTGGGTAGTTTTTATGTAACCCAGATCCTGAGTCAGACGTAACAACCCAGTGTTTGGGTAGGTTTTGCGTTACCCAGATCCTGGGTCAGACGTAACAACCCAGTGTTTGGGTAGTTTTTGCGTTACACAGATCCTGGGTCAGGCGTAACAACCCAGTGTTTGGGTAGTTTTTGCGTTACCCAGATCCTGGGTCAGACGTAACAACCCAGTGTTTGGGTAGTTTTTGTGTAACCCAGATCCTGGGTCAGACGTAACAACCCAGTGTTTGGGTAGGTTTTGCGTTACCCAGATCCTGGGTCAGACGTAACAACCCAGTGTTTGGGTAGTTTTTGCGTTACCCAGATCCTGGGTCAGACGTAACAACCCAGTGTTTGGGTAGTTTTTGTGTAACCCAGATCCTTGGTCAGACGTAACAACCCAGTGTTTGGGTAGTTTTTGTGTAACCCAGATCCTGGGTCAGACGTAACAACCCAGTGTTTGGGTAGTTTTTGTGTTACCCAGATCCTGGGTCAGACGTAACAACCCAGTGTTTGGGCAGTTTTTGTGTAACCCAGATCCTGGGTCAGACGTAACAACCCAGTGTTTGGACAGTTTTTGTGTTACCCAGATCCTGGGTCAGACGTAACAACCCAGTGTTTGGGTAGTTTTTGTGTAACCCAGATCCTGGGTCAGACGTAACAACCCAGTGTTTGGGTAGTTTTTGTGTAACCCAGATCCTGAGTCAGACGTAACAACCCAGTGTTTGGGTAGGTTTTGCGTTACCCAGATCCTGGGTCAGACGTAACAACCCAGTGTTTGGGTAGTTTTTATGTAACCCAGATCCTGAGTCAGACGTAACAACCCAGTGTTTGGGTAGTTTTTGCGTTACACAGATCCTGGGTCAGACGTAACAACCCAGTGTTTGGGTAGTTTTTGCGTTACCCAGATCGTGGGTCAGACGTAACAACCCAGTGTTTGGGTAGTTTTTGCGTAACCCAGATCCTGGGTCAGACGTAACAACCCAGTGTTTGGGTAGGTTTTGCGTTACCCAGATCCTGGGTCAGACGTAACAACCCAGTGTTTGGGTAGTTTTTGCGTTACCCAGATCCTGGTTCAGACGTAACAACCCAGTGTTTGGGCAGTTTTTGTTTAACCCAGATCCTGGGTCAGACGTAACAACCCAGTGTTTGGGTACTTTTTGTGTTACCCAGATCCTGGGTCAGACGTAACAACCCAGTGTTTGGGTAGTTTTTGTGTAACCCAGACCCTGGGTCAGACGTAACAACCCAGTGTTTGGGTAGTTTTTGCGTTACACAGATCCTGGGTCAGGCGTAACAACCCAGTGTTTGGGTAGTTTTTGCATTACCCAGATCCTGGGTCAGACGTAACAACCCAGTGTTTGGTTAGTCTTTGTGTAACCCAGATCCTGGGTCAGACGTAACAACCCAGTGTTTGGGTACTTTTTGTGTTACCCAGATCCTGGGTCAGACGTAACAACCCAGTGTTTGGGTAGTTTTTGTGTAACCCAGACCCTGGGTCAGACGTAACAACCCAGTGTTTGGGTAGTTTTTGCGTTACACAGATCCTGGGTCAGGCGTAACAACCCAGTGTTTGGGTAGTTTTTGCATTACCCAGATCCTGGGTCAGACGTAACAACCCAGTGTTTGGGTACTTTTTGTGTTACCCAGATCCCAGGGTGACGGTCTGAAGTCAGAAGTGGTTGTGTCGAGTATTTTAAAAAAGTTTAGAGGATTTAAATTAATCCGTAAACAGTAATTCATGTATGAAGTAAAAAAAATTATGCTGGGTTAAATAAACAACCCAGTTTGCTGGGTAAAATTAAACCAACATGTGTTCTGTCCTATATTTACCCAGCCCTTGGGTTAAAAACTACTCAAATTGGCTTGTTTTTTAACCCAGTGTTTTTTAGAGTGTACAAATAAGCTCGAACAGAATTGGTTGCGATGACATTTCACCGAACCAGGGGTCATTATTAAACTCTGAAACATCATCAGTGTTGTTGATCATGGTTTGGCGTGTGTAAGAGACACATTCAGTCAAACAGGAAGATGAAGAGACCAGGGGCGAATGATCGAGCGCGTGGACTTTAATTAGTGCCGGCCTTCCCAAGTCAGCAAGGTTGTTCAGTTCCCTGGGTGATTTAACACACTTCCGTGTTTTGCTCTTTTCTCTGCCAGCTGCGGCATGTTGTCAGAGCGAGTGGCAAAACATCTCACATCTCTCGACGCGTCGTCTAAACGCGTGTTGTGGCGTCTTTAAAAGTGATGCATGAGCGCCATCGAAACCGTTGTTTTTTTTCTTTGTTCCTCATGCGGTTTGGCCATCTCCATTATATCGCCATTAAACAATTGCAACTAAAAAATAATAGGCAATGTTTGTGCAACGTGGAGCAGAAAACCGGAGCAGACGTCGTTCTTCTCTTTCCAACTCATCTAAACGTAGCATGAGCAGCATACGCTCATTAAAGCAGCTATTAGAAGAGGATGTTCTTAATAAAGAGCCTGTTCAGTTCTCGTGCGTGTCGCGTTCCTCTCGTACCGTCCTCGTCTCACGCTTCATGTGTTGCGAGCTTGAAGATGTTTGGCTCTGCTCGTGGTCGAGGGGTAAAAAGCGCAGCCCTGGGCCATCGCGGGACGCTGAGGCTTGGCATTTATGCTGATGAGTCCTGATCACAGACTCCACTCATTAAACTAATAAGAGCGTATTCAAATGAGCCGGGCCGCGCTCCCTCTGTCCACTGGAACACATGGCCGCAGATTTGAGTCAGAAAGCTTTTGCTTTATTCCCTTAACAACAGAACTAATTAGACGAGGCGCTCCTTTCTAATGAATAATTGTTTATCCTCTATCAAGCGGAAAAATCTGCCTTTCCCCCGATAGCCTTTTTACTCAGATTGCTGTTATTGTGTGTGTGTGTGTGTATCTTAAGGACAGTTTAATATGGATTTCACTTGGTGGACGCTCGAAAGAAGATGAAATCCGTCTGTACATATACATTGTTAGCTCAATTTTAATGATGCTTTTAATGCATTTCATTGCAACCTCTTTATTCTGTGCTCAGCAACTGTAGTTCATTGTGTAAATACACATTAAAGGACGTTTAATATTCAGTAATATTATTGATTCGACTGCACTGACGCTATCAAAACTTGAACTGAAAAATGACTTCTGAAATTGAAATTGTTCCATAATTGATGAATTTTACATTTGTATTAGTGTGAAGCTGCTTTGAATCAATCTGTAATGTATAAAGCGCTATAGAAACATGATATTTGATTTCTGGTGCATCTAGTGATTGCGCTGAGGTTATATTTGTAAAATGCACAGCTAACAAACACAAGCGCTGGTCTGTCTGTAGGTCCGAGAGAGGAAAGGTCCCTCTGGTGTTCTCTGTGAACAGTGATGACGGTTTCCCCGAGCACACGCTGCCGGCGGATCATGTAAATGGCATGAGTCTCGTGGCTTTAGCGTGGAGTTGATCCAGTAAATAGTGTGTCGTAGCTCGCGGACTGACGCGGCACCCCGGGCTAGAATGTGATTTTGTGGCTTGACATTAAACCTGCCGGCCACAGCGATGGGGCCACTTCAGCCATCCTGACCTTGCGTCCCGCTCCTGCCCACTGGGTGCTCGTGGAAGGGGGTCGTGACCTTTGCGGAGTGCGGCGGCGCTGGATGCTAACGTACCCTGACGAGAGGTTATTGGAAACATATTCTCGAGGCCTTCGCCATTTACTGCCTCCGTGGGGTGAGCGCGGGACGGAGATCTCTCTGCCCTTCGCTTCCTGCCCTGAGCGACACTTGAGGAACGAGAGAGGGTGATCCGCACACCTGCGCTCAAACGCCTCGCTCATTCTCAGCATAGATAAAAAAACGTTTGTAGACAAACTTTAAATTGGCTTGAAAAAGCCTAGCCAGAAAGTTTGAAATTAATTAATTTTAGTTTAAAAGCTTGAAGTTTGAAATAGTTTAAGTTTTAGTTTAGTAGTTTTGGTGGTTGCTATGCGGTTGCTAGGGTACGCAGGGTGGTTGCTAGGGTGTTGCTATGCGGTTGTTAGGGTACTCAAAGTGGTTGCTAGGGTGTTCCTATGTGGTTGCTAGGGTTCTCCGGGTGGTTGCTAGGTTGTTCCTATGCAGTTGCTAGGGTAATCGGGGTGGTTGCTAAGGTCTTGCTATGTGGTTTCTAGGGTACATAGGTGGTTGCTAGGGTGTTGCTATGTGGTTGCTAAGGTACTTGGGGTGGTTGCTATGGTGATGTTATGTGGTTGCTATGGTACTCAGGGTGTTGCTATGCGGTTGCTAAGGTATTGGGGTGGTTGCTAGGGTGTTGCTATATGGTTGCTAGGGTACTTGTGTGGTTGCTAGGGTGTTGCTATACAGTTGGTATATATATTTTGGCTAATATTTCTATCTATCTATCTATCTATCTATCTATCTATCTATCATAGTCTAATATTAAAGAGGATATATTATGTTGCTGTTTGAGCATGAGTTATATCAGTGTCAGTGTTTCTGAACTCCCTGAAACGCCTCCATTGTAGTCTTGAGTTTTCTTCCGGAAACCAACATGTCATAATATTCCTGATATAAATAATTCATACGCAGAATAAAGGGGCGGGGCCTGGTTAGTTAGTTAGTAGTGTGTTGAAACTAGGCGTGTGAGATATTGACAAAAAATGATATCTCGATATTTTCTGGGATTTTCTCAATAACGATAATTAGAGGATATTTTGCTGAGTGTGTTATTGTGCTGGTACTGGGCAGGTTTAGGACTGGCGTGGTCAGCTGACTACTAAAGTTTATGATATTCGTTCCAACCACTCAAGTTTGTGATGCTGTTTGCGAGCGTTCGCTGGAACGATGGTTTCGGGAAACATGACTCGTTGAACTTTGTTGATAACGACGGAACTTGCGACCATAGTTGGCTAACGATGCTTTTGGGAAACGCACCCCAGAGCGTTACTGACAGACTGGGAAGAGAGGAGGCGCAACAATGGAGAAAATGGGGAAATAATCAACATTCAAGCAGGAAAACCTGCTCTAGTAGAGCCAGAAAAAACATCAAGACTCTGTAAAAGGCATAATATGGGCTCTGTAACATCTGTAATGATACGGGATGTCACCGGAAGGCCTCGTCGTGAGTTTGTCTCCAATAAAGACAGAATGTGTGTCGCAGCTGGATATAATAAATCAAAACAGTGAGCGCGAAGTTCACCGTCCCTCAGCTTGAGTTTCTCCGGTTCAGAGCCGCATGCAAATGTTTTCACGAGGGTCACTGTAAGAGCGGCACAAACAGAATTTTCCTAACCCTAACCCATAAATGAATTAAACCAAAATGAATTAATAATAATTAATAGAAACTAAAAGGTTCTATATATGAAGCGCCTGACGAAACCTTAAGCTTCCATAAAGAACCTTTTCTGTATGATTTGTCTTATTCTGCGTAGATGTTTAAGATGTTCATATAAAACTTTGGTGAGGTGATATTAAACTATAATGTGTTTAACAAACCTGGAATTACTTCATAGCTTTGCAGGTTCAGAAACTAAACCAATCAGAGGCGCGTTTCCCAAAAGCGCCGTGTGCCAGCTATGATCACGAGTTCTGCTGAACTGTATTGGCAGCGACTGCAGTTGGCAAACGACGCTTTCGGGAAACGCATGTTTCAGGCTCTGAGGATGAAGGTGAATCTGTGTCTTCTGTAATTACACTGAAAAGCCTGAGGAGCCGCTCATGTCCTGAGATTTATAAACTCGCCGTTTCATTCATCTGATGGCTGAAGTTCAATCGTTCGGTCCAAGAGGGCTTCCTCTCCGTCTCTATCTCAGTGAGTTACTTCGTGTTCTGGTAAATGGACTCAAGGCGATGTGCGATCCGGCAGGTTAACTGACATGTGCTTGACGTGTTCAACTGCTTACAGATGTGCGTTTCACTAACAAACAGCAGCCGCGCGCTGCTTTTGATAAAGCCAGTGGTCAGTTTCAATCTGCGTCTTAGGAGACCCACATATTCTCTCAGATGATGTGTGAGAAAAGACATGCACATGCTTCTTGTGTCACACTGAAGTGTCGTCTTCTCTATGTGGCGCTTAAAGTGTGAAGGGATATTAAAGTCCTGTCCACCTCACGTTTCTAAGCATGTCTGAGCTGCTCTTTTCCACACATGATGAGCTGATCATCAGTCGTGATGTGGCAGGTCTGAACACACAACTGCGAATTTCACACTTCCATTTCAAACTAATTGTGACCCTGGACCACAAAACCAGTCATACGGGTCAATTCTTTGAAATTGAGATGTATACATGAGATACATGAGATGTATATCATCTGAAGCTGAATAAATAATCTTTCCATTGATGTATGGTTTGTTAGGACAATATTTGGTCGAGATACAACTATTTGAAAATCTGGAATCTGAGGGTGCAAAAAATCTAAATATTGAGAAAATCTCCTTTAAAGTTGTCCAAATGAAGTCCTTAGCAATGCATTTTACTACTAATAATACATTTATGATATATTTACGGTAGGAAATGTACAAAATATCTTCATGGAACATGATCTTAATATCCTAAAGATTTTTGGCATAAAATGGATAATTTTGACCCATACAATGTATTGTTGGCTATTGCCACAGATATACCCGTGAGATCATGACTGGTGTTGAGCTCCAGGGTCATATTTATGATTACAGTGGCAGATTATACTGTTATAACCTCAAAATGGCCTGGTTGCTTCAGAAAATATGTTTTTATCTCACATCTGATTTTGTGAACATCTGTAAGGTTTAGTGCAGGAGATACGCGACTCGTACAATAACCAGAGTAATAAAACATAAAAAAGTTACTGTTTTTAGTTTAATTTTTAGTCATTTCATGATGTGCTTTTGTCATTTTATTATTATTTTTGAAATACTGCTATTTACATTTAATTTTCAGTAAATAATTCTGGTGCTTAAACTTTAAATTATTTCAGTTTATTGCCAAGGATTTTAATTTAAACTAATATTTATATTTCATTTTGTTTCAGCTTTATTTCAATGAACAGAATTTTTTTACTGCGACAGCATGACAATATTCACAATATGACACTAAGTGCTTAAATACTAAATATGAACCCAGCTAACAAAAATATGTTCATATTAAGTTATGAAAACATGTATTTCTGAACATTTAAAACTTTAAAACGTTTTTTTGTTCTTGGTCATGTGAACGTTAATGTAACATTCCATTGTATCATTCTTCAAACGTGAAATTGTTACTTTTGAATGTTCTCTGAACGTTCTGAAACAAGAGTAACATTAAAAACTGTTACACAAACTGAAGCGTTTCAGAAAAAACGTCCAATGACCGATGCATAAATCATGTTTTGTGCTGACGTTTTGAGATCATTATTAAAGACCAGATAACGTTGAACGAGCGTTCTATTAACGTTACTGGAAGAACGTTTGTTCATGACTTTGCCAGAACGTTCCCTGTTCACTGGGAAGGACACAGATTGAGATTCAGATTAACTGCTCTCCTCCTTCACTAGTAGATCTAGTTTTCATGCGGTCACTTGATCATATAATCAGAGCAAAAAGAGTTCACCAGATGTGGTTTGCTGTCCATATCATCAGAGATGGAGCTCTTAGATTCCCCTTTACTGTAATAAAACAGATTCATCTTCATCTTTTAGTTAAAACCGAACACTCCATTGTGTCATTCTTCAGACATTATGGGAACGTTACTTTTGAATGTTCTCTGAACGATTTAAAAAACGTCCAACTAAAACATTTAAAATAAAAAATAAAATAAAAATTTTTGTGCTAACATTTCGAGAACATTATTAAACTTTGAATGAACGTTCTATTAATGTTACTGGAAGAACGTTTGTTCATAACGCTGAGAGAACCTTGAGAGAACGTTCCCCGTCCGCTTCAGGCGATCTTCACTAATGTTCTGCACACTTTGTTCCTGTCCTGAATGTCGTGAAGTCCACGAGTCTGGCTCTCAGACACACACGTGACACACAAAAACACCACTAAACGTCTGAAAGCAGGAAGTGAAATCATCATTTCCTCAAGCACAAACAGCATCGGACGGCAAACTTTGAAGCTGAAGATGAAGGCTGACCCTCGCACACTTGTAGCAATCTGTCAATATTTTAAACTTCTACCTCTCGCTCATCTGTTATTGTGGCTGTTTTGCGTGTTTGTGTGCACCTATTGATTGACAGCTGGCTCCAGAGCCACTCAGGCCTCTTAAAATACCAGAGCCGGGCTTCAGGTTTCCCCCACCGGCCCCGGGCCCCCCTATTGTGTGTCTGGGCACGGCCCCGCCCCGCCCCGCCTCGCCTCCTCTTCACTGTCTGACAGCACGTCACGTCTGATTTGAAGGATATTTGCATCCGTATCACGTTTGATGTGTGAAGTCTCCATGACACGACAAGGTGTTTCTGTTAAAGAAACATTAATCCTCACATTCTTACTTTAAAGTCCAGGTCACTTTACTGGGTTTGAACTGAATTAGGGTTAAAGTAAGTTTTTAAAACCCAAACATTTATTTTTAGTAGACACAACTCAGTATGTTACATAATCAGTATTCAAATGTTAATTTTTAAGTGATCTGATTTGGAAATGTTATGATGCAGCATTTCAAAAGCACAATCTTATGATGCACGTTGATTGATTTGACAATATTGAACTTTTAGAGTCTGTTCATAATGTGTTCAACATATCAGAGAATAAACAGACATCATTAAAATAAATGAAAGAGTCTCTTCTGCTCACCAAGGCTGCATTTATTTAATCATAAATACAGTAAAAATAGTGAAATATTACTCCAGTGTAAATCAGCTGTTTTCTATGTGAATATATAGTAAAGTGTAATTTATTCCTGTGATCAAAGCTGAATTTATCATCATTACTCCAGTCTTCAGTGTCACATGATCCTTCAGAAATCATTCTCATATGAGGATATGATGCTCAACAAACATTTATGATTATTATCAGTGTTCATATTTTTGTGGAAACCATCATACATTTTATTTTTCAGGATTCTTTGATGAATGGAAAGTTCAAAAGAACAGCATTTATTGGAAATGGAATCTTCTGTAACATTATAAATGTCACTTTAGATCAGTTTAATGCATCCTAGATTAATAAAAGTAACAATTTCTTTAAATAAAATCTGACCCCAAACTAGAGTAAATATATCAATATAATATAATATAATATAATATAATATAATATAATTAGTGCTGAGCAATCGATTAATCGCATCCAAAATAAAAGTTCGTGTTTACATAATATATGTGTATGTACTGTGTATAATTATGATATATATATATATATAAATACACACACATGCATGTATATATTTAAGAAAAATATGTTATATTTATATATAAAATATTTATATATAATATAAATTATGTAAATATATATACAGTACATGCATTCAAATATTTCTCATATATATATATATATATATTCATACATTTTATTTTTCAGGATTCTTTGATGAATAGAAAGTTCAAAAGAACAGCATTTATTGGAAATGGAATTTTTTGTAACATTATAAATGTCACTTTAGATCAGTTTAATGCATCCTAGATTAATAAAAGTATTCATTTGTTATTGAATCTTAACGTGCATTCTGTGGTCTTATCCCTCACGTCTGCTGTGATTCTCCAGCTCGCGCTGCGTTTCTTTTGTTCACGCGTGTTGTGTTTGTCCCCGACTCATCTACAGAAAGCCAGTAATGAAATTTAGTTCAATCCCAGGCATCAGACCCAAGGGTTAGAGGTCAACCTGAGCGCGGGGTCAGTCGTGTAACCCGCCCCGTTCAGAATTAAAAGGGAAAGCCCACTTTTGTCATGAGGTCAAGGGGGTCAGGAGGTCAGTGTCGCTGGGATGGCCCAGATCACTCAAGTGCTATAAATTATGTACCAAATCAGAGCCAGAGGAAAATTAGCGTCTCTTCCTGAGCGGGGGTCGCTCCCGAGGCCACGGAGACATTATTCCACGACCTTAATCGAGAGTAAAGGAAGTGGCCGGTCGTGTGCGCGCACCTCTGGGGTCAAGGGACACAATACACACCTGTGACTGTGTGTCAGACCCGCTCAAACAACAACATGTGCACTTCTTTCTTATAGAGGACACACACTAAGATCTGAGCGATCACGGTGCTATCACAGCAGACGAGTGTGTAAGGAAAACACTTTGTGTCTCGGACGACAAACAGAGACGAATGCAGGACACCGCCGTACTGTATAACACAACACACACACAGATCCATGTGATCCGGCGCACTGAAAACAAAGGGTGTGAGAGGTTGTGAATATAATACAGTAGAACACATATTTTGAATTTATTTCATTTTTATGTTTTTAAGGTCATTTTTGTTTAATTTTTAGTCATTTCATGATGTGCTTTGTCCAGGGTTCCCACTCTTCCTCAGCGATCATTTTCCAGGACATTTTCAATTTTACTCCAGCGAGAATAAAAGATCACGCCCTACAGTAATATATCACTCTCTAAGACTTTAAAAGTCGTACAGTTTATTGTCATGACTTGACTATAAATCAGTTTTTAATATGAGCTCTTAATCAGACATTATGACTAGGAAAGCTTGTTTACGCCGCAGAATAAAAAATAAAAAGGTAACTGCGACTTTATCTCGCTATTCTAAAATTTTCTCGCAAAAAGTCCGTCTTCAGTTTTACTCTGGCGAGTGTTTTTTCCCTCAGAATTCTGACTTTATAACTCGCAATTGCAAGTTCACATCTCACAATTCTGAGGAAAGTAGTAAGATATAAAAGAACAGTGATAGAATTGTGAGATGGAAAGTTTCTGCATCCACTGGTGATTGTTTTGGGCCAGTGATAAACTCTTTGTTTTTAACTTTTAAAAAAAATAATTTTCCAGGACAACAACATGTTTTCCCAGGACATTTTACATTTTCTCTAATTTTCCATGTGTTTTCCAGGACGAATGGGAAAGCTGTTTGTCGTTTTACTTATTGTTTTTAAAATATTGCTATTTACGTTCAGTTTTTAATTTGAGTCTATTTATTTTCAGTTAACAATTCTGGTGCTTGAACTTAAACTTATTTCAGTTTATTGCCAAGGATTTTCATTTAGTTTAAGTTTTTCAACTAATATTTATATTTCATTTTATTTAAGCTTTAATTTAATTGACAGAAATGTTTTTAATAGTTTTAGTGTGACAGCATGACAATATTCACATTATGATACTAAGTGCCTTATTGCATTTATGAATAAAAATATAGAACCCAGCTAACAAAAATATGTTATGAAACATTTCTGAACATTTAAAACATCCAGTTTTTAAATGCTTTAAAACGTTTTTTTGTTCTTGGTCATGTGAACGTTAATGTAACATTCCATTGTATCATTCTTCAAACGTGAAATTGTTACTTTTGAATGTTCTCTGAACGTTCTGAAACAAGAGTAACATTAAAAACTGTTACACAAACTGAAGCGTTTCAGAAAAAACGTCCAATGACCGATGCATAAATCATGTTTTGTGCTGATGTTTTGAGATCATTATTAAAGACCAGATAACGTTGAACAAGCGTTCTATTAACGTTACTGGAAGAACGTTTGTTCATGACTTTGCCAGAACGTTCCCTGTTCACTGGGAAGGACACAGATTGAGATTCAGATTAACTGCTCTCCTCCTTCACTAGTAGATCTAGTTTTCATGCGGTCACTTGATCATATAATCAGAGCAAAAAGGGCTCACCAGATGTGGTTTGCTGTCCATATCATCAGAGATGGAGCTCTTAGATTCCCCTTTACTGCTCGTGATGAAGACGCTCATCCTGAACTTCCGTTATGAACCTCATTATCAGATGCTGTGCAGTGAACGGCTGGAACAGCTGGACGAAAAAAACACATTACAGTAGAAGTGCTCGTTTTCAATTATACTTGAGTAAAAGCATGAAAGCACTTGATTTCTAATTTAAAATACTGAGGTATGAATCATGTTTATTATTAATTCTAGCACTAGTCAGAGCGTCTGCACATGTAATATACTGTATATATATATATGGATCTGCAAATAAGACAAAACTTATTATAGACTGTCAAAACATTAAACTGCGATATAGTAAAATATTAATTTAAGTTACTGATTATTCAAGTATGCAAACGTGAAATAATAGCTTACACCATATAGTATTTAAAAAAAATGTGCAAAAAATGCACAGACATCACAAATGGCAAAACACGTTAACATTTTAAGAGGGATGCTATGCTTGAAAAAATGTCTTAAATGATTAGATAATACTCAGTGAACTCAAGCGTGGTACCGTGATAGGTTGCCACCTGTGCAATAAGTCCATTCCTGACATTTCCTCACTACTAAATATTCCACGCTCAACTGTTAGTGGGATTATAACAAAGTGGAAGCAATTGGGAACAACAGCAACTCAGCCACGAAGTGATAGGCCACGTAAAATCACAGAGCGGGGTCAGCGCATGCTGAGGGTCACAGTGCACAGAAGACGCCAACTTTCTGCAGAGTCAATAGCTACAGACCTCCAAACTTCTGTGGCCTTCAGATTAGCTCAAGAACAGTGTGTAGAGAGCTTCATGGAATGGGTTTCCATGGCCGAGCAGCTCATCCAAGCCTTACATCACCAAGTGCAATGCAAAGCGTGGGATGCAGTGGGGTAAAGCACGCCGCCACTGGACTCTAGAGCAGTGAGACGTGTTCTCTGGAGTGACCAATCACGCTTCTCTGTCTGGCAATCCCATGGACGAGTCTGGGTTTGGCGGTTCCCAGGAGAACGGGACTTGCCTGACTGCATTGTGCCAAGTGTAAAGTTTGGTGGAGGGGGGATTATGGGGTGGGGTTGTTTTTCAGGGGTTGGGCTTGGCCCCTTAGTTCCAGTGAAAGGAACTCTTAATGCTTCAGCATACCAAGACATTTTGGACAATTTCATGCTCCCAACTTTGTGGGAACAGTTTGGGGATGGCCCTTCCTGTCCCAACATGACTGCGCACCAGTGCACAAAGCGTCGGTCCATAAAGACATGGATGAGCGAGTTTGGTGTGGAGGAACTTGACTGGCCTGCACAGAGTCCTGACCTCAACCCTATAGAACACCTTTGGGATGAATTAGAGCGGAGACTGCGAGCCAGGCCTTCTCGTCCAACATCAGTGCCTGACCTCACAAATGCGCTTCTAGAAGAATGGTCAAAAATTCCCATAAACACACTCCTAAACCTTGTGGAAAGCCTTCCCAGAAGAGTTGAAGCTGTTAGAGCTGCAAAGGGTGGGCCAACTCCATATTAAACCCTACGGATTAAGAATGGGATGTCATTAAAGTTCATGTGCATGTAAAGGTAGGCGTCCCAAAACTTTTGGCAATATAGTGAATGTTACATGCACTTACCATAGTAAATTATGCATAATTACATGCAACTAACCTTCAACCAAACCAAATCCTACCCTAACCCTATAGTAAGTACATGTAGTTAATTAATATTACTCAACACTTATATATATATATATATATATATATATATATATATATATATATATATATATATATTTACACTGTAACAATGACACCTTAAAATAAAATAAAGTGTAACCAAATACTTTTTTAGGGCCCTTTTTCTCAAATTTTCCATTTCTGGGTGAACTGTCCCATTTCTGAGATGATAGAATTGTCATTATTGGGTGAACTGTCCCTTTAAGTGTTCTGACTTAAAGTTGACAAATTACATGACATTCCGCATTATACAGTAAATTCCATTTTTACGAATGGATTCTGCGATTCCATGCACGTTTTCCGCATTGCGGACATCATAGGGCCCTAATTTGATGCCATGATATTGAATTTAAGACTTTCTGCTCCAATTTAAGACATTTTTAAGATCCGTGGAAACCCTGTTGTTGCTGTCCAACACCGCACTGGACTCACACTAACTCAACTGTGTGCCGAGAAAGACTGAGTGTGTCAGAATACGCTCTTGTATCCCAGTGTAGTGTGCACTGACATCAGCTCAACCGCTCATCTTTATTCTCTCAGGTCCAGGATTCTCCTGCACGAGTCTCATTGCACAGGTGTGCTGAATCAGTGCCTGATCTGAAATCACTCTGAGTGCTGTCACTGCCCAAGCAAAGTTTAATGATGGCTATAAACTCTTTATGGTTGGTCCCGTCCCTTCAGCTGATGCCTATCACTGCTCTTTATCAATCAAACGTCTCTGACCGAGTGAATTTGGCCTGAAGAGGCATCTAAGACTTCTGCTTTAATGG
The DNA here is from genome assembly GCA_039654105.1 of Coreius guichenoti. Lineage (NCBI taxonomy): Eukaryota > Metazoa > Chordata > Actinopteri > Cypriniformes > Gobionidae > Coreius > Coreius guichenoti. The sequence goes on along the minus strand of CM077169.1, from coordinate 54,072,451 downwards.
CCGGCTGAATGCTGACTTTGAAAAACACAGCATTGTGTGAATTTCCTGCAGCGTCACAGGTATTCCAGAGCCGCTCCTCGGCGTGTGTTTGTTGTGTCGGAACTGCGTCAGGATAATCAGGCGCGATAAGCAGCAGACGGGTGACAGGAGGTGTGCGCGAGCGGCTGGAGACAGTCTTATCTGTGGGCGGAGGAGACGCCTCGTGAGACGTGGCCGATCACCTGCGCCGCCTTTCCTGCGTTTGAGGACGCTTGTGTGGTCGACAAGAGGAACGCTGGGGTTCCTGAAGAGCACACGGCTGTAGTCTGAGCTGCGGTAAACTGATGAGCATCTATTTCTGTTTGTGTACAGCACATTTATGGGCATATTAGAGGCTCCGGCCAGTGAGACGCTCATAAAAGAGAGAAATCCATACGCTGCATCGGAGGCGTTTTGTGCCGCGCTGTGCTCTTCCTGCAGCCGTCTGTGTGTGAGGCGAGCAAGTGAGCGCCGGCTCCGGCCTGTCTGCCTCTCTCGCTCTGTGTGTGTGTGTCGCTGCAGAGCGCTGGATTATTTTTAACACACTGCATCTCAGAACAAACGAGGTGAACACAATGAGCCCTCGCTCCTGATCGTCCTCTGAGGTCACGTGGGGTCAGAGTTGATGCACAGATGCACATACATTATTATTATTTCATTTGAAAACATGAAATCATATTTTCAGACCTCAGGCCCAAAGTACCAGGACCGTCAAAAACACTGATAGATTTATTTCATTCAAAATATTTTAGGTTTGTGTTGAATATTACGGGGTTAAAATCAACATTGGTTAACAACGGCCTTAACTAGTAAAAGTTACACTACAGCACATCTTTTAAAGTCAATATTTGTGTCAA